>OW240913.1:200044481-200054829 GCA_933207985.1 Pelobates cultripes | reverse complement strand
GCCTCAGGCTTTGCATGAAGTCACTGAAAGCTCCCCATAAAGATGTATTGAGCTATGAGGAAATGTCGACTGGCGCAGTATTGGATTGGCCGAGCCATGGGAAGAGCGGCAGCAGTGATGAGACTGGTGTGACATGGATGAAAAATGATTTATTTGAAGAGACACTGTACTCTTTGACTCATTGAAGTGGCTATAGTGTCTTGAGTCCCTTGGCGCTGTTTTTCCATCAGCATTTAGCCAAATTCAATGTTTTAATTCTCCTTGGGCTAATGAGGAAGCATTAACCTAAGTAGCAATAAGCAGCTGTGATTGGTCAAGAGTTTCAGCTAAGCGCCTTAAGTCTATCACAGACAATCATTGCCAGTATGAATGGTTATGAGAGGAAGGATGTGTTTAATCGCTGCCTTGGCCATACTTCCAGTAATAGTTGGACTGTGGATGACCAGGGCCAAGTATTATAGGGTTATTCACTTAAGTGAAGATTGTCAGGAATTCAAAGTGAATTCAAAGTGAACTTCCAAAATAGCTGAATCTGAAACATTCTCCAAATCAGCTATGCTTCCAGTTTGGCTATTTTGAAAGATACAATTTTAGATTATATATACATATATTTTTTTTTTTTATATATTTTTTTTAGCAGATTCGAAGCAAACAGCTATCATAACTTTCAAATTATCTAAAATTGCCACGGTCACGGTATTAATAAGTGATGAATTCAGGTAAGAAACTAATGGGTTTATTCACTAAACTCTGAACTGTACCAGACTGAAATCCAAACTGCAAATTCTAGACAAAAATAGTCGAGCTATGATGCCACTGAGCTGTAAACATTTTTCCAGACCATCTATTTTTGCATAAATTTGGCAATTGAGATTTACGTTTTAGTGAATACTCATGCAGCAGTTGCTTTACCACCACCATTTCTATTCCTTGCTTTGCCATGATTAATCTCACTAAGTGTGTTTTCATTTAAACAGAAGCATTACATGTTACTTGTATGGGTGTATGTTTATTTATTAAACATTTAAATACTTGTTAACTAGCAAGAGATACTAGGTACAGAAATAAACTGAAATTATTAAACATGTCAAAGTTAAGGATATCTTTGGAAGAAATGTCCTGCAACAAGAGTTCCTTATATTCTAAAATTAAAAAAATATATACATGTACAGTAACTTCACATACATGTTTCCAGAGATCCATTAATTTGGATGTGATTTGCATTATTTCTTCATAACATATGCCTTATCACTTATTGCATAATTAAAATTAATCCAGTATTATGAAATAACTTGTTCTTAGAGTTGAGAAAGTCATTTTCCACCCATGCCAGCAAATTGTGTTACTATCAGGTTAAAGTTTCCTGGCCGTGGAAACTTAGGAAACATATTGGTCTCATTCATTAATCATTTACTTCCATTTTCATTCAAAAATCTAATATTTAAAGTAGCACTGTCCCCACTAGAGGACTTTGCAAAATTTGCAGAGACCCCCGACAGTGACATCGTCGCTGGTAGTCCAGAGGCCGAGGTGGCTTCTGCAAATGTGTAAATTCACCAGGCTTCTCATTGTAAGCATCTGGTGTTCCATCAGAGGCGTAACTAGGGTCTCTAGCACCCTTGGCGAGGAGCTGTATTGGCGCTCGCCCCCCCTCAATCATGAAAAAGTTAAAACTCACAGGACTTGTCCCAGCATGGAGATTGTACTCACAGAACCTGCCTCAGCACCTAGGACTTACCTCAACACTGAGATTGCACTCACATGACTTATCCCAGCACACAGAACATTCCCTGGCATGTAGATTGCACTCACAGGACTTACCCCAGCTCTTAGAAATTACCCTGGCACAGAGACTGCATTCACAGGACTTGCCATTGCACCCAAGACTTACAACAGCACTGAGATTGCACACACAGGACTTGCACTCACAGGCCTTGCCTCAGCACGGAGATCACAGTCACAGGACTTGCACAAGCACTGAGGTTGCACTCACAGACTCACAGGACTTGCCCCAGCACCCTGGACTTACCCCAGCATTTAGACAACACTCACAGGTTGTGAGTGTTGTCCCTAGCATTCAGGACTTGACCCAGCACCAAGGACTCACCCCAGCATTTACATTGCACTCACAGGTCATCCCCTTGCACCCAAGAGTTACCCTAGCTCAGAGACTGCACTCACAGGACTTTTCCAGGACTTCTAACCGCTTCCTGCATGCATCGGATGGAAGAGATGCTGGATATGAGATTTACGGTAGCAACAAAGGCAACTTTACATTGCCCACGAGAGTACGCTCTCATACTCTAACGGCTGAATCAGCCTCACGCTACATCCCACAGTGCCCACAGGGTACTCCATGCAGGGTCGGACTGGCCCACCGGGATACCAGGATATTTCCTGGTGGGCCGCGGCATCTGGGGGCTGCAAAGGTAGATGCCACCGGGTGGCCGGTCTGGTGGCACACTCTTGGGGGGCCGGCTGCGTTCCACGCTGGAGCCGCCAGGCCGGGTGGCAGCCTCGCCAGTCCGGCGGCACTCCTGTCTCTAAGGCTGAGGACTGAAGGAGGAGAGAGCATGTCTCTCTATCATGCTCTCTCTCGGTTACCACAATTCCCAGCACAGTATGCTATGCTGAGAATTGTGGGAACAGCAAGGGAGCATGATAGACATGCTCCTCCTTTAGTCCCCAGCGGCCATTTTAGGGTATGGCCATTTTAACTTGAGCCTTAGTTACCTGTGAATTGTGCAGGTTGGCAGGGCTCTTCTTTTCTTCTTTTTCAAGTGCAGCATGGCTTCCCTGGAGTAGATTTTGTCGGGTGTGCGGTCGGTGGTGAAGGAGAAGGGTATGGCGTGGCTGCAGGAGCACTCCCAAGCACGTCTGATCCCCCCATGCGGTGCCGGACCGGAGCCAGAGAGAAGAGCAAGACCGCCCCAGCGGCTCAGTCTGGGAGCAGGCCCAGCAGCACAACGGAGGAGGAGTTTGGCGGGAGGCAATCCACAGATGCAGGAGATGGCGGCCGGAAAGCGAGGAGGAGCGGGTCGTCGGATGGTTGCGGGCGGGCAGGTGACTAAGACAACCGGTGCCAGATTGGAGAAGGAGGAGAGGACAGCAGCAGCAAGGTCCAGGAGCAACCCAAGGCGTCCCAGTGAGTCGCCCCCTGGGGGCAGCACTGAGGGGCAGGGTGGAGAGAGAAGTGCAGGCAGCAGCAAGACTGCGGTCTCACAGGACAGGGAAGGGGACCAGGACAGCAGGGCACAGCAGGAGGCAGCTGGCGTTAGACACAGGACAGAAGGTGCTGAAGATGAGAGGGAACAGAGGAGTATGGCCAGGGTCGTAGGAGGAATTAGAGAAGGGAACAGCGCCAGGTTTGCTGGGGACATGAGAGAAGGGAGGAGCGGCAGTCGGGAGTGGAATGAAGGCAGGCAATCGGGAGAGAAGGCAGGGAGGAAGACGGGAGGCAGGTGACTGGCCGGGAGGAAGGAGGCTTTCGGGACAGCGGTGAGCGGGAGGCCGTCAGGGGTCACTCCCAGGAACATCGGGATAGGAGGAGCGCCAGCAGAAGGGAATACAGGGGAACCCAGCATGGAGGGGCGAACTGGCAAGGCAGCAGGAAGGAATCCGAAGGCAGTGTGAGGTAAGGGGACAGGAGCCCAGCAGGGAGCCGGAGCAGTAGGAGAAGGTCCAATTCCAAGGACAGGTGGTGAAGGCATCGGCGCAGTGAGTCAGGGTCATCAGAGAGGAGCTACGCTGCTCATAGGAGGAGAGGAAGCGAGCGGGATGAACGAACAATGCATGGGTGCGGAAGTTGGGATGACAGGTCAGAGCGCAGGGATTAAGGGCGGGTGAGGCTGCAGTCGAACAGACCACCCAGGCTGTATTCTCCTTGCAGGTCAATGAGTAGGACACCCACGAGATCAAAACATGAACAGGCGGGCAGGAGTCGGCGTCCCCTGGTTACTTCTGAGCCGGTCGAGGCGGAAGAAAGGATGGCGCCCCCGCAGCCAGCAGCGGCCGGGGGCCTAAGCGGTGAGTCACCAACTGCACCACACTCGGGGAGTCTACTTGGGTGTTTAAGATCGCTATTAGAATCATGGTCAGGGGACGGGGGGTCGCCACCACAGTTCGAGAGAGTATGGGCTGCGGAAGGCGGTTGGGAGGCGGGGGTTAGGCCCGCAGTGGCGGCGGCGACCAAGGTGGGTGAGGGTGCCACAGAACCGGGTCTAGGAACGACGGAAGGTGCAGGTGAGCATGTAGATCAATGAGGGGAAGTATCGGATGCAGCGCGGCAAAACGTGCACGTGTCTTTCGCGGGACAGCTGGGGTGTCACTTAAAGGCGGAGGTTAAGGATAAAATATGGAAAAGGGACTTTGTGGAAATATTTTCACTGCTTCCCCTGGAAGAGTTTTTAGACTTGAAAGAGGAGGATAAGAAGGATGCAAAGAAAGAGGAAGAGGAAAAAAGGCGGAGGTATCGGAAGATACTCAAGACTTTTGGGAACTGGTTGAGGGCCTTTTGTATCTTAGCGAGTGTAATCGGGGAAAAGTACCCAGATCGTTGTTCGCAGCTCTTTTGTTATCTAGACGGGATAGGAGACGCCTATCGGACCTACAGGGGACTAGCATGGTGGAAATATGACGAACAATTTCGTCAACGGTTAGCAGCAAACCTGTCAATGCGGTGGGACCAGATGGACCTGCCGCTGTGGATGAGGCTGATGATGGCACAAAAGAGTGCCCCCTTTCTTGGAGCGGCCGGCGCGGGCTCGAGCGGGACCGTGTCGGCAGGTCAGAAGAAGGGTTTCTGCTGGCTCTATAATGAGGGCCAATGCAAATGGGGTGCGTCATGCAGATTCAAGCATGAGTGCTCCGGTTGCGGGGGTAATCTCAAGATGCTTTAAGAAAGGTAAGCCGAACGTGGGAGAGGGGGCCACCGGCGCAACAGCCACCGCAACTGTGGCAAACCTAGCCACTTTTAATAATCTGGACTATGTATATAAAAAGGCTGTATCCTGTGTGTTATTATATGCTGTATTGAATTCGTATGCTAGCTGCCGTAAGCTGCTAGCATTCATGTGTTTCGTTTCACAAACAGCACCATTGCGGGCTGTTCGTGAACCGAATGAGCTACCCCCTAATAGCCCACACAGAGAGGGACGTGTGGCGCTCGTTAACCGATTGCAACAATGTTAATTAGAGGCTTTCCTGGGTGGCCGTCGTTCGGCTACCGACCACGTGGCGGTCGGCCATCTTGGATCCTTTGTCTCCCCAGCGGTGTTTGGTCGTCGAGCGTGTGGAACTAAAAACGGCTACTCGACGGTGCGAACACCGCTGGACTTCCAGGCCGTTCGGGAGCTCCAGTCTTTCGCTATTAGGGTTCCCCATCGGTGTTCGGTACTTTGGGGCGAACTCAATGGCAAAGTGTGTTTCGTGCAGCGTTCGGTTGTTTTAGCTGAGATCTGAGCGGTATTTCACAAACTATGCACTCAGACCACAGCTATCTACCGAACGTCCATTCGTTTAAATCTGCCAAGTATTCGAAAAGTTATATATTTTAATGTAAATTGTCGGTTCTGCTGCACGGAGGGATAATCCACTTAACGGTATATTCCAGTGGGAGTATCCCTCTCGTGCAGCAGTGCCTGATGGGAGAAAAGGTCTGAATGTTAAGTCCCCCATGTAGTCCCCTACTGTATTACCCCTACTATGTCAGTATGGAAACCCCTTGCATGGGGACTTGCATAAATACTGGATGCTGTGAATAAAAACCTCAGTTGACTCCCAGAACTGTGTTTTGTCGGGTTACTGGGGGATTTGGGATATTGCCTTACTTTTCAGCGCTTGACTGTGGATTACCTTCTTTACCAGCGGAGTTTGTGGGATTAAATATTGCCGCTCCGCTACAGCAACTGCGGCTGGGGGTGTCACCGGTGAAGGTAGGTGCGATGCTGCCTTGGTTAAAACTAACCAATCATCGCCGTCGATGGTGGATAGGCACTTGTCAGCGTTAGCATTCCTGTTCAAGTTCAATGGCTGGGATGATGTGACGAAGCATTTTATAGTGAGGCAAGCGGTACGGGGATTCAAGAAGGGTAAGAAGAGATATGAGAAGGCCAGTTTTGTTCACGGTATTGCAAGGGTTGATAGGCAAGCTACCTGAGATATGTTTTCCACGTTCGAAGTGGCGTTGTTTTCGGCAGCGTTTTCATGGGCCTTTTTTGGGGCGTTTCGGATAGGGGGATTGGGGATAGGGGAATTGGTTAGTGCCAACAAGAAAGGGGTTGGCGGGCTCAGGTTGGAAGATGTGACAGTTGGTGGGGACAGGGTAAAGATATGACTGGTTCGCTCAAAGACGGATGTCTTCGGGAAAGGTTCCATGGTCACGTTGTTTGAATTACCGGGGTCTGGGTTGTGTCCAGTGGCGAGTGGGGCCGGGTTGACCGTAGGTGAAAGGATGTTTCTTTATACATGCTGACGGAACAGCGCTGTTGCGCTTCCAATTTGTGCGGGTTTTCCGTTTGGGCTTACAGAAGTTAGGACTGGAGCCTATGCAGTTCGGAACACATTCATTCTGTATAGGTGCAGCGACTGAAGCGGCACGCTTGGGCTTAGGAGATGAGCGGATTAAACGGATCGGGAGATGGGAATCTCTAAGGTTCCGCTCGTATGTGCGGCCGGATAGACTTGTGTGAGGAGGTGGACAATGTGGGGAGAGTTTGGGGGAGTATATGCTGCTTTTTCGCTGTTGTGTTTTCTTTTAGGTTGGACGGTGTGGATAATTGGCCATTCGTATATCTATTGAGCACAGAAGAGGGCCGCAGTTCGAAGAAACGGAACACAGCTGGGCTTTCCTGTGGAACGGGTGGCGTTATCCTGGTTTGGTTATCGGGGGTTTGATTGACAGCACATTAGTATAGCGATGTTTCAAAAGGTTGCGAAGGAGGCTTTACCAAATGTGGTAGTAGTTCATGGGGGGGGGGAAACGACTTAGATTTGGTCCCCCAACGTAAACTGGTTAAACGAATGAAGCAGGGTGTGGATCGACTGCGGGGGATGATCCCGGGCGTAAAAGTGGTATGGTCGGAGATGGTGCCTCGATTGTGCTGGAGACATGCCAGGGATTCGGCTGCAGTTGCTCGATGTCGGGGTAAGGTGAACAAGACCATGGCGGTGTTTGTTCGTAGGTTAGGAGGGGTATTGATGCGCCATCGGGAATTGGAGGAAAAGTTACCCGGGTACTTTCGAGCAGATGGGGTGTACCTGTCGGATGTAGGTTGTGACCTTTTTAACTTGGGTTTGCAGGAAGGTACAGCGCAAGCCCTGTTTTTGTGTGGTGGGGGTCGCACATGTCCTTAAGGGGTCAAGGCAAGTGCTGTGGCGGAAAATGTCTTGGTTAAACAGGAAGTTTGGTGGCTTAGGAAATTGGTAGGCCAAGGTCTAGGCTGGAGTAGGCCGGAGTAAAAAAGGGTGGAGGTAGGTTCGAGCCCATCGGTGGCTACAAACCAAGGGGTGTAGGGGTGTCTGGGTACACCCCTGCAGTTAGACAAATGGAGGTGGGGCCTCTTGGTAGGCCGTGAGTTACATGTTATGTATTATTAGTTATGTTAATGTTTGGTAGTGTCATTGTCGGGGGTATGGTACAGGAGAGAGCGGAACGAAAGGAGTACTGTTGACATTGACCCTAAATTGTTAATTTATATATTTATATTAATTAATAAAGCTGTGGACTTTATACTCCAACAGAACTTATTAGTGTCTGAGTGTTATTAAAGTTAAAGGTTGGCACATGCCGAATAACGACTGTGCAATAATGTCATGTATCTTTGCTGTTTATCTGACTCCTGGTTCTTGAGCCTCTGCTCGTCCTTCGTTTTGCCTGTTTGCTGCCTGTCCTGACTACTGGTTCTGTTCCTGACTACTCTTTTGGATATTCATTGCCTGTACCTCGTTCCTGGATGCACTGGTTATTATCAGCCCCAGTGCACTGTTTCACTGCCTTGGGCATTTCTGCCTTGAGTCCCCTTGGCTGGGGTAAAATTGTAAAGGGTGCTTTAAACTCTGCGTGTTGACTCCCACTCAAGGTAAGATCCTTACAGGGAGAAAGACACAGAGTGGAAGAGAGACACAGAGGGAGAAAGGAGACACACAAGGGGAGGGGGAGAAAGAGAGGCAGAGGGGCAAAAGAGAGACTGGGAAGGAGAGGGAAGACATAGACACAGAGCAGTGAGGGGGAGAAAGAAACATACAGAGGGACTGGGGGGAGACAAAAAGGCACACAGAGGGGCTATATATATTAGGTGGATCCAGCTGGGGCAACGGGGCAATTGCTCTCCCCTGCCGGCCGATCTCTCCGCAGGCACCGTGCGGGCAGCCGGCAGAAAATGGAGGAAGAGAGGACCCGGGAGCTCAGCCTGCAGCCACGGGCTAGGATTCACTCTCACCACTGCGACCACCAGGGATTCCTGGTGGTCGCAGTGGTGAGAGTGAACTCTAGCCCCATACACATTCACACACTGCATCCACACACACACACATACTGCACCCACACACACCATACACATTCACATACTGCCCCCACACACCACACACATACACTGCCCACCCATACACACACATTGCCCGACATACACAGCCCCCCATACTAACGTTGCCACACACACACACATACACAGCCCCTCCATACACACATTGCCCCACACATCCTACACATTCACACACACTACACCCCCCCAAACACACTGAACCTTTCACACACACTGCACCCCTCACACTTTGCACCACTTCTCCTACACCCTACTACAGCCCCATATCCCAGCAGACCCCAAGTAAGTTGTCAAACTGTTCTTAAACGGTTTGACTACTGACTCTGGGGGGGTCCTGACACTCCTGGCACCATAACCACTACACAGAGCAGTAGTAGTTATTGTGCATGGATTTTTACTTTAAATAATCTACAAGTGCCCCCCATGTATATTAATGTGTGTATTACATACACACATATATATATATATATATATATATATATAATTTTGGAAGGTGGGGCCTGAAGTTGTGAGAGGGGCTAGGTCCCTTTAAAAAGGGACACCCCCTCCTACCTAACTTACCTGCTGGTCCAGACGTTGTTTTGGCCCACCCTCCTCTCTCTCTATTCAATACTATTTAAGGTATTAAGGCTTGTTTACAGGCCTACCACAAACGTCGGTTTCGGCACACCTCTATATATGTATACTCACTTGCTATTTCATACTATACTGAAATGGCCCCGAACACACACACACATATATATATATCTACAGATATATATATATAATTGTTTTATTATTATTTTTTTTTGGCCTATTTATTTACACATATATTAATGTAGATTTATATATGCATAATACACAGAGAAATGTCATTAATATGTAACATATGTAATGAGCAAATACAGGCCCAGTCTTGTTGCTAGGTGCATACTCCAGCACAATAACATATTTAAAGTGAAGAGCGCACCCACAGGACTTCAAAATAAACAAGGTAATGCCATTTTTTACAGTTGTGCCCTACATACATTCACTATTTCAGTCCCATTACCAAGCTTTACTTGATATGTCAAGGTAGTTGGACTGAAAGATTGATTACATCCAAAGGCACATCTGCTTAAAATAAATCTGCACTTTTGTTTTGTTTGGAGTAATAATTTTTAATTTTAAGTTCTCTTTTCTAACTCTGTATCTGCTCACTATGCTGGCGGAACGCATTATGGGGCTGGTAAATCAATTTTTTTTTCTCCCAGGGCTGCTTTTAATTCCCAATCCGGCTCTGCTGCCATGCACCATATTACAAACAGGAGTCTTTACTGGTGTCACTACAATTTTATCTTGGTTGTGACCGATGACCTCAGGCAGTCTAAGTATAGTGGGGACTGCGTGTGATGTAATGGGGTGGCAGAGTGTAATAGCGATTGCATATAGGGCTGCCAGAGTGGAATGGCTACAGTTTGTGTGATATAATTGACTGTGTGTAATGGGGGCTGCATGTGATGATCTTTGGTTGTCTGTGTGTGGTAGGAATAGTTTGTGTGTGGTGGTATTTTACTGTGTCAGTGTGATGGAAACAGTGTGCTAGCATTGGGCTGGCTGTGTGCGATGAGAATGTGTGTGTGATCATTTTGTGCTGTCAATGTGTGATGGGGACTGCTTGTGTTTGTGATGGTTTTGGCTGACTGTGTGTGGAGGGACTGTGTTTGTCTTTGTGTGACAGTAATAACCCCTGTTTAGTAGATCATGTAACTGCTCATTCGTGCTCAACAAAGTGAAGATATCACTACATGTTTAAATAGAAATTGCATAGCAAAAAAACTTTAAAAAGA
>OW240913.1:200023571-200034377 GCA_933207985.1 Pelobates cultripes | reverse complement strand
CTAGAAAGGGCAATAGACAGGATCAAGAACTAAGGGTATGCAGACTTCCGAAATTCGGCACTTTGGACGCTTCTGAATTTCTGAATGTCTGAAATTCGTTAGAATTTGAATTCGGACCGAACCGAATTGCACATGTCTACTCCTTCCCATACATATAGGCTATAGAGTCAGTAACCATACTTTTTTATAAATAAAAACAGTGCCATATCAACTTCTTTCAACTGCATCTGTGGATGAAGCAGTTAATGCAAAACTCAGTCAGACAGGGCAAAACCACTACAGTGTAGGCATTTGAAAAAAATGTGAATCGGATGACCTGTCCCAAACTGACAATATTGTGGCTCAACATTTCTGTCATGTCCTTAAATGGTGTGACGGATCACCTGGCACCCCGACTAGGCACCTCCACCAACAGATGCTTCCTAGCTGACGCTGAGGACGGTAAGCACCGCACTGGACACCACAAGCACTGCAGACTCCACAACCACCGTAGCTTAGCTGGGATCTCACCGTCTTCCTCCCACCCTGGACCAACCTCGGATATCCAGGACCGTGTGGGAAAGACCTGTCCTTCAGAGAGCGTAGCAGGAACAACTCTTACAAGAGCTAGTGATTAGAACCAAGGTGAGTATAAGGAGTATAGCAATCCCCAGTGTGAATATAGCAGTTCCCCTCCAATCACGAGACCAAGCTACGTGTTGAGGGTTAAGCAAGAACTCAATTTTAATAAGCACACTGGCCTTTTATGCAAGTTTCCCAACAAGGGTGACATCCAGCTGGACCTTGTTGGGCACAGGGACACAAAGGGAATAAACCAATAAGAACAGTAATTAACTGTACGACACTCCCATAACACACATACAATCCCTCCCCTCTGCCTGTGAGATAATTGAATGAAGTACTGTATGTAACTCAATCATCTCCAGGCAGAAAAACACATTTATTATAAATTCCCATAAGTACCAGAAACACAACATATCCCCATAAATGTTACATCCCCTGATCAGATCAGGGGTTTAGAAATTTTATGGAAGTCATAGTTTTGCCCACAGTTCCATAGAATCGAGGCTAAGTGCCGCTGGAGAACCGACCGGGAGCAAGAGGTTTTCATGCCAAAAATAGTTCCAGGGCATTCGCAGTCCCCCTGAAGTCTATTTGCAGTTTTGGTCCATGCGAACAAGATGGCCGCCACCATGTGGTCGAATGACACATCAAATGGCTTCAGGAGTTTGAAGTGCCGCTTCGACAGTTCTAATACTTATTGTCCAAAGTCATAATAAGTACAAATAGGGTTTTTTAACCATAATAAATTAAAGGGGCCATAGTCACAGAGTAAAAGGCTGGCAAGTAGTCCCCTCCAAACCCCAGTTTCGAAGTGGCTTTTGCCACAGATTGAATAATAACGGACACTAGCTGCCCTATTATTGTCCAATCCTCACACCCCAGTGGGGTGTCAACACCAATGGAGTGTTGGAAAAATAGACTATGGATTGCGTTCCTCTGTTCCAAAATTCTTTCTACCATGTGTAAAAATAAGTTCCACGTTTGTTAACATCTTATTGTAGACATTGTGTGGGAGCCCTTCTTTTCTCTTGCTCCTTCTCCAAGAGTTAGCTAGCCCTCACACTACATTGGAAATGCAAGATAATCCTCTGATATGTTCAAGTATGGTTTGCAGTAAGGTCAGACCTCCTCCACTACCACCAAAATCCAAGTCACTATAGGCTGCCACCAGTGTACAGTCAAAAGTAGATGTTTGTGTTGCAAAATGGGTTATTGTATGGTGGATTTACTGCTGTAACTTTATTGTATTTAAAACAAATACAGCATAAAGCTAAAGCTCGTCTCTTACTAGAATCAATGAATAGGCAAAATTATAATTTTTTTCCCCTTACATAACAGTCCCCAAAAGAAGGATTTTCTTCCCTTCAAACTGTTAACAAACCCCCCCAAAAAACAAAAACCCCTGTATATTGGTTAAATAGTCTCACGCTAGGATGAATGACAAATTTCAGAGCCACCACACTGCAGAATTTTGGGGAAATTGAATCACAAATGAAAAGGAGCATGCTGTACCTGGGCTAAATTGCAGTTTGATCTGAAATTAGTTTAATTATCACCTATCAGGCATGCATACCACTATTTTGCTATCACAGATATTGCTTATCTGATACAATGCACAATGGGTCGTTTAAGTCCAACACTTCATAATCTAAATTGATTTAGTTTGTGAATTAAAAAAACACTCTGCAACAATATATCCATGCAACGTAAATTACATTTGGCTGAATAATTTATACATCTGCAGTAAGTAAGCACAGTTGAATTTCCCTTTAAATAATTTACCAGTTTTCATTTACATGCTCTTGTTTTTTCTCATATGTAATGTCTAAATTTATTCTGCAGAGCTTTACTGTTACTATATCACCCCACATAAAATCATTTCATTTCTATAGGCAAGAGGACTGTGGAGATTTATGGGGCCTTGATAGTGTATTGTTACCTCCAGCCTGCTCCTTATTGCAGTGACGCATCCCAGGAGCATACCTAGGGAGTTGGCAAAACTGGTCCCCATTGGTGGCACAGGCCGTGGGGGGAGTGGGGCGCAAAAAAGGGTAGTGGACATGGAGAGGGACAAGTATGAAAGGGGTAAGGGATATGGAGGGGCACATGTATGGAAGGGGTAGGGGGCATGGAGGTGAGAGGGACATGGATGCAAGGGTTGGGGGACATGAGGAATGTGGAGGGAGATATGGATGGAGGGGGAGAGAGAAATGGATAGAAGAAGGGGAGTGAATCACGGTGGAAGAGACATGGATGGAAGGGGGGAGAGAGACACATGGAAGATACATAGTTACATAGCTACATAGCTGAAAAGAGACTTGAGTCCATCAAGTTCAGCCTTCCTCACATTTGTTTTTTGCTGTTGATCCAAAACTAAAAACCCAGTTTGAAGCACAATTTTGCAACAAGTTAGGAAAAAAATTCCTTCTTGACCCCATAATGGCAGTCAGATTTATCCTTGGATGAAGCAGTTATTACCCTACATTGAAAGATTATATCCTTGAATATACTGTTTTTGCGAGTATGCATCTAGTAGCTGTTTGAAAATCTGTATGGACTGATAAAACCACTTCTTCAGGCCGAGAATTCCACACCCTGATTGTTCTTACAGTAAAAAAAACTTTCCTTTGCCTTAGACAAAATCTTCTTCCAGTCTAAACGCATGGCCTCGTGTCCTATGTAAAGTCCGGTTTGTGAATAGATTTCCACACAATGGTTTGTATTGGCCCCGAATAGATTTGTATAATGTTATCATATCCCCTCTCAGGTGATGTTTTTCTAAACTAAATAGGTTTAAATTTGTTAACCTTTCTTCATAGCTGATATGTTCCATTCCATTTATTAATTTTGTAGCCCGCCTCTGCACTTTTTCTAGTGCCATAATATCCTTCTTTAGAGCAGGTGCCCAAAATTGCACAGCATAGTCAATATGTGGTCTTACCAGTGATTTATAAAGAGGCAAAATGATATTCTCGTCCCGAGAATGAATGTCCTTTTTCATGCATGACAATACCTTACTGGCCTTGGCCACTGCTGATTGACATTGCACATTGTTGCATAGTTTGTTGAGTATAACAATTCCCAATTCCCAATTTGTGTGTTGTTATTCCTAATTCGCTTCCATTAAGGGTATACGTTGCTTGTGTATTCTTTACGCAGAAGTGCATAACTTTGCATTTTTCAACATTAAATTTCATCTGCCATTTGAGTGCCCAATCCCCCAGTCTATCTAAATCCCTCTTCAGCAAAGTAATATCTTGCTCGCATTGTATTATTTTACAAAGTTTTGTGTCATCTGCAAACACTGAAACATGACATTCAATGCTGTCTTCAAGATCATTTATAAACATGTTAAATAGAAGGGGTCCCAGAACAGACCCCTGAGGGACACCACTTGCCACCTCTGTCCAGCTTGAAAATTTACCATTAATGACAACTCTTTGTACTCTGTTTTTAAGCCAATGTTATACCCAAGAACAAGCATTTTCATCGAGACCGATTTCCTTGAGTTTGAACACTAATCTATTGTGTGGAACTGTATCAAATGCCTTGGCAAAATCCAAATAGATCACATCCACTGCAACACCCTGATCTATACTTCTACTTACTTCTTCGTAGAACACAATCAAGTTAGTTTGACATGACCTGTGCTACATAAATGGAAGGGGGGGAGGGAGACAGGGGGAAGAGACATGAATGGAAGGGGGTGAGAGATACACGGAAGAGACATGGATGGAAGGGGGAAGAGACATGGATGGAAGAGAGAGATACGGAAGAGACATGGATGGAAGGAGGTATGGAAGGGGAAAGAGACATGGATGGAAGGGGGAAAGAGACATGGATGGAAGGGGAAGAGACATGGATGGAAGGGGAAGAGACATGGATGGAAGGGAGACATGGATGGAGAGACATGGATGGAAGGGGAGACATGGATGGAAGGGGAGAGACATGGATGGAAGGGGGGAGAGACATGGATGGAAGGGGGGAGAGACATGGGTGGAAGGGGTGGAGAGACATGGATGGAAGGGGGAGGGAGATATGGATGAAAGGGGAACAGAGACATGGATGGAAGTTGGGTAGAAGTGAGCGGAGAATTCATCCACACCTTACCCTGCCTGGAGATTGCAGAGGGTTTAGGGAGCGAGCAGAGCAAACAGTGCAACTACCAACCTGGCTGAGACTGCAGTTTGCAGAGGGACTAAAGGAGCGGACACCCCAGACGGTGACTTTTCTACTGAGACAGTAAGTAACTTGAAGTAAAACAGAGTCCCCTACCCACAGACGATATTGCAAATAGTGATAATCTAAAACTAGTTAAAAGCGAAAAACATACATAAAAACAAAGCAAACCTTTGTATCATATGTGTTTAGTCCCGTAGGATTTATTCAGTAGACATGTGCAATTTGTTTTGGTCTGAATTTAAATTCGTGCAAATTTCGGCAATTCGGGCGCTTCCGAATGTCTGAATTGCCGAACCGAACCGCCGAAGTCCCAAACTGTATTGCCGATTTTGAAAGTGCTGAAGTGCTTCAGATTTCTGAAAAGTGGCAAAACAGGGGAGGGAGGGAAAAATAAGGGATTGATGACAGGAATCTAACTCTACCCCTACTCTAACACTACCTCTACCCCTTATCTTCCACTAACCCTACCCCTTAACCTACAGCTAACCCTTACCCCAACCTTCCTCTAACCTGTTACGGTAGTTTACCCCTACACGCAAGATTTAGTTCAACAATCGACAGATAGAGCAGATACGACTTACCGGACCTTAGAATGGCCGGACTCGCCGTATAGCAGAGAATAGACAGAGTCAAGAACAAGCCGAGATCAAGGGAACAAAGAGACTGCGAGAACAAAAACTAGCCAAGGTCTGGTACACAGTAGTCAGTAAGCCGGCAAACAAGACAAACTAGGGATAGAGAGATGAACAGAGTCAGATACAAAGCCAAGGTCAAGCACGAAAATCACAACTGAACACAACAAGCGCTAAAGGGAACTGAAACAGAAACCACAATAGGGCAGGGAGTTAAGGGAGAGGTGAGTATAAATACCCTAAACTTTACTTTGATTGGCCCCTGTCATATCCACGCCCCCAAAATGTGAGTGTCTGGGGAACGTGGGATGACAGGGGCCAATGGGAGCATATTTCATCTTTTGGCTCCCACTGCCCCTTTAAGAGCGTGCCCGAGACGTGCGGCACGCTCTTAGAGCTAGGCGGGACACGTGACCGCATCTCGCGGCCCGTGCCTGCCTTCAGTCTAGAGCCGCAAGCGGCGGGAAGTGAGGACCTCGGCCGGCCCCCGGGTAAGGTAAGTACCGCTACATTCCCCCACCCTGAAGGCACACCCACCGGGTGGGGAGGACCAGGCCTGGCAGGAAGACGAGAATGGAAGGAACGCACAAGGCGAGGAGCATGAACAGCGTCAGCGGAAAGCCAACTGCGTTCCTCAGGCCCATAACCCTTCCAATGCACCAGGTACTGGAGTCGACCCCTGAGAAAACGAGAGTCAAGTACAGCAGCTACTTCGAATTCCTCATGACCCACCACAGAAACAGGAGGAGGAGGAGGAACATGCTGGGTATAGCGGTTACACAGGAGGGGCTTCAACAAGGAGGTGTGAAAGACGTTAGGAATACGCAGGTTCTTAGGAAGATCCAAGGCATATGAAACAGGATTAACTCTATGCAAAACACGGAAAGGACCTATAAAACAGGGGGCCAACTTCATAGAAGGCACACGAAGGCGGATATTGCGAGTGGAAAGCCAAACCCTGTTCCCCACGACATAGGACGGAGCCGCTCTGCGATGTTTGTCAGCTTGAACCTTTTGGCGAGCAGCGGAGTCCACCAAAGAACGCTGAACCAGCTCCCAAGTAGTACGTAAACCAGCTAAATGTTCATCAAGAGCTGGCATGCCCTGTAAGGAGAATGCAGCTGGAAGAACAACAGGATGCCGGCCATAAACAATGTAGAAAGGGCTTTTACCGGAAGACTCATGAGCAGCGTTATTACGAGCAAATTCAGCCCAAGGAAGCAGGTCAGCCCAATTGTTCTGATGGTGGGATACGAAACAACGACGATACTGCTCTAGGGACTGGTTGGCACGTTCAGCAGCTCCATTAGATCGGGGGTGGTAAGCGGAGGAAAACGAGAGAGAAATACCCATCTCTGAACAAAAAGCTCTCCAGAATCTGGAAATGAATTGGCTACCCCTATCAGATACAATAGATATAGGAATGCCATGCAACCGAAACACCTCCCTGGCGAAGATAGAAGCAAGTTCCTTGGATGAGGGCAATTTGACAAGAGACACAAAATGAGCCATCTTAGAAAATCGATCCACTATCATCAGGATGACTGTTTTGCCATTCGAAGGAGGCAATTCAACAATGAAATCCATGGATAGATTTGACCAAGGCCTCTCGGGTATGGGCAACGGGTGCAACAACCCACAAGGAACTCTGTGAGAAGACTTCATACTGGCACAAGTAGTACATGCCCGAACGTAATCGGTGATATCCTTGCGTAAGGAAGCCCACCAAAAATATCTAGAAACTGCTGTTAAGGTTTTAGAAACCCCAGGATGTCCAGCAGTTTTGGCGTCATTATATAATGACATAATGTCCCGTCTTTCAAAATGAAAATGGGGTCCTTAGTACCTTCTAAAAGATGTCTCCACTCCTTGAGTGCTAAAACAATAGCAAGGAGTTCTCGATTGCCTATGTCTTAGTTCTTTTTGGCTTTGGACATCTGTTTGGAAAAGAAGCCACAAGGATGTAATGGCTTATCAGGTGATTCTCTTTGAGATAAGACAGCACCTACCCCAATATCCGAAGCATCAACTTCAAGAATATAAGGCAAAGAAGGGACGGGATGCTGTAAAATAGGAGCAGAGGCAAACGTGGATTTAAGAAATTCAAAGGCCTCAAGTGCCTCTGGGGACCAGACACGAGAATTGCCATCCTTTTTAGTCATGCGTGTTATAGGCGCTACAATAGAAGAAAATCCTTTAATAAAGCATCTATAATAGTTAGAAAACCCAAGAAAATGCTGAATGGCTTTCAGTCCCTGAGGTAAAGGCCATTCCATAACAGCAGAAAGCTTCTGGGGATCCATACGACAACCTTTAGCAGAAATTACATAACCTAAAAACTGTACTTCAGATTGGTCAAATAAACATTTTTCTAGTTTACAATAAAGACCATTAACAAGAAGGGTTTTCAAGACTGTTTTAACATGCATGTGATGGGTATGTAAATCTGTTAAATATATTAATATGTCGTCCAAGTATACTATGACAAATGAATGAATGAACTCTCGTAAGACGTCATTAATAAATTCTTGAAACACTGCTGGGGCGTTGCAAAGACCGAATGGCATCACAGTATACTCGTAATGACCACTCCTAGTATTGAACGCAGTTTTCCACTCATGGCCCTTTTTTATACGTATGAGATTGTATGCACCTCTAAGGTCCAATTTAGTAAACACAGTGGCTTGTTTAAGCCTGTCGAATAATTCCGTGATCAATGGTATAGGGTAAGCGTTTTTTATAGTGATTTTATTTAGACCCCTATAATCAATACAAGGTCTTAAATCGCCCTCCTTCTTCGATACAAAGAAGAACCTTGCCCCTGCCGGAGAAGAGGATCTCCTTATAAATCCCTTTTGTAGAGATTCTTTAATATATTCCTCCATGACAAGATTTTCTTGTGGAGACAAAGGATATACCCTGCCTTTGGGAGGTACAGTGCCCGGCAATAAATCAATAGCACAATCGTCTATGAGGCGGTAATTTTTCAGGCTCCCTCTTATCAAAGACAGACTTAAGACACATGTACTGAGGAGGTATAATAGTAGACAAAGGAGGAGTAGTAGGAACATTAATAGAGTTCAAAGGGGTGATTTTAATTATACAAGACTCTTGGCAGGTTTCACTCCAAGATACTATTTGTCCTGACTCCCAGTCAAAAATGGGATTGTGAGAACGTAACCATGGGTACCCTAACACAATGTGAGAGGAAGGAGAGGTGATGACCTGAAACCGAATGGTTTCTGAGTGTAACATCCCTGTATACATATGCAACGGTTCAGTTTCATGTGTGATAACTGGGGAGCATAATGGTCTACCATCTATGGCCTCAACGGCCATGGGTGTCTTCTTCTCTCTAATGGGTATTTTGTTTTTCCTAACAAATCTAGAGTCTATGAAATTCTCAGCTGCCCCGGAATCAACCAGGGCTAGTATGTTTCTTGCTTTGCAATTATTCTCCAGATTCAGAGAAACAAGGAGAAGTAGTCGATTAAGAGGCAATTTTGGGGACTTAGATATCACACCCTAGGTAAGTCCCCTATATGGCCTTAGATGCGATAGTTTTCCGGAAGCACAAGCAGTTCTTTTAGCATATGATCCTTCTTACCACAGTATAGGCAAAGTCCCTCCTTTTTCCTATACAATTTTTCAGCATCAGAGAGTTTGGCAACTCCTAATTGCATGGGTTCTTCCTCTGATACCTCTGATAGGAAGATCCCTAGCTGCTACCTCATCCAATAGAGTATCAGATAGTCCTTCCATGAATGCTGTAGTTAGCCCATTGTTGGTCCAATCTACCTGAGAAGCAAGGGTACGAAACTGAATAGCATAATCAGCAACAGACCTAGAACCCTGTTTAATTCTCATTAATGCCCTGGCGGCATTCTTTGACCTTTTAGTTGTGTCAAAGGTTCTACGAAAAGCTGTAAGGAAGCTATCGAAATTATGCAGCATAGGTCCATTAGCCTCCCAGATAGGATTTGCCCACTCAAGTGCTTTATCAGTAACTTGGTGCATAAATAATCCCACTTTAGACCTGTCAGTGGGAAAGGAACGTGGATACATCTCAAAGTGGAATTCCACTTGATTAATGAATCCCCTGCAAGACTTAGCTTCCCCTCCATACCTGGGTGGAGGGGTTAAATGTCCAGAAGCATTAGGCATGGTGGATACATCTGGAACAAGGGGTGCAGGAGGAGTTGGTACTGTTACCGGAGTAGCTCTAGATAAGAGTGTCTGGAGGGCCTGAACTATCTGATCCATACGGTGATCCTGCTCTGTAAATCTAGCCTCATGAGAAGCCAATTGCTGACTTAAATCTGCGGGGTCCATGGCCCTATCGTAATGTCACGGTAGTTTACCCCTACACGCAAGATTTAGTTCAACAATCAACAGATAGAGCAGATACGGCTTACCGGACCTTACAATGGCCGTATAGCAGAGAATAGACAGAGTCAAGAACAAGCCGAGGTCAAGGGAACAAAGACTGCGAGAACAAAAACTAGCCAAGGTCTGGTACACAGTAGTCAGTAAGCCGGCAAACAAGACAAAACAGGGATAGAGAGATCAACGGAGTCAGATAGAAAGCCAAGGTCAAGCACGAAAATCGCAACTGAACACAACAAGCGCTAAAGGAAACTGAAACAGAAACCACGATAGGGCAGGGAGTTAAGTGAGAGGTAAGTATAAATACCCTAAACTTTACTTTGATTGGCCCCTGTCATATCCAAGCCCCCAAAATGTGAGTGTCTGGGGAACGTGGGATGACAGGGGCCAATGGGAGCACATTTCATCTTTTGGCTCCCACTGCCCCTTTAAGAGCGTGCCCGAGACGTGCCCTCAGCCGGCGTGCCCGGGTAAGGTAAGTACCGCTACATAACCTTACTCCTAGTAGGGTTAGGGGTAAGGAATATCCAAAGTCCCTAATTCGCAAAGTCCCGAATGTCGGAAGTGCTAAAACCAAACCGAAGTGCCGAATTGCCAAAGTCCAGAATTTCAGAAAGTGCTGACCTGAACCGAATTTTGTGCCCATGCACATTCCTTTTATTCAGGGATATGGTTTGCCATGTTTTTATGTATGTGTTTTTTGTTTTTTTTAGCTTTTAACTAATTTTTGATTTGTATTACTTGTAATATTGTCTGTGGATAGCATACTTTGCTTCTGCCTTGGACACCACTATGTTGTAGAGATATGCTGTTGCACCGTCTGCCTACTTGTAAGTTCAAATTTGTATTAATAAATGTGTAATTTTTATACTACTTTAGTACATTTTATTTTCCAGATATGAGTCCTATGTTCACTTAATATATTATATCCAGGTTGTATTGATATTTGTTCATATTTCACTTTTGTTGTCATTTTTGGCTTATCTACTTTTTCTGGCAGTTTTTTTAAACTTTATTTTCAGTGTCTTTTGGAGGGAGTACT
>OW240913.1:199981490-200023471 GCA_933207985.1 Pelobates cultripes | reverse complement strand
AGGGGGGTGATTAAGAAGAATAGGAGGGGTGGGGAGATTAAGAAGAACAGGGGGGTAGAGGGGATTAAAAAGAACAGGGAGGGGGGAATTAAGAAGAACGGGGGGGAATTAAGAAGAACGGGGGTTAAGAAGAACAGGGGGAGTAAGAAGAACACAGGGTAAGAAAAACACAGAGAGGAGGGGGAAGAGTAAGAAGGACACAGGGAGGAGGGGAGATGAGGAGAACACAGGGAGGGGGAGGGTGAGAAGAACACAGGGAGTGAGAGAGAAGGGGAGGTGAGAAGAACACAGGGAGGGTGGGGGGAGTGAGTAGAACACATGGGGGAGGTGAGGAGAATGGAGGGGGGAAGTGAGAAGAACACAGGGAGGGAGGGGGTTAAAAGAACACCGGAGGTTTGGGGGGAGGGGGAGAAAAGAACACCGGAGGTTTGGGGGGGATGAGAAGAGCACAGGGAGGGTGGGTGGGTGTGAGAAGTGACTGCTACGGGAGGGGGAGGGGAGAGGAGAGACCACTAAGAGGCAGGGGAGAGCTCTATAGGACAGGGGGCAGGACAGGGAGCTCTTTCACACTACGCGCGCACACACACACAATGCATCCCTATACATACATAGAAACACACAATGCATCCCTACACACACAGAAACACAACATGCTTCCCTTACACACAGAGAAACACACAATGCATCCATTACACACAAAGACAATGCATCCTTTGTACACATACACAGAAACACACAATGCAAATCCTTACACACACATACAAACACACACACCTCTTCTCTTACATATACACAGAAACACAATGCATTTCATACACACACTCAATGCACACACTTACAGACACACACCTTGCATCCCTCATGCATACAAACACAGATTCACAGAATACATTGCTTATACACAAACACACACTGCTTCCACTACAAACAAATACACTGCATCACCTACACAAACTGGTATCCCTTTACACTACATACCATAAGCACACACATTAGATCCTCTACAATAACACATAACACATCCCCTACACACTCCACTCCCTGTGAACGAACTCATGGGTGGAACATGTAGGTGGACTTTTAGGTGGGCCTTATGGGCATACTCACCGTCAGACCCTGGGGCCCAGATCTTGAACTGTTTAAGGGGCCCCCAAAAAATTGAACTGCTTCCCATTCTACTAGAACTTTGAATTTTGTGACCACAGTTACAAACAGCCTTCGGAGATCCTGTTCTACACCAGACCAGTGGAGCCAAACTGCAGCCCATCATCATCCTCATCAGGTTGTAAGTAGGCAATCTAGTATATTATTAGTGACACTAATCTATAATTTACCTCACATTAAAGGGACACTATAGTTCCCAAAACCACTTCAGCTTAATGAAGTGGTTCTGGTGTCTATAGCCGGTCCCTGCAGGCTTTTTAATGTAAACACACACTGTGTGCAGCAGTGGCATTAGTTCATATGGCAGATCATATAGGTGGGGCATTGTGATGTCACATGGGGGGCGGCAAATTTTTCTTTTGCTTAGGGCGGCAAAAATCCTTGCACCGGCTCTGATCCTGGGCAGGTGCACCAGTCTACTGGTGACCCACAGGAGGGGAGCGCACTGATTGCACTGCACTCTGCTCCTGCCCAGGCCTGTCTTTACCGCAGTGCAAGTGCCCTCTGCCCCTAATTTACAGTGGCTCACACTGACAGCAAGCAGTGCCGGGAGCCCTTTGCAGAGACGGGAACAAAGAGGTTCTGCGGCAGCTGGCCGTCCTGCAAGCATTACATTAAACAGCTGTTCCCTATGCAGCAACAGGTGGCGCTGTGCTGGGAGAATGTGATTACTCTTCACTTCCTCTCAGCCTACAGAGCAGCACATTGGAGAGAGAGAGGAGGAGGCATGATTTAATCTTACAACAAATCCAGAAAGCAAATCTTTATAAATTTGGGGGGATCAGCTCTGTTTCCACAGTTTATTAGTGTTTACGCTGATGTCTGTATTAATATCGAGGGATTTCTAAGTAGTAACATCAGTGTGTATTAGCAGGGCCAGCCGTTGGGGTGTGCACGCTGTGCGGTTACGCAGGGTGCCATGACAACAGAGGCGCCCGGCGGCCAACACAGCTCACAAGTTGGGGACACCAGCATATTCAATTTAAACGATTCGCTGGTGGTCCACTGGTGTGCACCAGCAGTAGGTGCAGTCAGATTATATCCTCTGCCTCGTGGTTCCGGCGCTCAGTTAGTGAATCAGAGCACAGGTTCAGAGATTCCCAGCCTGCGCTCTGACAACATTGAAAGTCAGAGCTGTGAAGGAGCGGGTATGGCAAAGAGCTACTGATTAGCATAACATCAATATCTGTTAGAAAACCAGGAAAAAGTGGGCATGGATGGTGAACTGATTTGGTGGTGCAATGGGCCACTTGACTGGTTTTGCCCCCCAGGCCTAAGGCTGCCAGCCCTCCCCTGTTTGGAATGATATGGATTTCTGCACAAATTGGTCATAAAATGTGATCTGATAATCATCTAAGTCACAACAATAGACAATCACAGTCTGCTTAAACTAGACTGTGATTATTGAACACACTATGTAAACATTCACAGTCCAGGTGGAAAAAGTATGTGAACCCCTAGACTAATGACATCTCCAAGACCTAATTGGAGTGAGATGTCAGCCAACTGGAGTCCAATCAATGAGATGAGATTGGAGGTGTTGGTTACAGCTGTCCTGCCCTATAAAAAACACACACCAGTTCTGGGTTTGCTTTTCACAAGAAGCATTGCCTGATGTGAATGATGCCTCGCACAAAAGAGCTCTCAGAAGACCTACGATTAAGAATTGTTGACTTGCATAAAGCTGGAAAGGGTTATAAAAGTATCTCCAAAAGCCTTGCTGTTCATCAGTCCACGGTAAGACAAATTGTCTATAAAATGGAGAAAGTTCAGCACTGCTGCTACTCTCCCTAGGAGTGGCCGTCCTGTAAAGATGACTGCAAGAGCACAGCACAGACTGCTCAATGAGGTGAAGAAGAATCCTAGAATGTCGGCTAAAGACTTACAAAAGTCACTGGTAAATGCTAACATCCCTGTTAGCGAATCTACAATACGTAAAACACTAAACAAGAATGGATTTCATGGGAGGATAACACAGAGGAAGCCACTGCTGTCCAAACAAAATATTGCTGCACGTTTACAGTTTGCACAAGAGCACCTGGATGTTCCACAGCAGTACTGGCAAAATATTCTGTGGACAGATGAAACTAAAGTTGAGTTGTTTGGAAGAAACACACAACACTATGTGTGGCGAAAAAAAGGCACAGCACACCTACATCAAAACCTCATCCCAACTGTGAAGTATGGTGGTGGGGGCATCATGGTTTGGGGCTGCTTTGCTGCGTCAGGGCCTGGATGGATTGCTATCATCGAAGGAAAAATGAATTCCCAAGTTTATCAAGACATTTTGCAGGAGAACTTAAGGCCATCTGTCTACCAGCTGAAGCTCAACAGAAGATGGGTGTTGCAACAGGACAATGACCCAAAGCATAGAAGTAAATCAACAATAGAATGGCTTAAACAGAAGAAAATACACCTTCTGAAGTGGCCCAGTCAGAGTCCTGACCTCAACCCGATTGAGATGCTGTGGCATGACCTCAAGAAAGCGATTCACACCAGACATCCCAAGAATATTGCTGAACAGAAACAGTTCTGTAAAGAGGAATGGTCAAGAATTACTCCTGACCGTTGTGCACGTCTGATCTGCAACTACAGGAAACGTTTGGTTGAAGTTATTGCTGCCAAAGGAGGTTCAACCAGTTATTAAATCCAAGGGTTCACATACTTTTTCCACCTGCACTGTGAATGTTTACATGGTGTGTTCAATAAAAACATGGCAACATTTCATTCTTTGTGTGTTATTAGTTTAAGCAGACTGTGATTGTCTATTGTTGTGACTTAGATGATGATCAGATCACATTTTATGACCAATTTGTGCAGAAATCCATATCATTCCAAAGGGTTCACATACTTTTTCTTGCAACTGTATATGTTACAACCTTTTAAAAACATCTTCTCAAGGCACAACCCTGGACAAATATAGTATTATAACACAACGAAAGTGGTAATTTATATAATATAGGTGTGTGTCGTAATTGTAATTATAATTACATTTTTAAGTCACTAGCTAAAGCTGTTCTATTATATTTTCATATTATTGCATTATACTTGTTCAGAATGTACTTTACCACGTGTATTATACATTATTCAATTTAGCCCTATACAACCTGTAAGCTAAGAGAACATTAAACACCTGGCATTATGTCTCGGCATTTCAAACCCAGAGTAAAATGCTGGAATGCTGCCAACTACATTAAGGATAGTCCGGTTGTTTTAACCTGAAAGACTCAATATTCATTTTTTCCCCCATAGGTTTGTATTTTTCAATTAAAGGACCACTATTGGCACCCAGACCACTTCAGCTTAATGAAGTGGTCTGGGTGCCAGGTCCAGCTAGGTTTAGCCCTTTTTGCTGAAAACATAGCAGTTTCAGAGAAACTGCTATGTTTACTTTAGGGTTAATCCAGCCTCTAGTGGCTGTCTCATTGACAGCCTCTAGAGGCGTTTCCGCGCTTCTCACTGTGATTTTCACAGTGAGAAGACGCCAGCGTCCATAGGAAAGAATTGAGAATGCTTTCCTATGGACTGGCTGAATGTGCGCGCGGCTCTTGTCGCGCATGCGCATTCAGCCAGGGACGTCAGAAGAGGGAGGAGAGTCCCGGCGCTGGAAAAAAGGTAAGGGATTAACCCCTTCCTCCCCCTTCAGCACCATGAGAGTGGGACTCTGAGGGTGGGGGCAACCTCAGGGCACTATAGTGCCAGGAAAACGAGTATGTTTTCCTGGCACTATAGTGGTCCTTTAAGCCAGTGTTTCCCAACCCAGTCCTCAAGGCACACCTACCAGTCCAGGATTTAGGGATTACCCAGTTGTGTCTAAGGTGTTTTTACAAAGAAGAAAAAAAAACACATTAGACACAACTGGGTAATCCCTAAATCCTGGACTGATAGGTGTGCCTTGAGGACTGGGTTGGGAAACACTGCTTTAAGCTATATGTTTGGGGGGAAAAAAACTTTGTAACTGTGGATATTCTTTATATATTTTTATGTGAACAGGTTATTGATCCAAGGATAAATTTGGATTGCCATTATGGATTCAAGAAGTATTTTTTTCCCCCTAATTGGAAATGGCTACAATTGGATTTTTGACTTTGTATGGATCAGCATAAAAGAGTGCATTTCAAGTTTGAACTTGATGGACTATAGTCCTGGATTACTAAATAACTACTATGTAACTGTGTTTAATTGTCTATCATTTTACCTGGTGTTTTGAATTTCTTAACGTGTATTTTTTTATTGTTTATACATATTTAGTAGAAGATAAAGAATAACCCAAAGCCAACATCCTTAACTTTAGCAAAAGTGGTATAGTTTCAGTATTCATTCAGTATTGTTGAAATTAATCTCACCATAATATCGACAATGTTGGCAATTTTTGACGGATAGCAGTAGGTAGGAAATTGTGTGATTTGGGAGTGAAGTTCTGACAGATTAGTTTTTTACTACTTCCAACCAAATAAATGTGCACCCTATGACTTTATATTGGGTAAGAGGGTTTATTTTGTCAGTAGGGATTGGACCGTCTTTGGCTCCATGGGTATTAGGACCACAGTTTTGGGCATCATTTATTATTATTTGGGCATAATTTATTATTAAACTGAAGGTCTTAGGGACTCCTTAGGTTGGACTGAATTTTTTTCTGCACACCATTAGCCATGAGGTGGAGAAATGCATTCATTAAGCCTCAGTTTGGAATCTAAATCTGTTCATAGTTAATAGTATTTTCAAAGAGAACTAAACATGTCCCCTAATGCCTGCTCAGAGGTTTAAGGGACATGTAGTTCACCACTTGCAAGCAGATCCATTAATCAGAAAAGATTAAAGGGACACTGTAGTCACTACAACCACTTTGTCTCTTTGAATTGGTTATAGTGCCTGGAGTGCCCTGACACTGTCCCTCCATTCAGTGTTGCACTATGTTTGTGCAGTATGCCACAAAATAAGAGCCCCTGGCCACCCACAGTCCGGCCCCTTCTGTATGTGTAGCTAAGGCAGATATTACACACTTTCTTGTTGTCATACCCATTCATACCGTCAGTTGGAGCTCTGACAGGTTAAAAGCAGTCAGCTGACACTCTCAGCCAATCACAGCTGCCCATTGCTGCTCAGGGTAATACTTCCTTATTAGCCAAAGCAGCACAGAGAGGATGGACTGCAGTGGTCTCTTGTTTAGCATTAAAACATTACAACATTAAAAACTGTTTAATGCTGAAAGAAATGATGGCACCAGGGGTCTCCATACACTATAACCAGTTTAATGAGATGAAGCAGATACAGTGCCTACGGTGTCCCTTTAATTGATCTGCTGCCTTGTTTGATTGCAGTTGTACAGTAGCTGCTCTCAGCTTACTGACAGCTCCATCAGGGATCTCTGCAGAATTTGTTTGGCCATATTGTGTTGCACAAAATATATTTTATAATAGACTAAAGATAAAATGAAATATTTAGTGGGCGCACTGGGTCTTTATTAAAGTTACAATAATTAGATAAATGTTATGGTGTGTAAAGAGGAAACAATGTAACCCATCTATTATTATTTATTTAGTAATTGTCAAAAAAAGGGTTACCTGTGCACTAGCCCAAATCCCTATGATATTTAAATAAATGGAGGTTATTCAGTAACTCCAACAGTCATTAGATGTAAGCCCACCTGCCACATCAAGGCGAGCTTCTTAGGTGGCTCCTACACTAACAATTCACCTTGCTTCCTTGAGCTTCAGGCAAAAAAATCTCTAATGAGACAGAGAGGGGTATTTTTCTAATCCCCTACATACTTATTAACCCTTAATAGGGAACACACGGAGTGGACAGCAGCATTGTAACATGGATGCGTGATACAAAAGTAACTACAAATACACAAAAATCAGTCCTGCGCTCAAACTCCCACTACTCCTGGACGCAGGGCAGTCTTTAATGCGGGGAAAACGGGGCAGCTTCCCCGGGCCCAGTGATTTCAGGGGGCCCTAAGCAGCCGCCCCGCGGCCCTCGCTGCCCTCAAGACTTTTTTCCCCGCCATTGCCACCAGCCGGGGGCCCACACACTACGTAGACTTTGTTTTTAGCAGGGACACGGTGGCGTGCTGTGGCCCTTCAACAGTGTGACTGGGCCCCCTGCTTTTCAGCAGCCACCTGGAAGGAAGTGACAGCCATGAGTCACTTCTTCCCATAAGAAGGATCCGCATGTAAGAGAGGGGGAGAAGGAGGCAGTGGGGAGGGGGACTCATCACTCCCATCAGCCTCAGGCACCACACTGGACCCCAGGGAAGCCACCCTCCAGAAAAAGGTAGGAAACTGGAGGGTAGGTTTAAAAATGTAAATTGTACATGTCTGTCTGTGTGTGTGTCAGTCAGTGTGTCTGTCTGTGTCTGTGTCAATATGCCTGTCTCTGTGTGTCAGTATGTCTATCTGTGTGTGTCAGTATGTCTGTCTGTGTGTGTGAGCATGTCTGTCTGTGTCAGTATGTCTGTCTATGTGTGTGTCAGTATGTCTGTCTGTGTGTGTCAGTATGTCTTTCTGTCTGTGTGTCAGTATGTCTGTCTGTGTGTATCTGTGTGTGTTAGTATTTATGTCAGTATATGTGAATGTGTGTGAGGGTCAGTATGTCTATCAGTGTATGTGTCAGTATGTCTGTCAGTGTATGTATTTGTGTGTGTCAGTATGTCTGTCAGTGTATGTATCTAGGTGTGTCAGAATGTCTGTCAGTGTATGTATCTGTGTGTGTCAGTATGTCTGTCAGTCTATGTATTTGTGTGTGTCAGTATGTCTGCCAGTGCATGTATCTGTGTGTCAGTATGTCTGACCGTATATGTGTCAGTGTATGTGTATGTTGTCAATGTGTATCTGTATGTAGTTATTGTGTGTATCTGTGTATCTGCATGGGTGTCAGATACACATACACATATACATACACTGACAGACGGTATGTCTTTCAGTGTATGTGTGTGTGTCATTATGTCTGTCAGTGTATGTATCAGTATGTCTACCAGTGTATGTGTCTGTGTCCGTATGTCTGACAGTATATGTGTCTGTGTATATGTATGTTATGTCTGTGTGTAGCTATATGTTATATGTTATCAGTATGTGTACCTGTAGTATCTGTATGTGGTCAGTGTGTATACCTTTGTGTCTGAGCATCTGCATTTGTGTCAGGTTGTCAATCTGTTTGTCTGTATCTGCGTCAGTTTATGTGTCTATATCTGCAAGTGAATCAGTGTGTATATCTGTGTATCTGCATGTGTTTCTGTGTGCATGTGTATCACAGTGTGTGTGTGTCAGTGTATGTGCATATGGGCATACATCTCAGCATTGATACACCAACACTACATACAAATACACCACTGCATTCAAACTTCAGCACACTATATACAAACACACTCCTGCATTGAAACATCAACACTACATACAAACACACATATTTTTGGTGTTAAACAACAATAATATATAAACAAAACACTACACTTAAATGCATGCTTGCATTCAAATGTCACATATAAAAACACCCCTACAGTCAGACAAACATACTCCATACAAAAACATGCTTACATTCAAACACACCAATAAAGGTCAGTGCTAAATACAACCTTGCAAGCATGGGAAAATGACAGAGCCCCAGCTGTCAAAGCATTGTTGGAATTGCACGACAGATAGGGATCTACCTTCTGGCCACCTTTGCGATTGGGGGGGCCCACAAAAATTCTTGCACTAGGGCTATTTCTACTTTAATCCGTCACTACGTTGGAGTGGAGGGCATCATAGCAAATGCTTGCCTAGGGTCCAATCAATATTAAAGATGGCCCTGTCTGGACGGCAGCAATGATCATAGCACACATTTGCCCCAATACATACATTAAAAAAAAGTGCTACTTGTGCACTTCCCAAAATCTCTTTGCATGTTTAAATAAATGGAGGTTATTTAGTAACTTCAATGGCCATTAGATGTGTACACAAGTTATTGTGTACAGGGAGACAAATATAGGGGATCACATTCATCACAAACAATGTAAGGAGCGTGAGTTGTGCTGCTTGGATTGACAGCTGAAGTAACCCAGAGTTTTTGGTAAGACACAAAAAGTCAGAAGGTACACTTTATCAAAGACCTACAGAGTAGGGAAGGTAAAGTTGAAGAGAAGGGTATATATTGTGAAAGAGATTGATCTTGTTGGGTGATATGCATGCAATCAATTTGTGTGGAAGAGTTGCATCTAGGGGACAGGAAGAGGCCTGAGTTGTGGTCACACTGCTGTTGCTCAGGGAATAATGTAAGGTCAATACGGGCAGATATGTTAAGCTGTGAGGGAATGGGTTAGGAAGTGACTAGGAAGGCTTCAGTGAAGAGGTGTGACTTTAGATGAAAGAGAGGAGGCAGATTGGAAGTGAGCGAGCTTGGAGTATAACGGAAGATGAGTGAGATGAGGTAAGAAGGAGAAAGCCATTGGAGGGATTTAAACACAAAATTAAAACATTTGAAGAAAGACCTCTTGCATAACAGAAGACAGTTCTTTTGAAGAAAAGATTTGGCATGAGCAGAGCATGTATAAGCAGAGTAATAGAGTGTTGTTGAAGACAGGGTAGAAGGGAGTTTAACCAAGTCTGGTGAAGATGAGGGAGCGGAAAATGAGTTTTGCAGAAGAGAAGGTCAGTAGGGGCAGATTTTCTGAATATTAAATAGGTGAAAATGACAGACAGAACTAACATCACAATTCCAAGCACTTATTATGGCTATGTCAATCACATATCATGGCCTAAACTTTGCCGGTCACTTGTCAAAAAAGAAGGATTAAGATCCCAAGGGACCTAGCACATTACTAGTTTATGGTCCTCTTTCATTCATCGCGTAGGGATAGTCAATAGAACCAAGCAAAGTCATTTCTAAACCTTGGGTCCTAGGTGACTGATTAAGGGTACCCTATGATTAATCCTGCTCTGCATGTTAACACACTGCAACTCACTATTTACTAAATATTTATATTGAGATGTTTCATGATTTAAAGACTTCAATAAATAAATATCAACAGATCTGTTATGTTTCCTTCCTTGAACATTGAACATTTATCTTGTAATTTTTACTTAATCAATGACCTACAGACTGATGCTCCATTTAAACTTTCTTCTTTAGCTGTAATTTTAAAATGAAACATAATATTTTATTAGCCTATCCTTTTTACTAACTCAAATGTAATTTTCTATTTTCTAAAAACATGCACATTCTGCAGAGCTCATTGATATCATGAATGGTCCTTCAGAGTAATTCACAGGATATTTATAACGAGTCATGGTGTCTGCTATTTCCAGCTTTAATATGAAAGCGTGCATGAAATCACCTAGGTATTTCTCTCCAGGGATGCGACGTCTCTTAGATGCAGCTTGTCATGAGCATTTTATGCAGCTAGAGATGATAGTCCTATCCGTTCCTTTCCATTTCTCGCATTCACTCTAACTACGTTGACGTTATACCCAAGGGAATACCCAGCCCAAAATAAAATGCAGCTCTCATCGTTCAAACAGCAATGAATCACGTCACCTAAAGACAGCAAAATGCCGACTCTAGGAGAGAACAGTGGCACTATAAAGCTATGAGCAGTAGACCCAGGATGGAACCGCTCTCGAGCATTTTGCATATGGTTTGTCAGCAAGACCCTGCAATAAAACATTTAGCATGCTCTTGCTTTTAATGAATGATTAAAAGTCTTCCCTCTTCACTGCAGGCTGCAAAGGGATGCTGCAGTAGCTGGTGCAGAATGAATGTATCAGGATAATGGAATCAGGAACTCGTGGCTGGACAAACCTATAATACACTATTTTTCCGCTCTTTCAATACATTGTCTTCAGATTGGATACAGAGAGATAAACGGACGCAGTGACTAAGCAAGTGCCTGTCTGTGGATGTTTTACGGTGTACTTTTCATTGAAGAAAATGGTCAACAAAGACATGAATGGATTCCCAGTCAAGAAATGTTCTGCTTTTCAGTTTTTTAAAAAGAGGGTAAGGGTTTCTATTACATTCTCTGTTCGCGCTGGGATTGTTTTGCTTTGATTAGATAGGTTCATACAGAATAACTGAGATTAGACCAGGTCAAATGAATAAATGATTTCATGTGAAGTATTGAGGTTATAGACTGTTGCACAGATAATCAATTTACTATTTGAAGTAGATGAGATTGGATTGTAAGGTCAGGTTATACCATGACCCTCTCATTTTCACCAGTATAGTTTGAAAACATCCTCATTGTCTAAACTACTGCATTAGCATTACCATGCATTTTCAGCTATATAACTATGTAACTAGTATATGGACATGCTATGGTTTTTCTCCAGTGCACTCAGATGCCAGACTAAAATTGTCACTTTGCATAAGTGACATTGCATGAGTGACATACTCTTTGTGTTTGCAGAATTTAAGAGCCAAATCCCTCTCCTTGCATCACTCTTACTACGCAGAATATTTAGCTTTTTTTCTAAATGCTTTTTTTTAAAGATATAAAAAAATAAAAGAGCAGATATTTAGTTACAACACACATAAATAAATACCCTAATTTACTAATCATGTTACATTAAAGATAATTAAATTTCACTGTTTTAGTTTGTGTCCTAGTGGTATAATACTAAACCTGACTCTGAACTCAAAATAGTTAATAATTTGAGAAAGCAGAACTATGTATGAAAATAATACCTCCATGGGTACTTTAATAGCTATAAATGTGCATTGTTATAGGGTTTGACATTTCTGCCCTAATTAACCTATGACCTATGCTTTAGCTTAAACACTCCAAGCACCATAAGGCCCTGTTTTTATTATTTTTCAAAAGGTTATAGTGCAAGAGCAACCTCTGTCATCATCTCCTTGCATATATCTGTATACAACTGCAGAGATTTCGAAAAAAATACTACAGCTATAAACCTGCCCCTTTTGCCTGTGACATCAAAGGAGGAATGCATACTTCCTGTTTTAATTTTACATATATTTGTATGTTGTGCTGTTGCTACTCGCCTGTAGCTAAGCAGCAGAAATTTAAAGACTTCTTTTTTTTAGCTTTGTTTAAATTTAATTTCATGGATATTTTAGCAATGTATGAATTCATAAAAATTCATAAAAATGCATGCAATTCCAGCATAGTGTCTGTTTAATGAAGCATATATATAATTAATTAATATAAATGCTCAATCTGAGCACTTTCACAACTGATAATAGTAAAGTTAATGTTAAACAGAGCTTATTACTGCAGCAATTCAAAAAAATCACTGCAGCTTTAAGAGAGCCCCTCAAATCTGTCAGGCAGACGATATGTGGACACAATATACACAAGTTGGTCTGAGCTCTCACTCCTTCCAGAGAGCCTAGCAATGGATCACACACATCCACATTTACTTCAACTCTTCCAACCAGTGCACACAGTAGGGTTCACTAAACAGTTATCTGGGCTATGTGTTATTATTATTATTATTATTATGATATTTATAGAGCGCCGTCTAATTCCGCAGTGCTTTACAATGGGTGGACGAACAGACATGTATTTGTAACCAGACAAGTTGGACACACAGGAACAGAGGGGATGAGGGCCCTGCTCAATGAGCTTACATGCTAGATGGAGTGGGGTAAAATGACACAAAAAGGTAAGGATAGTATTAGCATCCGATAGCATTCACAATATTGCTAGTAATGGTTAGTAATGGCTTATGCATCTGTCCATTAGTGATGAAACTGCTCTTGGGGAATAAATTAATTATCCCATAATCTCATTTGCTTTAAAATGCACTAAAGTGCCACTAAAGTCACCCAGGCCACTTTCCTAATGAGTGCAGTGGCCCTGTCCTTTTAACCTGCAATGTAAAGCATTGCAGTTTTGTTTAGAAACCGCGATATTTACATTAAATGGTTACAGCCCCTCTAGTGGCAATCTTCATGACAGCCACTAGAGGTGCAACCGTGGCAATGACTGAGTAAAAGTAGGTCATGTAATGCAGAGCCCTTATAGGAAAGCATTTACTCGATGCTTTCTTAAAGGGAAGTATGAATGCGCGCATGGAGCTCACTGTGCATGCACATTAGTTCCCCATTGTTCCAGCATGAGGAGCACTGAGCATTAAATTGGACCAATGATGGAAGATGTTATGACTCCACTATAATGTCATGGGAGGATTGATAAGCAGTGCCAAGGGAGTCTCTGTGATGAATTAATGAAGTTAAAAGCCTTTTTTTTTATTATTACTTTTAGGGCACATGGGGGAACACCTCTAAAACTGGGGGCAGGGAAACTAAACGATTACCAGTATTCCCAAAGAGTTAACGTTCCTTTAAAAACAGAAGGTTGTTGTTTCACTATAGATTCGCTTTAAGTTAGAATTGGATTTTTTTCTTTGCCAAAGTTGAAGCCAATTGAATCACTGATGTTGCCTTGTTTTTTTTTGTTTTTTTTTATAGAGCTCTTCTTTGAGAAGGTCCACATAGATCTAAATCTAATGCACAATATGACCCTGTTTGGTCCCTTCAACCGTAATACAGAACTTGCATTCTAGGTATTGGTTGTTGGGTATTTGAACTTCAGTCTTGTCAGGCTTATTAAGATGTTGCTTTCCCTTTATGGCATTATCTCCCTCCCCACAATACATACCTAAATAATACATCTCCTAAATATGCATAATTTTCGAACAACCCTTTATCTTACTGTAAGGATCCTATGCTATAAGTAAAACTGGGGGTCAATGTAAGCTTGTTTTTAATATATTACCTTTTTTGCTAATTATTATTAATATTTATAAAGTGCCCTCAAATTCTGCCGTACTGTACAATAGGTGGACAACAGACAAGTATTTATAACCAGATGAGTTGGACGCACAGGAACAGATGGGGTTGAGGCCTTGCTCTAACTAGCTTACATTCTAGAGGAATGGGGTCTAATGTCACTAGATTTGGCCACCAGTGCTCTGCACTCCATGTACATGCCATATACAGCACCTCCAACAACGTGCAGAAGGCATACAGATATTTATTGAAAATGTAATGCCTACAGGTAAAACTGCATTTTCATGTAAAACCATGACTTTGAAAAGTCCAAATAAAAAATAATAATAAAAAAACATTCTTATTATATAGATAATGCATTAAGAAATAACGAATACAAAAAAAAAAAAAAAAGATCCTGAAGCTGAACTTTTGGGAAACTAAATAGAATGTCAGACAGTCCCCTCCCTCACCAGGAAGAAGCTCAACCAATCAGAAGCCTCATATTCTGGTCTATGCGGTTTGATCTTATCCAAGTAACCACTCATGATCAGTATGAGCTCAAGGGACAACAATCACATAGAATAATTGGAACTCTGAAACCTTATAACAGCCATACGACAGCTGTTATCAGTTTATACACACCCCAGTTCAAAGTTTCGTAAAGTGGGCCATATGCAGCAATCACTACAGCCAATGACCACCCATGCAGATGGATGAAGCTCAGCTCATTTCCACCTTCCCACTTGTGTGTGCGATATATAGATAAAAAGTGATACAATAGAAAAAATGTTCTAAGCATTATTTTTTTTAAATAGACATTAATTCGACCCATAATTTTCTTGACCATTTACTTTTTATATCAATCCAAGTACTCATTAAGAAAATTGTAATGTAAAAAAGGAATAAAGGAGACTATTTTCATTTTATTATAGGAGTTTTGCAAGCCTCTATGTTCACTCAGTTGTAAAACTATAACTAATGTATTTGCTCAATGGTATGTGACTAGATAAAGGCAAAATGTTAGCAACCAGACCGATTGATGTTTGGAAATGATTTGAAAAAGCAGCATGGCCAGCGGGAGTAGCAGATGTAATGTATGTAATTCTAAGCAAATAAGCAAGGCTTAGGGAAACTGCTATGATTAATTAGTATTAATTGATAGCTATAAAATCTAAACACTGAATCATATTAATTTATAAATGCATAGTGATTTTATTGGTTGTTAGTAAAAAAAATCTAATTAAAAGATAATTTAATTTGCAATACGATATTATTTAAACTTGAGCTTTTTCTTTTTTTTTTTAATCTGTTTTATTAAGGTTTTGTGTGGTTAGTAACAGAGTTTTGTCAATATAAACATTTTCATTACTGAGGACTCGCAGGTCCCGATTGCCCATAACAGATTAAGGTCGCTTACATAGTAGGTGAATTGGTCACCATGTAGAACTATATCAGGCCTAAAGAGACCGGGTACTTTAAACAAATGCTCAGCAACAATCAGCACATTGCATGGTACAGTACTACCCTTCTCCACCTGGCACCAATGTGTATATCTATAAGCTATCCCTTGGAGCGTTATGTGTCTTGTGTGTACCCTGCTACCCATGGCACTTCATGCAAAGTATCTTAAGAGGTGCTACACTATGGTGGGGTCTGAACCAAACCGGGTATAGTTAACTCTCAGAGATATTGATGTGCTACTAAGGTCTCACACTACATAGAAATATGGACCTGTGTGCGTCGTCAGTGATTACAAGGCCTTTCATTGGTCTGTCTGCCCCAACTAACCCACCCTTTGAGGGTGTGCATATGTCCATAAATCATTGGTGGGATCCGTGATAGGTGTGAATGAGGGGATTATAGTGCTGACTTTCTATGATCGCACTGACTAGTCCCAGTCAAGATATAGGCTTATCACTATAGCGTGAGTGTATATTATCCATGAGCTCATGTGTAAGTTAAGGTTACAGGTGAAGATCAGAAGTAGGTTGGTAGAGAGGGAAGAAGAGTTGCCCCAAGGCCTGAGTATAGGTTAGGTAAGGTAGAGTAAAGCAGGTAAGAATGGTCACACCCCGTTGGGCCAGCTGTCCCCCTCACGCGTCCCCCCACCTGGTTCATCCTGCCCTATCCGCTACGGGACACAAATGTGAACCATGGCCGCCACATCTCTGCGTGTCTGTCTCCCCTACCAAGTAGTGAGGCCGGAATCGCCTCCGCTCCCTGAATGTCCTCCACCCTACGAATCCACTCCTCCATTCGGGGTGCCTCCGTTTTCTTCCAATATAGCGGGATCAGGGCTTTGGCCGCATTGAGTAAATGACGTAGGATCGATTTTTTTTGTACGTGGCAATCAACATCTTTGAGATATGAAGAAGGGGTAGGGCCACTGTCCATTCTGTCGTTTCTCCCAAGATTTCCGTTATCTTCTCCTTGATCATCTCCCAGTATGGGACCAGAAGGCGACATTCCCACCATATATGTATTGTTGTGCCTCTCTCCTCAAGGCATCTCCAACATGTCGAGGGCGTCATTGGGAAGATCCTATGAAGCAGTGTCGGGGTCCTATACCAGAGTGCGAGTAGTTTATAATTCATTTCTTGGTAGTGTGAGCTAATGGAGCTTTTGTGGTGCCAGAGTAGGGCACCCTCCCATTGTTGGGGTGTGAAGGTGGTGTCCGTCAATGTCTCCCACTGCCTGCGGAAGGTATTATTCTCCGTCAGGTGTCCCACCAAAAGATGTTGGTAGAGGGTGGATATCATTCCGTCCAGTGATGAGCCCCTCTCGCATCTCGCCTCGAACCAAGTGAGGTCCCTGTGCAGTCGTTCTTTGTTGCATACGGTGTTGTAATAATGCTTTACCTGCATATAGTGTAGCATTATCAGGGGAGTCCGGGGTGTCTCTCCCAACAGGGAATCCAGAGATCGCAGGGTGCCATCTCGCAGAACCGTAGAGATGGGGATATGTTCGCGTCCCTCCGCAAAGGGCCTTCCTCTTGATGGGAATCCCCCTCCTATCACCAGGTTGTGGGCAATAAGGGGTGAAGGGCTGGGCCTGGGTGATATATGGGGTTGGTCCCTCATGAGTTTCCAGCTGGTAAGTGTCTGAGCTATTATTCCCGCCGATTCTTCTTTACCATCAACTTTAGATCCCCCTGCCCAAATGGTGGATTTCAAGCGTGCCTCCTGTCCATCTCTGGTTAGAGCTACCCACTGTTTCCAATGCGTGTTTCTGTGCCATTCCAGGATGCGCTGAAGGACTGTGGCTTGATGATATCGTCTAAAGTTAGGCAGCGCCAGCCCTCCCCGGTGCCTTGGTAAGCAGAGTAGATCATGTCGGAGCCTCGATCTCTCCCCCTTCCAAACATAGCGGATAACTGCCGACCTCAGTGTGGAGAAGAAGTGAGTGGGTATGGCCAATGGGAGTGTCTGAAACAAGTATAAGAGCCTGGGTAGGATGTTCATTTTAAGAACTGCTATTCTTCCGAACCACGATATATGTGGGTATGCCCACCTCTCTAGATCAGCCAGGATCGTCTTCAGTAGTGGGTCGAAGTTCTGAGGGTAAAGCTCTCCCGGATCCGATGTGAGCCAAATCCCAAGATATCTCATTTTACAGGTGCACCATCGGAAAGGAAACAGGGAGTCCAGAGCCCGGTATTCTATGTCAGGGGTGGTGATGTTAAGTACCTCACATTTGGACAGGTTAAGTTTAAAACCCGATATCTTACCGAATTGTTCAAGTGCATCCATCAGGCAGGGCATTGTGGTTCGGGGTGAGGTGATAAAAAAATAAAAGATCGCCCGCGTATGCGGCTACTTTGTGTTCCACCCCTTGCCAGGAAAATCCCCGAATGTCAGGATGTTGTCTGATAGTTTGGAGTAGGGGTTCCAGGGACATGGCAAATAGCAATGGGGACAATGGGCATCCCTGCCTTGTACCATTGGAGATTGCAAAGTCAGTGGTGAGTGCTCCGTTCACACGTACCGCGGCCCGTGGGTTATTGTATAGTGCCCGGATCCACGTGAGGAGTCTTTGTCCAACCCCCATTTTACAGAGAGTGGCGAACATATGTCGCCATCTCACCCGGTAGAACGCCTTTTCGGCGCCCGTAGAGAGGAGGAGGAGTTGTTGCCGCGTCATCGTCGCTCTATGTTGTATCGCAAATACCCTCAGGGTACTGTCTCTTGCCTCTCGACCGGGTATAAATCCCATTTGGTCCACATGTATGAGAGCCGGTAGGACGGATCGGAGCCTAGTCGCTAGGGCCTTTGTGAATAGTTTGGCATCCACATTCAGCAGGGAAATGGGGCGATAGCTGCCGCATACCGTTAACTTGAGCTTTTTCCTGCCTGTACATTGCCTGCATTGTACATTGCACTGATAGTCAATACATCATCATCAAAATTGTCTTAACAATGAAATGTGAGTAAGTACCAAATGAGTTGAAGGGATTATCATACCCAGAGTATCTCTTATCTAAGTAACCTTTATGGAGAAAAGGAATAATAAAACTTTTAAGCACTGATCCTAAATTTACCAAACGTTCAGGGACATATTACATTTTAGTCTGTTTATGAAAGATTTTCAGAGAGGATGCCTTCCATGCATTCAACCATCTAGATTTGGGCCGGACAGTCATGATTTCAGGTCCTGTCCTGCTGTCATGATTAGTTCCATGGTGTAACTAGTGTCCCCAACAAGCACAGCACAAGTGCATGATTAGACACACTTGCGCTATTGTAAGGGAGCACTGAAACAGTGCTTCCTGCAGGACCTGCCCTCAGCTGGCTGATCTAGCATGATAGGCAGACAGCCTAGTTCAGGCATAGGCAACCTTCGGCACTCCAGATGCCTTGGACTACACCTTCCGTGATGCTTTGCCAGCATTATGGGTGTAAGGGCATTATGGGAGATGTAGTCCACAACATCTGGAGTGCCGCAAGTTGCCTATCCCATGGCTAGTGTGTACACTCATTTGGCTGACATACTAGTAAAGAGGATGGTCACTTTCCCTTTCCAGGCAGGCCCACTGCTTTTGGGACATAGACAAAGATGGACCTTTCCTCTCTACCCCCTCTCGTCTGCATCCTGATTCTATGGACAAGGGAGTTGTAAAGTTTTATCTTTCATGGCACGCCTCTTGCTGTGAGCTATGACATATTGCTGACGAATCTCTGGAGTTATGAACTACAGCATCTAGAGTACAGTCGTGTAAAAGATTTAAAGCAAGTTTTGCAAAGTTGCACAGAAGATATGATCCTTCTATTTTGGTGACAAAGCTTAAAATTCTTTACCATGATAAGAGTATACTAGGATATTTTACCATTCAGCATTTTCAGGGTTATTTAACAAAGTTAAAGTGAGAATTGTTGGAATTTTTACTTGAAGTCAATGTAAATTTCAAGTTTTTAGCCAAAGTAGCTGAATTGGAAATATAGCAGACTTGGAGATTTTTTCCAGGTCAGATATTTTGGGCTTCACTTTCTTTGAATTTACTTTGAATTTCCAATTCTCACTTTGTTAAATCCTAATTGTGTTGACTGTCAAACATGTACCTTCTTAGTTTGAGATGTATATCTATTATCATCTATGAGATAACTAATACATTTGAAGATTCTTTTCATTACAAGCCACAATTTGTCCCCATTTCAATGAGATGAAGCAGTGTGGGTGCCAATAGTGTCCCTTTAATTCATGTTTTTAAAAAGGTTGCACATTCCAAGGGTATCGTGTGTCAAACAAAAAGAAACAAAGCCCCCCCAAAATTTATTTTTTCTTCAGGTTATAATTCTACAAAATGCAGAAAATTCTATGAAGGTAAGTATTTACACAAGGCACTATAAATCCATTGATAGATTGCTGACGTTCACAGGGAAAATCACTAGACAAAGGTGCAATCACAGTAAAAGCTCAAGTAAATGCAGTTGGCAAATTGTCAAACAGTACAATTGAAGCTTTTCAATTAAAAGGTATCCATCCATTAAAAACACACAGAGATACAATGTAATTTGTCCAAGCAAGAACAACTCCAGATAGGTCAGTGATCTTACTTTGACCATATATCCTTGGGACATGAAGTGGGATTCTGCAAGCTGCATAGCACAACAAACAAATTGACTTCATGAATATACGTGTCATTATCCAATACTTATCTGGTTCCTCATTGTGAATAGCCGTGACCAGAACTTTATCAGTTCAATGTCATGCAGACAAGTAACCATTTCCTTTTCTCTGTCATTTATATGGTTGACACACAATGGCAAGGAAACAGACCATGACAGAGAGAGGAAGATATCCTGTCTCTTTCAGGGTCATCTAAAAGAACTCGATCTCAAAGAATAGGGCAAACACCTATTAATAAGCATTGTGAGTGAATCCTTTGTCAGAATCCAGATAGAGGACGTGTCCAGTGAATGTGATACCCATATATTATATTGTATTAAATGTTCATCTAGAAAACGCCTAAATGTTGGACTGTTAGTCCTTTAGATGATGAGAACTAGCCAAAGGCAAAAGGTTCATAGGCCACGGAATACAGTCAGTGGTTCCAAAACCAGTCATGGCCCTCCAACAATCTAGGCTTTATGTGTTTCCCTGCTTTATTCCAACGTGGACTGTTGGTGGGTCTTGAGGACTAGTTTGTGAAACACGGCAATAACACGTCAATAAGGCGCCTCTTCTACATAAATAGATCAAATGTTCTAGCACAACAGTAATATTTTTTAATTGTTTTCATTAATACTTCATTAATATGTTATAATGTTACGCAATGTCTTCATTCCATATGGTCACCTAGGGATTTGAAGATTAATACTGGTGTTCAGCTTGAAGCTGACCAAATAAAGATTGTACATAGAGAAGTAGATAGAAATTACAAAATTAAACCTTTACTTTCATTTCAGTTAATAAAACCTCTCCATGTTGTCCTTGATTTCCCCTAAGGTCACTCTTCAAAGCTATTATGCGTACCTGAAATGATTAACCAGCAGACAGACATGTCTGAGAAGAAGACACTTGTAAATGTTGTAACAGATGATTCTAGTACCTATGTTTTCTGCGGATTCATTAAGTAAAGATATCTGATACAGGCCAGTGTTATCAGAGAATTGACCTGCAGCAGGTCCTACTTTCAGGAAGTATTACTTTACTGAGAAGGAAGTGGATGCATGGAATAGCTTTCCAGCTGAAGTGGTAGAGGTTAACACAGTAAAGGAATTTAAGCATGCGTGGGATAGGCATAAGGCTATCCTAACTATAAGATAAGGCCAGGGACTAATGAAAGTATTTAGAAAATTGGTCAGACAAGATGGGCCGAATAGTTCTTATCTGCCGTCACATTCTATGTTTCTATGAAGCAGTTTTTTTAACCAGTGCAATACTGGACAGTGTAAGGAAAAATTTGTCTTATTGGGGTGAATTGAACTGTTTTGTTAACACCTTCTTCGGGATCTGTCATAATTTGTTTGCATATTTTGTTTAGCGATTGTATAGAATTTCAACATATATTGGCATTTTATAAATAAAAATGTTATGTAACTGCACATTAGGGTTTATTCACTAATCACAATGCTGTTTGGTCAAAATGTTGCAATTCATTTTTCAATTCACTGTATAGTGAAATTTTTGTCCCATTTGAATGAAATAGTATGAAAATAAATGTATATTAGTACAATCCAAATGTCATCCATTAGGCTGACGCAATTTGGATCAGAACTTCATTTGGATGAATGAAAGTCCACAATCCTCATCTGCATTTTGCAGCTGTTTAGCACATAAGTTCCTAAATGGTTTTAATTATGTGGGATTGCTATATTTAGCATATTAAATAGCTCCTTTATTTGATATAGCAAGATCACATCTATCTATTTTTTAACAGCTGGAAATTTAAGAAAATCCCTTTTCTTTATTTTGGCCTTTTAGACATCACTCAATAGTATGAGGGAGGTTTAAATCCTCTCTCATGTACACATCCGTCATGCTGCCACTAGAGGCATGTGTACTAAACAGCAATTAGCCAGTGGCTGCTCGCTGTAATAACAAGAGACAAGTGACCGGACAACTATTGCTTCCCAGTCACTATTTAATTATTATGGGGAACTATGAGCCAGAAGAATTAGAATAAGAGAATCTGAAGAGGAAAGGCAGTACCCCAGTATTTTTTATGGCAGCAAGACACCTCCTACATCTAATCCACCTTGCCAAAGTCCATCTCTCTCTGATTTCAAATTATATCCTCTAACAGAAACAGTAATGACATCTATGCCTGCTACCACTGACACAAGTAGCTCACCTGTTGTCAATGTGACCATTAAAGGGACCACCACCAAACCATCAACGTCGTCAGTACCACCAAACCATCAAGATCACCAGTTCCACCACCATAAACATTTCTATTAGTATCAACCAGCCAGTATTGGGGCGGCTTCCACTGTCACTAATGTAAATCCACCTGCATCTACAGCCAATGCAAGGAAAAGGGCTTGAGGGTATTGTATTGTGCCAACAAAGCATATTAATAACTTTGGGATTCCTACTCAACAAAGTAGTCATGGTGCTTGGAGTAATCATTTATGTGTCTGTTTGGTTTCCTTCTCCTGTATTAAAACATCCAGATCCCAAGAAGCTAGTGAAAATAGTGAAAAGCTAAATACATATTCATAGTACAATATTAAATATATGCAGGTACACCTGCTGGGCACAGTTAGACAATAAGTAAGAGTAAAATACATTAAAGAAATAGTTGTCTCACAATTCATGGATATTTGGCAGCACATTAAAATTTACTCAAAAAAGCTTTTATTTTTCCGGTAAAAAGCACTCACTCACTTTCATATTGTTAGTTCTGCTATCGTCTTCCTCGTACTATATATCAAAGTGTTAAATGGCTGTTCGTGGCAGCTGGAATTGCTATTTTGCCAAAATATAGTAAAAAAGTCTATCTTGCCTGTTCTGTTTGATATTTATATATTCCAAACGCTCTTTTCGGAATAGCAATGATGTGAACGTTTTTTGTTTTTTGGGGGGCATATACAGTTCGCTTTCTGTTTGATACAAGAACTTGGCTATCGTACTCAAAAGTTGTATATGGCATTTTGAAAAGACTTTGATTACAAATGAACACATTCCTTGTCTGCAGCTGCACAAACTGTGCATCTTTGACATAATAACATGATTCTACTTACAGAAATACACATTACCAACCCTTTGTTTGCCCTAAATAGGCACTTGTTCAATTTTAGCTTTTTTAAGATGCACTGTAGCTGGCAGTGCTTTAACCCTTTGAGTGATTAACACATCCTGTTTTGATCTAGATATACATTGAGAATACATGTATTGATTTCCTAAATCTTTGTCATGTTAACCAAAACTAGAAGCTTAAAGGCTAACTGTCCCTTCACATGATTTCTAAAATTATGTATATTCATCTCTATATATTTATCAAATATGTATTTGTGAGGTGTGAAAATAAAGGTAAATGTAGAAATCCATACCTCTTCATCCAGCAAATGGGTACCTCCGTTTTAGATCTCTGTCCTTTTTTTTTTTTTTATGTTTCAAACAATCTTTATTCATGTAATCAAATTGTATTTATTTATTTATTTATTTATTACTGGTATTTATAAAGCGCCAACAGATTCCGCAGCGTTGTACAATTAGTGGAGAACATACAATATACACACACAAATACAAAAAGTAGAGAGGGCCCTGCCCGTAAGCTGAAATCTTGCCATTTAAGCTCTTTTATACAAAGTGCATCGTTTACAAAAGTACGATTAGTAGGTAATGTGAGAGACACACAGGCATCGCGTAAACATGGTTAACAATCTTATCAAGCATGTTGTAAGGAATCATCTTTGCCATTAAACCGTGTACAAGGTCCAAACGTGATCATGTTTCTGACTGATTTATCAGCTCCCAATTCGAGATGGGTTTGTGTACCGCACATAACGTTGATAACATAACATTTGTACATACGTGTTTGTGTTCAGTGTAACAAGTATTGAGAACCCCTTATTCCCGTTACCTCCCCCCTTCGCTCTTGTTGGCAATTCTTGTGTATCGTTGACATCTTCGTGGTTCGTCGAGTAGTCCTTGAGCTATCCGGCTCTCGATGTAGTGTGTCCAATTGGATGTCTTGTGTGAGTGGTGGTTGTCATAGCGTCCTGTGAGGTTTTGCCTCCAGTAGGTATGTGTATATGACACTCTGTGAGGTGTATGTAGATTGGCGAGACGTGTGGGTGTTTAGGTGTCGTATGTCTATGTCTGCTAGGACCATTCGGGAGGGGTGAGTGTGTTGGTTATGTTGGTTAGGTAAACTGTTGTGCCTACCCTCGATTATTCGCCTGGTCCTATTCCCATCCTGTCGATAGATTGAGAAATATGCCCCCTTAAGTTGGTTATAGTTATCAGATGCAGGCCAATTTTCGTTTCTTGGGGCTTTATGGTACTGTTCGTGTCATGTTTCCCTGTGATGCTGTAGCGGTACTTACCCTTTCCAGGGGCCGGCCAGGGTCCTCTGTTCGAGCCGCGCGCGGTCCTGCTGCTGCACGAGCCGCGCGCGGCTCATCCGACGACTGTAACAGGAAGGCAGGCAGTGACCGCGAGAAGCGGGTCTCGGGCGCGCTCTTAAAGGGACAGTGGGAGCCTAAATTGGAAAAGGCATTCCATTGGTACCTGTCATGCCACACTCCCCATACACTTACCTTTTGGTGGCGTGGATGTGACAGGGACCAATCAAATTAGATGTTTAGGTATATATACTCACCTTTTTCCCTTAGTTCCTTGCCCTATCGTGGTTTCTGTTTCAGTTCCCTTTAGCGCTTGTTGTGTTCAGTTGTGTTCCTTCGTACTTGACCTTGGCTTTGTTTCTGACTACGTTATCTCTTTATCCTTATCTGTTCTGTTTGCCGGCTTGCTGTTTTCTGTGTACCAGACCCCGGCTAGTCCAAGTTTACGCTGTCTCTTTGTGCCCTTGACCTCGGATCGCTCCTGACTCTGTATCTCTCTCCTTTACGTCGAGTCCGGCCACTCTAAGGTCCGGTAGACGTACCTTCCCTCTGTGCTGACATTTGTTTAGCTTAAATTCTGCGTGTTGGGGTATATTTTCGTTACATTACGATAGGGCCATGGACCCCGCAGATTTAGCTCAGCAGATGGCTTCTCATGAGGCTAGATTTGTAGAGCAGGATCACCGTATGGATCAGATAGCCCAGGCTCTCCAGACGCTCTTATCTAGAACTATTCCAGCAACCACACCTAACCCTCCTACACCTCTTCTTCCTGAAGTGTCTACTTTGCCTAATACTTTGGCCCATTTAACACCTCCTCCTAGGTATGGAGGGGACTCTAAGACATGCAGAGGTTTCATTAATCAAATAGAATTCCACTTTGAGATGTATCCACGTTCCTTTCCCACAGATAGGTCTAAAGTGGGGTTCCTTATGCACCAACTTACCGATAAAGCACTTGAGTGGGCAAATCCTATTTGGGAGGCTAATGGACCTATGGTGCATAATTTCAATAGTTTCCTTACGGCTTTTCGTAGGACTTTTGACACAACTAAAAGGTCAAAGAATGCCGCCAGAACATTATTGAGAATTAAACAGGGTTCTAGGTCTGTTGCTGACTATGCCATTCAGTTTCGTACCCTTGATTCACAGGTAGATTGGACCAACAATGGGCTAACAACTGCATTCATGGAAGGTTTATCTGACACTATATTGGATGAGGTAGCGGCTAGGGAGCTTCCTATTGCATTAGAGGACCTTATTGACTACCTCACTGATATAGATAACAGGATTCGTGACAGACTCTATACTAAAAACCGGAATAGACGTTTGGTTACACCTATTAACCCCAGAGTTGATAAACCTGAGACTGTCAAAGTATCAGAGGAGGAACCCATGCAATTAGGGGTTGCCAAACTCTCTGAAACTGAAAAATTACATAGGAGAAGGGACGGACTCTGCCTATACTGTGGTAGGAGAGACCATATGATAAAAGAATGTCCCGTGCTTCCGGGAAACTCTCGCACCTAAGGCCTTATAGGGGACTGGCCTTGGGTGTGATATCTAAGTCTCTTAAATTGCCTCCTAACCATTTGCTTCTTCCTGTTTCTTTGTATATGGGAGAGGGTTGCATAGCTGAGCACATACAAGCCTTGGTTGACTCCGGGGCAGCTGATAATTTCATGGACTCGGGTTTTGTTAAGAAAAACAACATTCCCATCAGAGAGAAGGAGATACCCTTGGCCGTTGAGGCCATAGATGGTAGACCATTAAGTTCTCCAGTTGTTACTCATGAAACTGTACCATTACACATGTATACAGGGGTTTTACACTTTGAAACCATTCGGTTCCAGGTCATCACATCTCCCTCTTCTCACATCGTGTTTGGGTACCCATGGTTACATACTCACAATCCCATTTTCAATTGGGAGTCAGGGCAAATAAAATCTTGGAGCGATGCCTGCCATGAGTCTTGTACTATTGAAGTCACCCCTTTGAATTCTATTAATGTTCCTACTACTCCTCCTTTGTCTACTGTTATACCCCCTTAGTACTTATTTCTCAAAAATGTCTTCGATAAAAGGGAGGCTGACAAACTACCGCCTCACAGACCCCACGATTGTGCTATCGATTTATTGCCTGGCACAATACCTCCAAAGGGCAGGGTGTACCCTTTATCTGTTCAAGAAAACCGTGTCATGGAGGAGTATATTAAGGAATCATTAGAAAAGGGGTTTATTAGGAGATCCTCTTCTCCGGCTGGAGCGGGGTTCTTCTTTGTATCAAAGAAAGAAGGTGATTTAAGACCGTGTATCGATTATAGAGGTCTAAATAAAATCACCATCAAAAATGCATATCCTATACCTTTAATCACGGAATTATTTGACAGACTCAAACATGCTACTGTATTCACTAAATTGGATCTTAGAGGTGCATACAATTTAATACGTATTAAGAAAGACCACGAATGGAAAACGGCATTCAACACTAGATCTGGCCATTACGAGTATACTGTTATGCCATTTGGTCTATGTAATGCCCCAGCAGTATTTCAAGAATTTATCAATGACGTTTTAAGAGACTTTATTCACACATTTGTAATTGTATTCTTGGACGACATATTAATATACTCCACAGATTTACACACTCATCCCAGGCATGTTACGACAGTTCTGAAGACCCTTCTTGCTAATGGTCTTTATTGTAAACTGGAAAAATGTCTATTTGACCAATCCGAAGTCCAGTTTTTGGGGTATTTGATTTCCGCTAAAGGTTTTCGTATGGATCCCCAGAAGCTTTCTGCTGTCATGGAATGGCCTCTACCACAAGGTCTGAAAACCATTCAGCATTTTCTTGGTTTCTCTAACTATTATAGACGCTTTATTAAAGGTTTTTCCTCTATTGTAGCGCCTATCAACCATATGACAAAAAAGGATGGCAATACTCGTGTCTGGTCTCCCGAGGCACTTCAGGCTTTTGAATTTCTTAAAACTACGTTCGCTTCTGCACCTATTTTACAGCATCCTGTCCCCACACTGCCCTATATTCTTGAAGTTGATGCTTCTGATATCGGGGTAGGTGCTGTCTTATCCCAAAGAGAGTCGCCTGAAAAGCCATTGCATCCTTGTGGCTTCTTTTCCAAACAAATGTCAAAAGCAGAAAAGAATTATGACGTGGGTAATCGCGAACTCCTTGCTATTATTTTAGCACTGAAAGAATGGAGACATTTGTTAGAAGGAACTAAGGATCCTATCCTCATATTTACGGATCACAAGAACCTATCCTACCTTAGTGAGGCTAAAAGATTGTCTTCTAGGCAGGCTAGGTGGTCACTGTTTTTGTCTCATTTCAATTACATTATCACCTATAGGCCAGGTGACCGCAACACTAAAGTCCAGACAGTTCGAAACTACTGATAAACAGGAGATTGATGTGACTCCTGTAATTCCCCCAGAAAGGATAATAGCTACCACTATTTTGTCTATTTCTTCGTCCCTCTTGCAGGCCATACAAGCGAAACAAAGAATGGCACCTAGCGAGAGACCTACTGATAAACTGTTTGTTGATGTTCCTGAGAGACGGGAGATTCTGTCGTTGTATCATGACACTAAGACTGCTGGACATCCTGGTGTTTCCAAAACGGTGTCAGCTGTTTCTCGGTATTTTTGGTGGGATTCCTTACGCAAGGATGTCACCAACTATATAGGTGCTTGTACTACTTGTGCCTGTATGAAATCTTCTCGTAGGGTTCCTTGTGGGCTGTTGCATCCATTACCCATTCCCGAGAGACCTTGGTCTAACCTGTCCATGGATTTTATTGTTGAATTACCCCCTTCAAATGGTAACACAGTTATCCTAATGATAGTGGATCGGTTTTCCAAGATGGCTCACTTTGTGTCTTTTCACAAGCTGCCCACGTCCAGGGAACTAGCACTTATTTTCGCCAGAGAGGTGTTTCGATTACATGGTATTCCCGTATCTATTGTGTCTGATAGGGGTAGCCAATTTATTTCCAGGTTCTGGAAAGCCTTTTGTTCGGAAATGGGTATTTCTCTCTCATTTTCTTCCGCTTACCACCCCCAGTCTAATGGAGCTGCTGAACGTGCCAATCAATCTCTGGAGCAGTACCTTCGTTGTTTCGTATCCCACCATCAGAACAATTGGTCTGACCTTCTTCCTTGGGCTGAGTTTGCTCGGAATAGCGCTACTCATGATTCTTCCGGCAAGAGTCCTTTTTACATTGTCTATGACCAACATCCTGTTCTTTCGGCTGCTTTCTCCTCACAGGGCATGCCAGTTCTGGATAAACATTTGGCTAATTTGCGTAATACTTGGGAGCAGGTTCAGTGTTCTTTGGTGGATTCCGCTGCTCGCCAGAAGGTGCAGGCTGACAAGCATCGCAGGGCGGCTCCTTCTTATGTCGTGGGGGACAGGGTTCTGCTTTCCACACGAAACATTCGCCTCCGGGTGCTTTCTATGAAATTGGTCCCCGCTTTATTGGTCCTTATTGTATTCTGCATAAGGTTAATCCTGTTTCGTATGCCTTGGATCTCCCTAAGAATCTGCGTATTCCTAATGTCTTTCACACCTTGTTGTTGAAGCCTTTCGTACGCAACCGCTATACCCGGCATACTCCTCCTCCCCCTCCTGTCTCTGTGGAGGGTCATGAGGAATTTGAAGTTTCTGCTGTTCTTGACTCTCGTTTCCTTAGAGGTCGACTTCAGTACCTGGTGCATTGGAAGGGCTATGGGCCTGAGGAGCACAGTTGGATTTCCGCTGACGCGGTTCACGCTCCTCGTCTTGTGCGCTCTTTCCATTCTCGTTTTCCTGCCAGGCCTGGCCCTTCCCGCCCGGAGGGCGTGTCCTCAGGGGGGAGTACTGCAGCGGTACTTACCCTTTCCAGGGGCTGGCCGGGGTCCTCTGTTCGAGACGCGCGCGGTCCTGCTGCTGCATGGCTGTAACAGGAAGGCGGGCAGTGACCGCGAGAAGCGGACACGTGTCCCGCCTAACTCTAAGAGCGCACCGCGGGTCTCGGGCACGCTCTTAAAGGGACAGTAGGAGCCTAAATTGGAAAAGGCATCCCCTGTCATGCCACACTCCCCATACACTTACCTTTTGGGGGCGTGGATGTGACAGGGACCAATCAAATTAGATGTTTAGGTATATATACTCACCTTTTTCCCTTAGTTCCTTGCCCTATCGTGGTTTCTGTTTCAGTTCCCTTTAGCACTTGTTGTGTTCAGTTGTGTTCCTTCGTACTTGACCTTGGCTTTGTTTCTGACTACGTTATCTCTTTATCCTTATCTGTTCTGTTTGCCGGCTTGCTGTTTTTCTGTGTACCAGACCCCGGCTAGTCCAAGTTTACGCTGTCTCTTTGTGCCCTTGACCTCGGATCGCTCCTGACTCTGTATCTCTCTCCTTTATGTCGAGTCCGGCCACTCTAAGGTCCGGTAGACGTACCTTCCCTCTGTGCTGACATTGGTTTAGCTTAAATTCTGCGTGTTGGGGTATATTTTCGTTACAGATGCCTACAGAGTTATGTTAGCGTCTTCTCCAGTGCGTGGCCGGCCCCGACCCATCCCTCCCCCCCATGCGAGCACCCACATCCTTGTCTCCAATGCCTCTTTGTGTCTGGTGAGTAATTTCTTGCGTGTCTGTTGTGAGTCAGTTGTGTTGGAGGGTGAGACAGGCAGTATCAGAGTGTGGTGGGGCAGGGTGGGTGGGTCGGTACACGTCGTGTATGATGTCAGGTTGGTGAGGTAAGGGAGGGAGGGGTGGGCAGGGGCAGTCCCCCCCGGGTCCGCCACACCCCTCCCCAGCTCTGTCCGTGATGTACATTATCCATGGTCGCAATCTCTCCAAGAATTTTGTGGTATTGCCCAGCAAGGTCGCATGAGTCTCCTCTGCGGCTCTGATGTCTTCCACCCTGGCGAGCCATTGTTCCACCGAGGGTGTTTGGGTTTGTTTCCAGTATATGGGGATCAGTGCCTTGGCTGCATCGAGGAGGTGTCTTAGGATTGACTTTTTGTATTTTGAGATTGGTTCCTGTGTGGAGTGTAGCAGTGCCCTTTCCAAGGTGAGCGGAGATGAGTCACCTAGGATGTCTTTCATGCGGGTTGAGATCGTATTCCAATATGGTTGGATGAGGGAGCAGTCCCACCAGATGTGTTTCACGGTTCCGGTCTCGGTTTCGCATCTCCAGCACGTCGCGGGTGTTGACGGGTATATTTTATGCAGCAGTTCTGGTGTCCTGTACAAGAATGTCACTAATTTATTGTTCATCTCTTGGTAGTACGAGCTGATTGAGAATTTATGTTGTAGGGTCAGTATTTTGTCCCATTGTGTGTCCGTGAAGTGTTTGTCTGCGGTTAGTTGCCATTTGCGCTTAAACATGCGCATCTCAGGTTGATTCTCCTCCAGTATGTATCGGTACAAAGTAGAGGTCGGTTTTGTGATATCTGTCTTTCCATTACATAGTTTCTCGAACCAGATGAGGGTCCTGTGGACTTTAGCTTTGTTCGGTAATGTGTGCCAGTTCCCTTTTAAACCACTTTGTTACTTATTTGATATTTGTTTCATGGTAATGTGAGATGCAGAGATTTTTTTCTGGAATAAATTTATGCAAAGAGCATAGACACAGACATTGCTGTAAACCAAATAGCAGAAAAACATAACTAAATGTTTGAGTCAATTTTCGTGGACCATAATTGAATGTTTGAGTCCATTTTCACTGTTGGAAATGGTATGATACAGGTGAGAAACTTTACAGAAAAATGGTATCATAATTTTGGATCTCATAGATGGTAGTGGCATACAGAAAAGAGTGATTATTAAAGTGACACTACTTAATGTAGTTGTTTTGGTGTGTATAGTATGGCCCTGCAGGCTTTTTACTGTAAACACTACTTTTTCATAGAAAAGGCAGTGTTTACATTGGTGCTTAGTAACTCCTCAAGTGGCAGTTACTCAGGTGGCCACTAAAGGTGCTTCCTGGGTCAGTGCTGCACAACGTTCAGCATCTCCACCCAATGCAATATTCCTCACAGAGGTGCAGTGATTCAAAGCATCTCTACGTGGAGATGGTGATTGGCAACGTTATGCCTCGCATACGCAATAGCCTCCCAGTGCTTCCCTATGGCAGAGTTTCATAATTTTAGTCAAGGAGGCAGAGCGGGGACAGGGACAGTTACGAAGAGACCTACGTTGCTCTGGACTAAAGGTGAGTAAAATCACCTTTTACATTGCTGACAGGGGGCTGGCCACCTAAACTATGTTTTCACAGCTATAGTGACAGGAATACACTGATAGGTGAAGTGGAAACACAGACAGGTGAAGTGAATCACATTGATTGTATCATTACAATTGCACCTGTCATAGGGTGGGATATTTTAGGCAGAAAGTGAACAGTCAGTTCATGAATTTCATGAGTTGGAAGCAGGAAAACTGGTAAGCGAAATGATCTTGACAAGATCCAAATAGTGATGGATGGACAACTGAGTCAGAGCATCTCCATAAAGGCAAGACTTGTTGGGTGTTCCTTTTATGCAGTAGTTAGTATCTACCATAAGGGTCATGGGCCCACAAGGCTTATTAATGCACATGGGGAGTGAAGGCCAGCCCGTCTGGTCCGATCACACAGTTAAGCTACTGTAGCTCAAATTGCAAAAAAAAAACACGTAATGCTGGCCATGAGAGAAAGGTGTTAGAGCACACAGTGCATCACAGTTTGCTTCATATGGGGATGGATAAAAGTGCCTATGATGACTTCTGTCCACCTCAGAAAGTTCCAATAGGGATGTGAGCATCAGAATTGGACCATGGAGTGGTGGAAGAAGGTTGCCTGGTCTGATAAATCCTGTTTTCTTTTAGATCAGGTAGATGGTGAGGTGTTATTTCCCTGGGGAAGAGATGACAGAAGGATGAACTATAGTATGAAGGCAGTGGTGGCAGTGGAGGCAGTGTTATGCTCTGGGCACTGCTCTGCTGGAAAACAGTGCCAGATACCATAGGACACCTTCAGATGATTTTTGTCTCAACGCATCACAGCTGTTCTGTCAGCATAAGGGGAACCTACACGATATTAGGCAGGTGTTTTTAACCCCTTAACACCGTTATGGCGTTCTCTGCCGTCCTGCATTAAATGGGCTTTAAAGCCATTGTGGCGGCATAGGACGCTGTAATGGCTTTGAGCCCTGGAGCCGCTGGGATACTTACCTTCCCGGCGCTCTGCTTCGGGAGGACTGCCTGACAGCCCAGGCAGCCCTTCCATGTCAAATCAGGCCCCCGGGGGCCATGTGATCGCTCTTAAAGAGCAATCACATGGCCCCCTATAGCTGGCTGTGGATCTGCCTGCATGGGGACTGTCTGAAATGTCAGACAGTCCCCCTGCTGGTGGAAATAATAATAAAAATTTTTAAACATGTTTTAAAATCAATTAAAAGTATATATATATATATATATATATATATATTATATATATAATATAAATACTTCTTATATATATATGTAACGTCATACATTTTAATGTTAATATAAGTACATATATTAGTATTAAAATACACTTAGACTGACGTTACATATATATAAGATATATATATATATTATATATATAATACATATATATATTTTATATTTACATATACACGTATAATTACAAGAATAAATAAATAAAATAATAAAATAAATAATTAAAATATTTTTAAAAAAATTAAAATAAATTATATATACATATGTAATTTCATTCTAATTGTATTTTGTTATTAATATATATATATATATATAACAAAATACAATTAGAATGAAATTACATATATATCTATCTATATATAAAATACAAATAACCGCAAATATATTTATATAGATAAATATATATAATGACATAAATGATTAGATAAGTATACACGGAGAATTTAAATACATATATATGTATATATATTAAAATTCTATGTGTATATTTAAGTAATCTTTTAGCATAATTATTTGATTTTATTAATTAAAATGTGATTGACATGCCTGACAATTCAGGCAGAAAGTGCAGAGAATTTAATTCGCAAGCACTATATTTAACCCTGTAACTTTCCAAGACATCATAAAAGCTGTACACGCGGGGGGAACTTTTTTACTCGGGAGACTTCGCTGAACACAAATATTGTGTTTCAAAATGATAAATTGTATTACAACAATGATATTTTCCGTAAAAGTTAAGTTTTTTGCATTTTTCATACATGAACTGCACTTTTACTGATGATATTATTGTTGTAATATGTTTTACTGTTTTGCGGGAGTTAGTGGCAGGGGTAGTAGGTATTTGGTTGGAAATTGTTCCCCGGTTTCACTGGAGGCATGCTTAATGTCAATAAATTGATAGGGGATGATTAGGCACTTGGGAGTGGAATCAATGTTGCACGGTTATTTTTGCATGGATGGGGGGCATCTTTTGGATGTTGGTCTCCACCGTTTCAATTTGGGAATACAAGAAGGTTTGGCCAGGACATTGTATACTGGGGGTGGCGGTGCTCAGACATCTTAAGGGGTCAAGGTCTGAGCTCAGGGCCGGATTAACATAGGGGCTGATGGAGCTGCAGCTCCAGGCCCAGGCCCATGGAATAGGCCCATTTAAAAAAAAAAAAAATGTCTTTAATAAAAGTGTCTTTAATAAAAGGTACTCCCATTGCTGCCTGTAAGAAAAAAAAAAAAAAGTTTAAGACAGTTTAAAATTAAATAATATATACTTAGATCATATATAGATATATATATATTTATTATATATATGATCTAAGTATATACAGATATACATACATACACATAAAGAGAAAATAGGACTAATGGGTTGCAGATTATAAACAATCTGCATCCCAAAAAGACCTTGTATCCTTATGTGAAAAAAGCTACTCTGCAATTATAAATATAAAAGTGGAGCGCAGAGAGCAAAAAACGAAAAACTCTTTATTAATCCCTCTTGGGGGAGAAACACACAGATACTAAACAAACAAGTAATAAAATTAGGATCTAATTGGATAGAATCGACTAGTCCAAAAATAATAGTAATATGGTCAGAAGAAATGCTATAAGTATGTGTGTGGCAGAATTGCCATAAATAGTAGCAAATAAATATGACCAGAAAGGGGGGAGATACACTAAATGTAGCAAACTGAAGATCTCTAAATGCAAAAGTAAATAAACTCTATAATTAGAACAAAGAGTATATCAGGTGCACAAAAAAATATATATATGTGCAAAAGATCTACCAAAATATGTTTGCAACATTGCAGGAAAAAAGCCTGCACTCTAAATAGCCAGCAATATAAATGTTAAATAAACTGCCTAAACAGCTGTAGGAGATTTGGGGGAAGGAGTCCCTAATATCTTGCTGGTAATAGACTAGTATCTAATCCCACCATGTGTGTGGCAGAATTGCCATAAATAGTAGCAAATAACTATGACCAAAAAGGGGGGAGATACATTAAATGTAGCAAACTGAAGATCTCTAAATACAAAAGTAAATAAACTCTATAATTAAAACAAAGAGTATATCAAGTGGAAAAAAAAATATGTGCACATAGATCTACCAAAATATGTTTTTGATTTCTGAGACAACGGGAAAGCCTCTGGATTTATCAACTTAGAACACTTTACCCAAAAGGTCTCAATGAAGGTTTTTCTTTTGCCCCCTTCATTTAAAAATTTAAAAACTGTAATGTTTTGATAAACTGTCCATCATCATTAATATCATCTATTTCCACCATTACCTACTACTTTTCAGTTTTGCGACTTATTAGTTATTTCCACTAACATTACATGATATGTGAATATGGATATATTATACTACTTCACTTTCCATTCATTTATTCATTCATTTATTTATTCATTCATTTTTTCATTTTTTCAATCTCCATCTCTCCTTTCATTTTACCATTAATGGAGTACTTTTCAATTTGCTATTTAAGTCAATACAGGATTTCTACTTTAACAAATTATCTTTGAATCAATATTTATTCTCCCTCTTTATTTTTTGAGTTTACTTTATTTTCTCTTTTAACCACACTGTGGGGCTTATGTTTCTATGCCCCAATTTATTATTCTATTCATATAATTTTGAATATCCCTCTAATGTTGTTTTCTCTGGGATCATTATATTTACTACATGATAGAGTTTATTAAGACATACAAAGTCATACATGGTGCTCAATTATTACATCTTTACTATATGTGATGAGTTTTACACTGCGTGACATACTCATACATGTAGTGCCACTGTTGTGATATTTATCATGATTACTAGGGAACTGTTCCCTAAATGGGCTCCATTTGTTTTACCCTGTAGCGTTATATTCATCTATACGCTACTTTCGCCAGCTCTTCTGTTTAGCTATATTTACATTTTACATTTTGTGCCTTCACTCTATGAAGATAGAAGATATGTGCTAGCTTCCATTCATATTTTGGTTATGTGAGGGTTAAATCTACAATTAGCTTCACTCCTGTTGAGCTTGGTACTTTTCTCCGCCCCTATTTCCTGATTGGACAACAATGGTTACATCATGCTTATGGGTGGAGCTTTAAACACATTTAAAAAGAGGCTCCCTTCAGTCTGCAAATTACTCTTGATAAAGGCGACTTGCTTCGCCAAAATGCGCGTTGGGCACTGTACTAAAGCGGATGATGATTTTAATTTAGAATTCAATTTTGTTTTCAGACTGTCCTATCATTTATTTATTTATGGTGGGATTAGATACTAGTCTATTACCAGCATGATATTAGGGACTCCTCCCCCCAAATCTCCTACAGCTGTTTAGGCAGTTTGTTTAACATTTATATTGCTGGCTACTTAGACTGCAGGCTTTTTTCCTGCAATGTTGCAAACGTATTTTGGTAGATCTTTGTGCACATATTTTTTGTGCACTTGATATACTCTTTGTTCTAATTATAGAGTTTATTTACTTTTGTATTTAGAGATCTTCAGTTTGCTACATTTAATGTATCTCCCCCCTTTTGGTTATAGTTATTTGCTACTATTTATGGCAATTCTGCCACACACATGGTGGGATTAGATACTAGTCTATTACCAGCAAGATATTAGGGACTCCTTCCCCCAAATCTCCTACAGCTGTTTAGGCAGTTTGTTTAACATTTATATTGCTGGCTACTTAGACTGCAGGCTTTTTTCCTGCAATGTTGCAAACGTATTTTGGTAGATCTTTGTGCACATATTTTTTGTGCACTTGATATACTCTTTGTTTTAATTATAGAGTTTATTTACTTTTGTATTTAGAGATCTTCAGTTTGCTACATTTAATGTATCTCCCCCCTTTTGGTTATAGTTATTTGCTACTATTTATGGCATTTCTGCCACACACATGGTGGGATTACATACTAGTCTATTACCAGCAAGATATTAGGGACTCCTTCCCCCAAATCTCCTACAGCCTGTTTAGGCAGTTTATTTAACATTTATATTGCTGGCTATTTAGACTGCAGGCTTTTTTCCTGCAATGTTGCAAACGTATTTTGGTAGATCTTTTGCACATATATATATATTTTTGTGCACCTGATATACTCTTTGTTCTAATTATAGAGTTTATTTACTTTTGCATTTAGAGATCTTCAGCTTGCTACATTTAATGTATCTCCCCCCTTTCTGGTAATATTTATTTGCTACTATTTATGGCAATTCTGCCACACACATACTTATAGCATTTCTTCTGACCATATTACTATTATTTTTGGACTAGTCGATTCTATCCAATTAGATCCTAATTTTATTACTTGTTTGTTTAGTATCTATGTGTTTCTCCCCCAAGAGGGATTAATAAAGAGTTTTTCGTTTTTTGCTCTCTGCGCTCCACTTTTATATTTATAATTGCAGAGTAGCTTTTTTCACATAAGGATACAAGGTCTTTTTGGGAGGCAGATTGTTTATAATCTGCAACCCATTAGTCCTATTTTCTCCTTGCACTTCTAGGGGTTAGGCCCCATTGTATCTCTCAACCATCACAACCTGGCGGATGGGTTTGTTCCATTCCTAACCAGTGCTGTGTTTCTTTCTAATACATACACATAAATACACATACACTGTCTAAGTGTATTTTAATATTTATATATATATATATATATATATATATATTAATATCAAAATACACGTATTTTATAATATAAAATAAAGAAATATGTAAATAAGTTAAAAAATTAAATTAAAAAAATAATAAATAAATAAAATATATATAAATATGTGTAAATTCATTCTAACTGTATTTTAAAATTAATATATATTTTGATATCAAAATACATGTAGAACAAAATAATATATATATATCTATATTCATAAGTATATACGTATATATATACCTATATATGAATTAAAATATTTTTTTTAAATGATATATATATATATACACACACACACACACACACACACACACACACACACACACACACACACACGTATATATATATTTAATAAGTCTACGTATATATTTATGTAATACTTTTACATAATTAGGTCATTTTATTAATTACAATTTGTGGGACCTGCCTGACAACCCAGGCCAAAAGTCCAGGGAATTTAATTTGCTATCACTATATTTAACCCTGTAACTTTCCAAGACACCATAAAACCTGTACATGAGGGGTACTGTTTTACTCGGAAGACTTTGCTGAACACAAATATTAGTGTTTCAAAACCGTAAAATGTATTACAACAATGATATCGTCAGTGAAACTTGGCACTTACACGGACTATATAATTGTTGTGATACATTTTACTATTTTGAAACACTAATATTTGTGTTCAGCGAAGTCTCCCGGGTATAACAGTACCCCTCATGTACAGGTTTTATGGTGTTTTCAAAAGTTACAGAGCCAAATATAAGGCTTGCGTTTCAGTTTTTTCACATTGAAATTCACCAGATTGGATACGTTGCCTTTGAGACAGTATGGTAGCCCAGGAATGAAATTTATTGCAAATGGGGTATATACAGTATTTTTTAGTAGCCATATAGTCACAAACACTGGCCAAAATTTGTGTTCAAATTAGTTTTATGCATTTTCCACACACAAACAAATATTAACACTAACTTTGGCCAGTGTTTGTGACCAAGTGCCTACTAAAAAAGACTGAACATACCTCATTTGCAATACCTTGGGTTGTCTACTTTTGCAAATGGTATGCCACCATGGGGGTAATTCTCATTCCTGGGCTACCATACGGTCTCAAAGGCAACGTAACCAATCTGGCGAATTTCAATGTGAAAAAGCTGAAAAATGTAACATGCTAGATTTGACCCTGTAACTTCCCAAAACACCATAAAACCTGTACACAGGGGGTACTGTTTTACACGTGAGACATTGCTGAATACAAATATGTGTATTTTATTGCAGTAAAAGCAAACAGTATTATGACATTCACAGTTAGAATGTCACGTAGAACAAAACTTTTTTTTTAAATTCTTATTTTCTCCAATTTTTTTTATTTTATTAATTTTTAATTATGTTTCATACCTAAATATTTGATGTTAAATGAAAGCCCTGTTTCCCCTGAATAAAATGATATATAATAAGTGTGGGTGCACATAATATGAAAGAGGCGAATTACGCCTGAACGGACATATAGCGCAAATTCAAGTTTTTGTTTACGTTTTGTTTTGATCACAACGTGTACATTTGGCTCAGTCCTTAAGGGGTTAATAAAGCTTGCATAATGGAGAGAGAGAAGAATGAAAGAAAAATCTTTAAGCATACGGTCTAAAGATGTGTCCCTTGTTGGCCTTTATTTACAAGAGATTGGTTTTTAGTATTGCCAGCTATTTCCCATAATAAAGTACCTGTGTTTTGCCACCGACGTAAGAATGCATTTCCTCTTTTGCAATAGTAACACTGGTATTGTGTGAATTTGTGTGGTTCACTAATATTTAAAGAAGTCTGGAATGCATTGTGTTTGATTTTAGGGTGTGAAAAAACCCTCAGAAGGAATGTCTATAGGTAATAGTTAAAATAGGGAAACTGAGAGAAATGCATATTCCGACAATTTACAGAGTATTTTGCACAGGTATTGGCCCCAACTAGATGGCCACACCCCAGGGCAGTGTAACAAACCCTGTGTCAGCTATAACCTTAAAGCTCTACTAATGTCACCCAGGCCACTTCATCTCAATGAAATGGTCTGTGTGCAGTGGTCCTGTCCTTTTAACCTGTAATGTAAAACTTGCAGCTTTTTTGCAGTGCGCATGCGCATCAGATTCCCAATGCCTCCTCCGTGACATGGGGGAAGAGGCAAACAGCTCTGCTGGAGCTTCGGTGCTGGAAAATGGTGTGTAAACCACTTTAATTTACATTTTCTAATTGCTCCCACGGCGGGGGAACTATATAACTAGCATCAGGGATTCTAAAGCGTTAGATAGTTTAGTGTTCCTTTAACATTCCAATGTAGAATCTAGAGTTGATAAAGCTTTGAGAGTAATATATATTACCATCATTATTAAAGCCAACAGGAGCATTCAGTCTGTAACTATACAGGAGACTATATTATGAGCATTTATGAAAATCCATGACTAACTTGATAAATATGAAAATTGATAAACAAATATATATATATATATATATATATATATAAACAGTGAGCTACGCTGTGATATATCTATATAATTTGACATTTTGTAGTTTGTAGATGTCAATTTTACAGGCATCTTCCCTAAATTATAATATTCCTGAGAGCTTGTGACAGGTTCACTAGGGAGCCAGTCACTACTCACAGTGGTGTCATACACAGTGTTATTCACGAAATCAGAATTGGAGCAAATTCAAATTTAACATGAAAAATTAAGGCTAAAAGAGCAGATCTGAGGTCATTCTCAATCAAACCTATATAAACATATTAACTATTTTAGTTATTGAATTTTAATTTCCTTCAATGAGGTGTTTAGTGAACAACCCCCATAAAGTTTCTTAATGCAGAACCTATGATATAATTATTTAAAGCAAAAAAAAAATTATAAAATCAGAACGCAAATGTATCAGCACCTGCACATTACTTTGAACTTTTTCTGGTGCCCCAGGAATTTTATGAGGTGTTGTTTCTATGACTCCATAGCCTTACGACATGCTCACTGGCTGTTGGGTGGAGTCTTTTGTGTAGGAATATACAGTCATATTATTTACCTCCACACAAAATGATAATGAATTAGAAATCAAATATGCATGCTATGTTTTTGTTATGTTTTTTTTTTTCCAATTTAAATATGAATATCTGGGAGGAGAGAAATGTTATTGTCGGGTACCTCTCACTACAATAGAGCTTCCGTTCATTATGCTATTTATAGACTTCCCACTAGAAATACGGTAATATAAAACGAACGCGAACTTCCGCAAATGTTCGCGAACCGGCGAACCGCCCGAAACGCCATTGACTTCAATGGGGAGGCGAATTTTAAAACACACAGGGACTCTTTCTGGCCACAATAGGGATGGAAAAGTTGTTTCAAGGGGACTAACACCTGGACTGTGGCATGCCGGAGGGGGATCCATGGCAAAACTCCCATGGAAAATTACACAGTTGATACAGAGTCTGGTTTTAATCCATAAAGGGCAGAAATCACCTAACATTCCTAAATCACAATCAATATGGATTGACACCTGACATATGACATATTGACACCTTGACATATGGATTGACACCTGTCCTCAGAGCCCCTGATGCACACGGACACAGAGCAGAATAGAGACTGGTCCCCCTACATAGGGTCACTTGGCAGATATGGATTGACACCTGTCTTAAGGATCCCTGGTACACACTGACACAGAGCAGAATAGGGACTGTTCCCCCTACATCGGGTCACTTGGCAGATATGGATTGACACCTTGTTACAAACTGCTATTTGTAACGGGCCCTTTAAATGGCAAATTGCCCTGCCTCCCTGGGTTGTGGAGAAGCCTATTTGCCAGCCTCCTCCCGCATGACTATGGCCCCTGGGAGATTGTGAAAATGTATGCACTTTTATTTGGTGTGTATGGCCCTTTAAGACTGTCGGTGGGCATATTGGGGCTTATGGACTCTTTATGTGACTGGTGCTGGCCCTTTAAACACCTTTTTTGGGACATCAGGAAGATTGGGACACTGCCCCTTTAAGGCCGTGTCCCCAGACTTGTTGGGGACACGGCCCCTTTAAGACGGTGTCCCCTGTGTCCCCAGACCTGGTGCAAACCCTTTGTGCCTGCCTTGCTATTTCCCACTTGGTTCAGTAAATGGGAAATTATTTCAGCTGCAGAGACTAAGTCCCATTCGGCGATGGGACTTAGTCTTTTTTTCAGCCTGAAATAGACCGACCTCACAGCCCAAATCTATGGAACTGTTTTGGGCAGGAAAATGTGCTTACAGTCGGTCATAAAGGGACCTCCAGCTAACTTTTTAACCCCTGGATGGATTTGGCTGATTTTTGGTTATGTTTATGTTTTAAGTGTGCTGATTCCAAATATGTAATTATGAAGATGGGATGTGTAGTTTTTAAAGTTACAGTGTATGGCTAAAAACTGTATTTTTACTGCCTGTGTTTAATTATGTTAATCTCTTCCCAAACGTCATTTCGTTCAAAGTGGAGAGAA
>OW240913.1:199881372-199981390 GCA_933207985.1 Pelobates cultripes | reverse complement strand
ACTGGCAGAGTACACGCTGTAGGGCTGACACACCTGCTTGAAGATAACTAACTGCTATTCAATCTATAACAGTGAAAAAATTTTTTTGTTTTTAAATCCAAGCTATTGTGACACCAGTGAGTGAGTGGTGTGTTTAGTACTATTGCTATCAGTTTAATCACTGTTACGCCCCCTATCCGTTGATGTGGAGCAAGACGCAGCAGCAGAAGAGGACTAAGCCGAGGAGGTTATGGAAGAGGATGGAGTAGGAGGAGTAGAGGAGGTGGCAGCGTACTGGCAGAGTACACGCTGTAGGGCTGACACACCTGCTTTGAGATAACTAACTGCTATTCAATCTATAACTGATAAGCCTGTTTCACAGGCAGAAAGTGCCTCCTAAAAGATGGCTAGTTTGAACCTAAGTTGGTGGCGGATAAGTCACGCAAGTCAACAGGCATTCAGAGCTAAAATACAGCAGCGTGTGGACCATTTTTAGCCCAAGGCAGCTCATATCATCAGGCCTTTTAATCTAATGTATCGCTTCCAGTGTCAGGTTCCTTCCGGGATCCTCATTCATCTTAATAAAGGTGAGGTAATCTAGACTTTTTTGACCTAGGCGACTTCTCTTCTCAGTGACAATACCTCCTGCTGCACTGAAGGTCCTTTCTGACAGGACACTTGAAGCGGGGCAGGCCAGAAGTTCTATCGCAAATTGGGATAGCTCAGCCACAGGTCAAGCCTGCACACCCAGTAGTCAAGGGGTTCATCGCTCCTCAGAGTGTCGATATCTGCAGTTAAGGCGAGGTAGTCTGCTACCTGTCGGTCGAGTCGCTCTCTGAGGGTGGATCCCTAAGGGCTGTGGCGATGCGTAGGACTTAAAAAGGTCCGCATGTCCTCCATCAACAACACGTCTCTAAAGCGTCCTGTCCTTGCCGGCGTGGTCATGGGAGCAGGAGGATGACTTCCACCTCTCCCCCTGTTAGATTCCCGTTGTGCTGTGACATCACCCTTATACGCTGTGTAAAGCATACTTTTCAATTTATTTTGCAAATGCTGCATCCTTTTATACTTGTTGTAATTCGGTAACATTTCCGCCACTTTCTGCTTTATGACCGGGGTCTAGGTAGCATGACACCCAGCACAGGCTCTGCTCTCCTTCAGCCTCCTTTTATACGGAACCTTCAACAGGCAACGACAGCATGAAAGACCCATCAGGCTGCCATTGGATGCCGAGCTACCATTTCCCGCTCCTCCTCCTCACTGATGTCAATGAAGGTATTTTCTTCCCCACAGCCACGTACAACACCACGGGTACCAGATAGGTGACAACGAGCACCCTGGGATGCCTGTTGTGGTTGGTCTTGCTCCTCCTCTTCCTCCTCCTCAAAGCCACATTCCTCCTCTGACTACTCTTCCTCACAATCCTCTTCCAGCGTTGCCGCAGGTCCAGCAAGCGATGCTGATAAGGCTGTTTCTGGAGGTGATGGTGACCACAACTCTTCCTCTTCCTCTTCACGCTCATCTACGGCCTGATCCAGCACTCTTCGCAGGGCACGCTCCAGGAAGAAACAAATGGTATGATGTCGCTGATGGTGCCTTCGGTGCGACTGACTAAATTTGTCACCTCCTCAAAAGGACGCATGAGCCTACAGGCATTGCGCATGAGCGTCCAGTAACGTGGCAAAAAAATTCCCAGCTCCCCAGAGGCTGTCCTAGCACCCCCGTCATACAAATATTCATTAACGGCTTTTTCTTGTTGGAGCAGGCGGTCGAACATTAGGAGTGTTGAATTCCAACGTGTCGGGCTGTCGCAAATCAAGCGCCTCACTGGCATGTTGTTTCGCCGCTGGATATCGGCAAAGTGAGCCATGGCCGTGTAGGAACGCCTGAAATGGCCACACACCTTCCTGGCCTGCTTCAGGACGTCCTGTAAGCCTGCGTACTTATGCACAAAGCGTTGTACGATCAGATTACACACATGTGCCATGCACGGCACATGTGACAACTTGCCCAACTTCAATGCCGCTAACAAATTTGTTCCGTTGTCACAAACCACTTTGCCGATATCCAGTCGCTATGAGTCAGCCAATTTTCCACCTGTATGCTCAGGAAGGACAGGGAGTGCTTTGTCCGTGTGACTTCTGCTTTCAAGCAAGTCAAAACCTAAGACGGCGCGGATACCAGTTTATCCGGGATGTGGAATAGTACCTGGGGAGTTGGGGGGGTGCCGTTGATGTGGAGCAAGACGCAGCAGCAGAAGAGGACTCAGCCGAGGAGGTTATGGAAGAGGATGGAGTAGGAGGAGTAGAGGAGGTGGCAGCAGGACTGCCTGCAAGTCGTGGCGGTGTCACCAACTCCTCTGCAGAGCTATGCATTCCATGCTTGGCAGCAGTCAGCAGGTTTACCCAATGCGCAGTGTAGGTGATATACCTGCCCTGACCATGCTTTGCAGACCAGGTATCAGTGGTCAGATGGACCCTGGCCCCAACACTGTGTGCCAGAGATGCTATTACTTCCTTTTGCACAATTGAGTACAGGTTGGGGATTGCCTTTTGCTAAAAGTAATTTCGGCCGGGTACCTTCCACTGCGGTGTCCCAATAGCTACAAATTTTTTGAACGCCTCAGACTCCACCAGTTTGTATGGTAAAAGCTGGCGGGCTAATAGTTCGGACAAGCCAGCAGCCGACGCCAAGGGCAAGTGACTTTCTGACATTGTCTCTACGCCAAACAGTCCTGACAGGACATGATCAGGGGAAGATGAGCCGGAACTGCCTGGCTATGGAGGCGAGGATGGATGGCTGGAGAGGGGACAAGGAGGACAGAAAGTGGCTGACGGCTGAAGATGCTGGACCAGGAGGAGGCTGGCGGCTTAGAGAGGCTGCAGAGCTGCTTGTACTCATGTTGATCCCATAGGCGTCTGTGATGTGAGATCATGTGCCTACGCAAAGCAGTTGTACCTAGGTGGTGTTGGACTTCCCACGACTCAGTTTCTTTTGGCACAGGTTGCAAATGGCATCGCTGTTGTCAGAGGCAGACACACAAAAAAAATTCCACACTGCTGAGCTCTGCAATAACGGCATTCTGGTGGTGGACACAGCATGCGTTGATTGGCGTGCTGTCGGGCTGACCCCGGGTGTCGATGCATGCTGTCTGACTGTGCCACTAGCTCCTTGCGACGACCTTCCCCTGCTTCCAACTCGTCTCCTCCTCCTCCCTGTCTCCCCATCTGAACTTTCGCCTGTTCTTCTTCTTGACGAGCGGGCACCCACGTGACATCCATGGACGCATCGTCATCATCAACCGCTTCACTTGTATCTGACAACTCAGCAAAGGAAGCAGCAGCTGGTACAACATCATCATCATCATCATCATCACACCGTACGTCCATGTGTGTAATGCTGCCTGCCTGAGACATATCCCTGTTATCTACATCCTCTGGCAATAATGGCTGCGCATCACTCATTTCTTCAAACGGATGTGTGAATAACTCCTCTGACATACCAACTGAAGCGGCTGTGGTGCTAGTTTTGGTGGTGGCGCAGGCGGGTGAGTGGTATCTTGAGGTGCCTGAAGCTAAGCTGGAGGAGGATGGTGCATCAAGGTTCTGAGCGGAGGCCGTAGAAGATTGGGTGTCCTGTGTTAGCCAGTCAACTATGTCCTCAGAACTTTTCAAGTTCAGGGTACGTGGCCTCTGAAAACTGGGCATTATTCTAGGGCCAAAGGAATCACAGCACCACGACCACGATGGCCCCTGCGGGGTGGCCTGCCTCTGCCTGTCATTTTTGTTGGGATTAGTGGTACTATGCGTGCAAGCTACTGTGAGACCAGATATGAGTGGCAATGTGCACTGGTACAGTTGTGCAGAGCACAGGCTGTAGGCCTGACACAACCCGCTTCTGAAGATAACTAACTGCTATTCAATCTATAACAGTGAAAAAAGTGTTTTTTTTTTTAAAACCAAGCCATTGTGACACCAGATCTAATTGGTGGCACTGGTCAGCGTATCCACTGTTAGCGTAACACACCCGCTTTAAGGACACTGACTGCTATTCAATCTATAACAGTGAAAAAAGTGTTTTGTTTTTTAAAATGCAAGCTATTGTGACACCAGATCTAATTAGTGGCACTGGTCAGCGTATCCACTGTTAGCGTAACACACCCGCTTTAAGGACACTGACTGCTATTCAATCTATAACAGTGCGAGAAGGGTATTGTTTTTTTAAATCCAAGCTGTATTGTGACACAGGATCTAATTAGTGGCACTGGTCACGTGATCCACTGTTACGTGAATACCACCCCGCCTTTGCTGACACTCGACTGCTATTCAATCTATACAGTGAAAAAAGTTTTGTTTTTTTAAATCCAAGCTATTGTGACAATTGGTGATCTAATTAGTGGCACTGGTCAGCGTGATTCACTGTTACGCATCACACCCCGCTTTTAAGGACACTGGACTGCTATTCAATCTATGTAAGTGAAAAAGAGTTTTGTTTTTAAATCCAAGCTATTGTGACACAGGATCTAATTAGTGGCACTTGTCAGCGATCCACTCGTTAGCGAATACACCCCGCTTTTAAGGACACTGGATCGCTATTCAATCTATAACAGTAAAAAAAGTTTTTTGTTTTTAAATCCAAGCTTTGGTGAGACACCAGATCTAATTAGGTGGCACTTGTCAGCGTATCCACTGTTAGCTTAACACACCCGCTTTAAGGACACTGACTGCTATTCAATCTATAACAGTAAAAAAAGTTTTTTGTTTTTAAATCCAAGCTATTGTGACACCAGATCTAATTAGTGGCACTTGTCAACGTATCCACTGTTAGCGTAACACACCCGCTTTAAGGACACTGACTGCTATTCAATATATAACAGTAAAAAAAGTTTTTTGTTTTTAAATCCAAGCTATTGTGACACCAGATGTAATTGGTGGCACTGACTGGGGAAATGGGCACAGTATGCACTGTGAGCCTGACACAGAAGCTGGCAGCAGTGGCAGACAACTGACCGCTATTCAATCTATAACAGTGAAAAAAGTTTTTTGTTTTTAAATCCAAGCTATTGTGACACCAGATGTAATTGGTGGCACTGACTGGGGAAATGGGTACAGTATGCACTGTGAGCCTGACACAGAAGCTGGCAGCAGTGGCAGACAACTGACTGCTATTCAATCTATAACAGTGAAAAAAGTTTTTTGTTTTTAAATCCAAGCTATTGTGACACCAGATGTAATTGGTGGCACTGACTGGGGAAATGGGCACTGTGAGCCTGACACAGAAGCTGGCAGCAGTGGCAGACAACTAAGTGCATTTACATTAGATAGAAAAAAAAAATCCAAAAAAAGCATACCCTTATCCCTAACCTAGCTATGCTTTTCCCTATCTTATGAACAGCAGCTACACTTTCCCTCCTCTTACTAAGCATGCAGCTTGAGAATGAATCTAAAATGGATGCTGTCCAGTAGGTGGGAGGGTCTGCTAGGGAGGCTGTGCTGCTAATTGGCTGGAATGTGTCTGCTGACTGTGAGGTACAGGGTCAAAGTTTACTCAATGATGACGAATAGGGGGCGGGTCGAACCGCGCATATGTTCGCCCGCCGTGGCGAACGCGAACATGCTATGTTCGCCAGGAACCGTTCGCCGGCGAACCGTTCGGTACATCACTACTGACAATGTATGATGTTACTCATAGAAAAATTCTTCCTTAAGCCCTTAAGGACACAACTTCTGAAATAAAGGGGAATCATGACGGAATATTTCCATCATGTGTCCTTAAGGGGTTAAATGTATAGCTAAAGATAAAATGACAAGAGAGACGCCAATCTTATACGGAAAACAAACAATAAAACAGAAATTGTACTTGTTTGGTTAAAAAATGAATAGATACTTTACTTGCTGCATTTAAACGTGTTTCTTTAGCGAAAATAAGCTTAGGCTTTGATATCTAGGCTGAGTTTGTATTTCATTGTTAATATCAGTATAACAGAAGTGAGGAGCTGGGTTAGGTAAACAAGACTTTTGTTTAAAATAGATTAAATATAGCGTTTAATCCATACATTATGTGTCAATAGGTGCACTCGGCCTGTTAAAAAAGCACATTGTTTAAAAAATTAATTGTGCCTATTGTTAAATGAATCATGCTATCTTTATCCAAATGGAGCTAAATCAATTATTTCTCCAGATATTCAAAGTGATTTGTATCTGTTTGTTATAATTCGCTTTATATAACGCTACTTTGAAAAGGTTGGTTGGTAGTTTTCAGATAAATAGTGTAACCAAATAATATTACAGTCATATGACTGTGACATCACTAAACTTAAAAAGCCACAGGTTTGAAGTAGCTACATGTCAATGGTTTACTGGAACATAGTGCTGGAGGGCATATTGTTAAGGTTAGGGTGTGCTTATGCTTAGAGGGATTTAGAGTTAGGGTTGTGGGTAGTGGGGATTGTAGGGTTAGTGGTAGTGACCTTAGTTAGTGGTAACTGCAATGTGCCTTGGACTGTATTACATATGATTTTATGACAGATACACCTTAATCTTAGTGGCATCCTTTTTAACACGTTTTGCCTTGCCTTCTGCATGTCACATGATAAATACATTAATTAAATGTTACAGAATGTGTAAGTAAATACTGTGTCACTGAAAAATTGTGCTTTTGCATTGTGTGCATTTTTCAGTGGAGTTGTTTGATACTAACTAAGCAGCATCCACCCATTACCCGCCACCATCTGCCATCTGTAACAGTTACATTAACTCACATCGTTGCAAGGAATAGAAGATGTTAACAACAGGGACTGGACTCTATCACCAGTCAGTAAGACTGGTCATTAAATAGCTACCTTTCCATGCACTTCAAAGGGGGGAACTGCTAGGCATTTCCAGAGTTAATAAAAAAAGCACTCATTGTTTCCAGCCTCTGATAACTAATCTATCAGTGTTTCCAGATGTGTTTATTATAAACCAACATATGGTGTATGAAACAGCATTGGCATCACATGCTTCAGATGTATGCACATGTCATGTAAATAAGGTAACTTAACTAGAATCGCAAGGGGTCTAAACTGCTGGACTTCCCTAATTCAACCTCAGTGTCATCTTTAGTGTTATAACTCTTTTTTTTTTCTAGGCCTGATTTAATATGTTTGGATTAACTTTTCAAATTATTTAAATCTGTTAGAAAAAAAATCCCAATCATTTATCTGCAGAAGTTACCAGTTTTTTATATAAATAAATCATTTTAATTTTTTGCGATTTTTAGATTTCAATAATTTGAAAAGTATACTTGAATAATAAATTGCAGATTAAGGCTTTGATTCAATATTTTTGAATAAGCTCTTCATATGATTTAATATTTGGAGAAATATATTTTGATATGTTGATGTATATTTTTATATGATATATATTTTATATACTTTAATAGTGTGGAAATATAATTTTAAAAGTTTATCCAATAATATTAAAGCATTTGAAACTCTTATAAGAAGATATTAAATCGAGACCCATATGATTGGTGGTAGAGCTTATAAAAGTGTTCTGTTCCAAAAAGTAGTTCAGCAATGTAAAATGGGATGAGTCACCAATGGTTTGTACTGGTTCCACTGGTTTCCCTGGTAACTGCCCCATATTTAGTGCCTTGGACCACTTTGTAGAACAGAATACTGATACATTTCTCACTATTAAAAGGTTCCTAAACATCAGGTCTCTTAAAAAAATGTAATCAATGTATGCCTTAAATCAACATTTCCACCCTACAATGTCATTATCATGACAATAATAAAGCCATATATCTGTGTATAGATTGAAATGAATTAAAGGGACACTATAGGCACCCAGACCCCTTCAGCTCATTGAAGTGGTCTGGGTGCAGTGTCCCTATTGCACTTAGTGCTGCAATGAAAAGCACTGTAGTTACAGAGAAACTGCAATGTTTACATTGCATCACTAAGTTTGCCTCCAGTGGTGTTTCCCAGACAGCCACTGGTGGCGCTTCCTGCATCCAAATGGATCTTTGGTCCGGTATTCGATGCTGTACATCCTTAGACTCTGCACAAGGACATCCAGTGTCATATTTTTCCTCTTAAGAAAGCATTGGTTCAATGCTTTCCTATGGGAGGTCTAATGCGCATGCGACATGGAGGAGGAGCCCTGACCCAGCACCAAGGGAAATCGGCGCTGGGGTAAGGTAAGTAAATAAAGGGGTTTTAACCATGCTGATATGCCAATTGTTTGTGAGGAACCAAGCCCTTTCTGGCATATTTGCCCCATTTTGGTGACATGGTTTACTTTACAGGATGCCAATGCTGGGAGGAATGTTTTCAGATTTATAATTTAGCCACTAAATGTGCAAATGTGATATCAGTTTGTCTCTTTAGAAGATAATTCTCCCCTACCATGCTCTCCTAAATAAAAGCAAATGAGCCATGTAATGTGAGTCATCTGAGTGTACAGAATTACTTCTTATACACAGCAACTTATTGGTTTGTAGAGATGTTTGAAGTGATCTTAAATAGCCTAAATTCTCAAGGTCTATGTTCTGGGAATGTGATTAAATACATATGTTACGTTTGTGTGCAACTGAATAATATGCAATGTGTTGTCTAAATAAAAACAGGTATGCCTATGACCTTCAATGTCTGGAGTTCATTTACTGGTAAAATATAAGTATAATCAGATATCTTAAATTCATATTAACCCCTCAAGGACACAACTTCTGGAATACAAGGGAATCATGACTGGATATTTCCGTCATGTGTCCTTAAGGGGTTAATATTCTATTGTTTCTGTGACAAAATAAAGTAAGGCTGATATAAAATGTCCAAATTGATTGGGATGAATGTATTAACTTGGAAAATATTGAGATGCTATTGAATGTTATTATTATTATTATCATTTATACAACGTCTGGAGTGCTTTACAACATAGACAGGGGTAGATTTAACAATAAATGAAACAATTACAGATAGTTACAGGAAAAAAAGGTTATTCCCCACATTATACAAATAAAAATCTTCAATCACACACTGAACCACTTCACACTAAATATACCACCTCATTCAAACAAACGTCCACGATACACAAATCTAACCCTAGATTCACACACACTGCCACACTGCACATATACACCCACACACCTGAGAATACACACAAAAAGCTATGTTAACACTTACATCAAGGCTCATAGTGACGATGCACAAACAAACATGCATTCACATTACATGCATATACAACCAAATACAAGAATACATATACTCCGGCCTGGACTGTACAGGGCCCACTATCAGTTTGTGAGTGAGTCTTTGTCATAACTGGGTGTAAAGGTCAAAGATGAAATATGAGGGTATGTATCTAATGCTGCTAGTAATGGAAAGACTGAATAAACAAATAAATATTATAATTATCTAAAATTAGTGCAATGATTTGCTGTTGACATAAACAATATTGAGCTGCATGTATCATTATATATTGTGAAACGTACTGGTATGCACAAAATGTATATTTAATATGCCCCTAGTGAATTTGATCTGCATGTAATTAGTAGTCATATCAAGTATGAGGTTACGTTATTAGAATGAATTACTGATTGTAATGTGTTTCTAAAAATATATGGTAGAACACATAAGGCACTTAGTAAGTATCTGCAGTCCGTCTTCTGTAATAAAATTCCAATGTAGATTTCAACGTCTGGTATAAATATTATCATTCTCATTTATTCTAATTCCAGAACATCTCTGTTCATGCAAAGCTGTTATGTTGGTAATCCCGTCTTCCAGGCTGGATGTATATTCCCTTTGTGTTCTAATTAGGGTGATTGAATAACAGTGTTATCTGAATGATTAAAGTAGAACAACATTAAATAGCAACAGTAAAACAAACAACTGCATTGTATATAGCAAACAACACATTTCTAATAAATATATTGATATTAACTCCACAAAAAGCATCAAAATATGAATTTGTATGTGAATGAGATATTCTGATTTTTTTTTTTTTTTTGGATAATGTGATTTTTGCTTTCAGAAAAAAACAGTAACTTGAATTTTGCTCTGCACGTATTCCTTCAATGTTAATTCATTTCATATATTTAGATATTCTCTTGCTATAATGGCTATCCATACACAAAAGTAAATTTAATAAGTTCCTCACTTTATTAACCATTCAAAACTATATTCATAACATAGCACTTAAGATATTCATGACATAAAGCTTTAACCACAATACCGGCTGCGCTCAGAGGGTTTGCTGGGCTGTTCCTCCATCCCCTGCGTTTCACGATGAGTGTTAGGTGGAAGTGAATGGACATCACGTCCTCCCAGCAGTGGTGATCCAGGGGAGGGTAACAGGGCAATTGCTCTCCCCCGCCCTCTCTTCCATTAAAACTGAGGCTGTCCTTTGCTCTCCCCTGCAGGGCCAGTGCTATCCAAGCTGGGTGCCTTGGCGAGCTTGAGGGGAGATCAGTGCTCTCCGCAGGGGGGAGTCCGCAGGCACCTTGCTGGCAGTGGAGGGAGAGAGAGAGAGAGAGAGGACCCAGTAGCTCAACCTGCAGCTCCACCGGTTTCTCCTCTCGCGAGCACGAAGCATTGCCGCGGTTACCATGGCAACGCTACAGATCTCGCAAGAGTGAATTCTAGCCACAGGATCTGCAGGCTAAAGTTCACTCACCACTGGGACCACCATGGCTTCTCCACCGGACACCCACGATTGAGAAATGTTCCCCCTCCCTGAGCAAAGGTAAGAAAGGAGGGGGGACATAAAGTATAAGATTTAAATAAAAAAATAAAAAAATAAAAATTTGCTTAATGTACCAACACACTTAATAAATCCCTACACATTCACACACACGGCCCCTCACACACACACACACACACACACACACTTCCCTCTCACACACACACATACACACACACACTGCCCCCAAAAAGACACTACAGCCCACAAACAGACACCTCACTCCTCACACACAAACTTCACCGCTCACACACATTGCATCACTCACACACTTCACCCTTCACACACACACACAAACTACAGGCCTTAACCCACTAGTGCGGGGGATGCTGTTCTATTATTTAAGGGGCCCATGCTGTCTCAGATCCACAATGTGGTAAAATCCCCAACCAGACCGCACAGCATCACAGGGCACTTATAGTCCTACAAATTAATTATCAAAATTCCTGTGTATCTGTGGCTTAAACTGTTTATATCCACTTGTGTCTAACTCTTTCTAAAATATGAAAATGGTAATTGGTGCTTAATTGATTAAATGTTAAATGTTGGCATGCCATGGTTGGGCATGTTAAGCTGGATCATGCTCAACAGTTGCAAACTGTTTAATATTTTCAAGGAAGAACTTTGATTTCACCACCTCTCAAAACACTGAGAAAAAATAGACATATATTAGTGGCATAAAAATAGGGAACAGGTGGGGGTACAGTTGTCACATGAAGTAAGACCTATGTCACATGAAGTATGGCAGCTCAACAGAACAACAGAACAAGGTTACCTATAAGGTGACCATAGATGGCTATAGTCCAGGGTAAAACAGGATCCAGGAATTAGCTTGACCCAATTTGCCATGTAAAGAGTGAATCGGTCTAAACTGGTAAATAGTGATGTCCCGAACGGTTTGCCGAACGGTTCGCCGAATGGTTCGCCGCAGACGGCGAACATATGACCCTGTACCTCACAGTCAGCAGACACATTCCAGCCAATCAGCAGCAGACCCTCCCTCCCAGACCCTCCCACCTCCTGGACAGCATCCATTTTGAAGCTGCATTCTTAGTGAGCTGTCCAGGAGGTGGGAGGGTCTGCTGCTGATTGGCTGGAATGTTTCTGCTGACTGTGAGGTACAGGGTCATATGTTCGCCGTCCGTGGCGAACCGTTCGGGACATCACTACTGGTAACCCTATGGGATCTTAAATAGACACATCAAGCACTAAAATCATTACAGCACCCCTTAGTAGTTATGGTGCCAGAAGTAAGTTGGCACACCCAACCGTCCCTCAGTATATATAGTCATACCATTTTAAGTTAAATTTTACACCTGGGGTCCATCGGCTGATCAGCTGATTCTCTGAATGATCAGCTGATTCTCTCAGCCAATATGCTAGCCCTATACTGCAAAGCTACATGTCAGCAGGCTGCTGAGAGGAGCTTGGGAGCAGAGCCCAGAGCTCAAACCATTCTAAAATGGTTTAAATACTATAGTGGGAAGGCTAGGTCACTCCTATAGTGCTTGAATTGTTCCTTTAACCTTTTTATGCCCCTGCAATGCTTTGACATTTTCAGTTGTTTCAATGGAGAATGTTTGAATAAGAATGCATGAAATCAATGATTCTTCTTCCTCACATTAAAAATGGGCAATTCACCACAAAACTACTTGACCTCATTGCACAGTATGGTTTTACTCTACTTACTGAATAGCAATTCTTCCAATAAAGTCTATGGGACATTTATATTCAGTAAGCAAAGTAAATCAGTACCCTAATAAAGGAATTCAGCCCTTTACTAGGGGTCCAGAGAAGGCCACTGCATATAGATCCCATGCCACTGAGTTCGACTCATGTCCTGAAATGCTCCGGATGTTGTACAAAAGTTTCTCCCTATAGTGCAATTTCCATCACTGCAGCTAGAACTGAGTTCTATATAAAAAGCAAGCAAGTGAGGTGTCCTAGTTTAGCCATCTGTTCAGGTAATATTAATAATGGAAAAAAAACTTGATTAATAGCTTATTGCACATGATCCACCTTGGAGGAGGAAAGAAATCCCCATGAAGAACAAATGTTATAATACCCCTTAGAGATTTGCATGTTGTTTAAACCGTAATAAAATAGCGGTAGGAAAAAGCAGATGGTATTTCCCTCCCTCCAATATAATGGATAAATACACTGAGGGAACGTAAGCTGCAAATAAATGTGTGTGCTACACAGAGACAACCTCATTCAATTAGGAAGGATGAGTTACACAATCTCATTATTCCTACAAATAGAACTATGGAAATGACTGTTATAGTCTCTGTAGATAACTGTCTTCATGACACATTTGTGCCTCTTGTGTTTGAAAGCTCTGCTCAGTTGCATCCAAATCCATTTTTCTAAATACGATTTGTCCAACAATCTCTTTAAAGGCATCAGATACCAATTTTAAAGGAAGAGTGTTATGATAAATTCAGGTTGTGGGGCTCTTCAGAGTGTAATGCAGCTCTTCCTATGTACATTTGAATACATCCAGTTTAAAAGTTTAAAGTGAGGCTTGTAACTGTCGATATCAGGAACTGAAAACAAAAATTAATATTTACACCAGTAGTATTCATTATACAATATTTTAATCACTTATTTCCTATCAGAGTAAATTGTTAAGTGAATGTCCCTTTGGGTTGAGTGTAAATTATGCATGCCTGTTGTATATTGGAGTCTTATATGGGACTCATGCACTCACTTTAAATACATTCAGACCTCAGTGGCAAATAGTGCATGTCTTAGGTATTAAAGTCATTGCCATGTTGTTCTGCTTTGTATATTACCCCCATTATTTGTGCAATAAAAAAGCATCTCCTCATAGTGGTGCACTGAATTAATGCATCTTCATGGGGAGCATTTAGCGTCTTCATTCAGAGCATTGAACATATATTGCAGGATCTTATGCAGGAAGCCTCCGTAGTAGCTGTCTGAGTGAAAACCCTAGAGGTGGGCTTAGGATGCATTGTAAACAGTCTACATGCCCCAGAGCATTACATGTTGTGGTTCTTGTGTCTATAGTGTCCCTTTAATATGAGTGAGGTACTCTACTTAGACATCCTGTTTGTCAACCACTAATAGAAGAAAGAGATTTGTAGTTGTGCAAAAAAGCATGGGGACTCCAAAATAAGAGCACAGTCTGTTTAAACTACTATTTGCTTTTATAAATTAGTTTATTTAGTCATCAGATTGGAAATCCCATGAGGAAAGTGGGATCACCTCACTTTGTTCAATGACTGATCCTATCCAGTCCCCACAAATCTGTTATTAGATTTTTTTATTCTATGCTTTCCATGTCAAAATAGCATGACATCCCATTCACTTTTACAATTCTGCCTTACGTTAAAGGGAAGTAATTAAAATCTTATACGAAGATAAGTTCAGTAAAATCATTCTTAATGATAGCCTTTATAAATGACATCACTAAGTCTGCTATAATAAACATTCTCCAACTGATGTTATCTGTGAGGTGATGCAAGTGTGCTAACCAAAACGAGGATCACGTGTATAATTTACGTAGGTAAGCAAAGTATCGGGATGGTATGATTCAGACTCTGTGATTATATTTTAGCCCTACAGCTTTAAAGACAGTCATACTTGTCCCCACTAAATCACTATATTACACTAGCGTTTGGCAAAAGCTGTAGGACTTTCTTGTATGTCTTTACATTACAGTGATGGTGTATCTTGGCACTCCAGATGTTTGTGAAGCACATTTCCCATGGAACTCATTCAGTATTTACTGACATAAATTCCAGAGACATAATTTTAACAAACATCTGGGGCAGGTTAGCTATCGCTATTAAATCACATGTCATGAAAAAGAGCAAGCTTGTATTAATAGAATGTAATTTGTATCACAGACACCTCGATGCGGATGGACTAAACATATGTTTGATGATGACTCATGATTTACTTGCCTTCCTTAAGTGTCTCACTCCAGCACATACAAGTGGTCTGCAGGGTCAGTGTGAGTCAGATTTCTAAGCCCCTTGGAGGCTAGTGCCTGAGACGGCTTTTAAAAAAGTGATATTATATTGAAAACGTGCTTGTTTTTTTTTTCTCTTTACACTATTAAAGTAACATATATCTGTGTGAAAATTCCATTATTTCTAGGACAGAAAAAAGCATGAAAATACATACAAGAATGACATTTTCAATCGTTCCAGGAGTAATTTATAGATGAGCATTAATCGCAGATATTCAATAAACAAAAAATAAAACAGTGCATTTCTACCTGCATGATGTGTCATTTATTAGTGAGAAGAGTATTTAAAATGTAACTTTTATTAAATCCTTATAAAATAAAAAGAACAAGTGGGTAATTGGGTAAGGATGTATGTAAAAATGAAAAAATAAAGTTAAAAGCAAGACAGGAGGGCAGGTAGAAATGCACTGTTTTAATTTTTGTTTTTTTGTTTATTGAAATTCACCGTTTAGGAGTTATAACCGATTTTTTTTCCTGCATTCTACCTAAAGGTGCTCTACAAATAGGCTCGATATATTTTTCTTTCAATTTAATCGCAGGTATAGACAACTGCTTTCCCTACTGTAGTTCCTATTTTGTCTTATAACTTTGGATTATGTTTAAATTCCTCTGAAATTGTAAAGTGGTCTTAATCAGTATTTCATAAAGATTATATATTTATGAAATATTGAAAAGTGTCAGTTCCACTTTAATACAATGTGAATTTAAGAAATAATCATTTTAATTAATTTTGAAAAGTAACAATAAGTTGCTAAATAGTGCGCATTAGGTCAGATAATTACTAATCCAACCCAAGGTGCATAGAGAGGGTTGAGGTGGGAAAGGTAGGCAAGTGGTTTTAATGTACTTGAATTTAGAAAGAATGAATGAAATGGTGTATTAGAACATTTAGCTTATATTAAGATATTTTAAAAAACATTAGTGTTCTGTAAAATAAATTTAGACATTTAGTTTAGTTACTCAAGATAGATCCAACTTCTTCATTAACATTAACTTCTTCATTACTAAGCTTATTTTCCTCAGAGCAATAAATGAAGAATTATTAAATTATTTCTAATCTACAAAATTTAATATATCTCCTGTCAAATTACTATTGGACTTGCATTTCTTGCTTTTTTTCCCATTTTGTCTTGTTTACCAATGTTATACTGAAAAACGTTCAATAAAAATTGTAATTACAAAAATATTCATGTATTCATTTACATTTTTTCCAGAAATAGTGTTTGGAGGGTAGGGTTATGTAGGTATAACAAAAACATATGACAAATGCAGTTGCCAGGCTAATACCAAGCCCCTGTGGTGTGCTGAAAGAAGTTTCACTTTACTTAGGCCTACACAGACGTCTGAAGTGTTTGGAGAGTGGCATTTAAGGTTTTGTTGCAGAGATTTTGAGTGGAATCCCAGCTGTGAAACATATGGCACTCATGATTTGCTTTTCTGATCTGTTAAAGCCACATGACATGGCTCTCATCAACCTCACGTAATATAACTTCTGGATATTAACAGTAGTAGTGCTCATGCTACAATGGCATAGATCTTAAAATGTAATACAGAAAATTGTTTCATTCTTACAGCAATTTTCTTTTCCTGGCTATTATTCATGGCAGCATCACTTATGGGTAGCTCCGCCCCAAAACAGGAACAGGACAGAAAAAATTCAACCAATCTGAACAAGACTGAAGACATAAAATGTCCCTCCTCCTTCTACCCCACAGTCTAGTTTAAAAGCTGTAATACAAAATAAGAAAAATAGCGGGAAGTATGATAACATTTTCTGTATTCCTGGCTAATCATGGCAACACCACTTATGAGTAATACCCAAGCTCAACTATAGGGATGGGAAAAAATTACTTCAAATACCTGACGATGCTGCAACAAATTTTTTTAGTAAGACACCACAGAAGATAGTACACCTCTACCAAAGGCCGTAGAAAGCGAAGCCAGATCCAATTTATAGTGCTTTATGAACATCATAGGGGAAGACCAGGTAGCTGTCCTACAGATGTCCTCAGATAAATCCTCTCCCAGTTAGCCCAGGATTAGAGACTACCTTGGGTAGTCCTGTCGTGGAAAACTTGAATATTGTTCTCATCACAGGAGAATGCATGAATTTCAGACACGTGTTTTGCTGTGGTTATAGCCACTAGAAACAGAGTCTTATAAGTAAGCAAGACAATACTAAGCACATCTAATGTAGCAAAATGGGCTTCAGACAAAACATCCAGCACCAAAGGCAAATTCCAAGGAGGAGAATAATTCCTGTTTGGCGGTCTGATACGGATGGCCGTTTTAAAAAATCTAGCAATCAGTGGATCTGAAGTCCACGAAACTTTGCATAGGGCAGACAATGCTGATGATTGAACTTTAGAGTACTTAGGCTCAGCCCTATATCCAGACCTGCATGAAGGAAATTTAAAATGTTAATGTTGTAAGGATGAAAGAAATCAATAGCTTTATCTTTAGACCAGGAACGAAATGTCTCCCATATCCTATGATAGCAAGCTGATGTTGAGCCTTTCCTAGATTTTAGGAGAGTATCAATCACCGACTCCGAAATACCTTGTGCTAAGGAGTCTCTCTTTTTCAAGAGCCATGCCCCCAAGTTCAGATGGTTGGGATTGGGATGAACTGCCAGTCCAGAGTTAGTAGATCTGGTATCCGAGGCAGTGCTCAACCTGTTGAGGAAAGGAAACCAAGGCATCCTCGGCCAAATAGGGATGATCGCAATCACTTTCTGACCCTCTTCCCAGATCTTTCACAGTAGTCTGTGAATCATCGGTAGGGGAGGGAATGCGTACCACAGATCGAACTTCCATGGGAGGGACAAGGCATCTTGTCCCACTGCTAGATGATCCGCATGGAGAGAGTAAAACTTGGGAACCTGAGCATTCTTGTATGAAGCCATCAAGTCGTTCTGAGGTCTGCCCCACCACTGAGAAATTGACTGAAAAACTTCTTGATTTAACTTCCATTTTCCTTGTTGAATCATCATTCTGCTGAGGTAGTCTGCCAACACATTCCTGGACCCGGAAGGTATACTGCCTTCAGGCCTAGTAAATTGTATTGGGCAAAATTAATTATAGGACTCAACTCTTTTAGAAGGGACTTGCTTCAGGTACCACCCTGGTGATTTATATACGAGGCAACAGCCCTGTTGTCTGTCTGGATTCTGACCCAAGCTTTCCTCAGGTGACGCCGAACCCCCGCAGAGCCTTGAAACCTGCTCTTAGTTCTCTCAAATTTGGATGAAGCTTTTTCTCCTTTGTAGACCATGTACCCTGAATCCATATGTTGTTTAAGTTGTTTTAACCTAGAAGGCTGGCATCTGTAGTTATAGTTATCCAAGTTGGTTCTTCTAGGTGAAACCCTAGAGATAGGTTCTTCTCTCTAGTCCACCAAATAAGATCGTCTGAGATGTACGGAAGAAGATGAATTTTCTCATCCTAGCGTTCTTCGCAAGGAACTTCTTCTATCACCTGATTCTCCAGTAGCTGTGAAATATAGATCCTCATAGCAATTTAATTTTTCCCTTTGGCTACCCGTGAACGAATGAAGACCCTCTTCGTTGGGAAGTAGTTGAACTCGATCTTGTAATCTTCCCTTAGAATTGAAAGAACCCAGGAATCTTGAATGTTTTCGGTCCAAACCGGGTAGAAGAGGTGAAATCTGCCTCCTATAACACCTGGCTGGACCTGCAAACGTTCAGAAGCTCTTATTCGTTGGCCTAGATCCTCTTCCCCTAACTAGTTAAGATGAGTTTGATTGATAACTTCCCCAGTTAGCATTCCTGGAATATTCCCTTCCAGGCCTATATGCTGTACTGTGCCGAAAGGATCGGTCTTTGAATTTCTTCTCTTTCGAGGAAAATGCACCAAATCTTCTTTTTCCTTGAGGGAGAAAAGCCTATTTCACATCTGCTGCTTTGTGAATGACATCCCCCAGTACTTTCCCAAAAAGTAAGTCACCTTGTGAAGGGAGCGCACATAGAGAGACTTTTGAAGCATAATTTGCTCCTCAAGAGTGTAGCCATATTGCTCTTCTTGAGGCAAAAGAAAGAGCCATGCTTTTTGGTATCATCTTGATAACACCCAGGGAGGCTTCCAAGCAAAATTCAGTAGCTATCTTCAAATCTTTGAGGCCTTCCATCTACCTCCAGATTCTAGATCCAGACTTTTAGAGCTCTTGATAAAGTTGTTAGATCTATCGCTGGATGCAAGGCCGAACCCAGAGCCAGATAGGCTTTTATAAGATTGGCATCCAAGCGCTTTCCATTGGCTCTCTCAAAAATGCCATGGAGTCTAAACCAGCTTATCCACAGCCCTGGAATCCAGGGATTTTAAGGTAATTTCTTCTTCTTCTTCTGAAAAATCAGAGTCTTCGTCGGAGTCAGCATAACTTTTGAAGATACAATTCTTTCTGAAGTGGACTTAAAGCCTTCCGAAATAGCTTCTGAGATCCACTTCTTTAGATCATCCTGAGGAGAACGTTTCTTTTCCCAGTTTTCTGCTGCCTACGCTAGGCATGTTCTGCACAGATTTTTACCATTAGGTGCCACTTGGTTGCAATTTGTACATATGTTCAACTTTTCTTTATACTTTCTTGGAAAATTGGCTTGAGATCTTTCTGGGCTGCAATAGAGGCCAAAATATAATATATTATAGGCCTTTATGGCCCTCTTTTCTCCCCACCTTATCCCATATATATGAAAAAAGAGGCTCACCTATGCCTTCTAGAAGGTGATCTTGAGGCAGAGGGAGAAGCCATCTGGAAAAAAATGTAATCACTAAGAATATAAACTAAAATCAAGAATTAATTTTTTAAAAAGTGTTTAAAAGTTATAAAAGCAAAAGTTCGCACACGCGCAGACTGAAAGACAGACGGTGACGCTACTGCGCCTGCTCTGGAGACGCCAGCACAGAAGAGCAAAGCCGCTGGCAGGAACACAGTCAGAAGAGAGGCGCCGAGCTGATGGAAGCAGGGAGAAACTACCAGGTAAGAAAAAGGAACTGAATATAAGACATAAGAGATAAAAGAAGGGGGGGAAACAAAAAAATAAAGAGTATTATAATTACCACTTACCCTGGCTTCTCCAAAATTCTCTGCAACCAGATCGGGGGGAGGAGAGGGAGGGTATTGATGCCACAAGGGGAATTTTTAAGGCAGCAGCCAACCCCACATCAGTTAGCCATATTATTAGCCCAAACTGTAAAGAATAATCCAAATTCCCACAATGCAGTACAGATACTAGTCTGTACCTAACTCAGTTAGTCCTGCCCGTGCAGGCTGATTTCTGAGTTCTTAGGATGAAGAGAGGCTGAACTTCATCTGGAAGCCCATGGTACACATGGGAAGGTAGCCACAAAATAAAATTTTCCTGTTTGTCCCGAAAGGCCAGAAAAAAAAGACTGTGGGGTAGAAGGAGGAGGGATCTTTTATGCATTCAGTCTTGTTCAGATTGGTTGAATTTTTCCTGTCCTGTTCCTGTTTTGGTGCGGAGCTACCCATAAGTGATGCTGCCACGATTAGCCAGGAAATACTATTTATTACTATTAGTTTTTTCAAATTGTAAACATGTTTTTTTTCATAGGGTACCTGAAAAAAGTAGACAACATAAAACTGTACTTGACAAACTTTTGTGCTATTCACATGAGGGATATTAAGCCATAATTATTCACAGGAATTTAGCAATTCTCACACTTTTCAGTATTCTTCTTATTTAAATTAGGGGAAAATAATCCACGCATGGGATCAACATAATAGGATTTCTTTCTTTCAATACATTCTTGATGCTCTAGCCAGTAATTCTAGAGATCAAATATTCTGGTTTAGTGAACACTGTACCAATTACCAACGACTGTGCTTAGGCAAAAACATTTGACCACTGCATATGAATACATCTAATGTTTATTGTGCAATAAGAAAAAATATACTTAAAGAGAACTGGAACTATTAATACTTACAAATTAAGACATAAACAATAATAAGAAGCAATACTAGATTCAAAACTAAACTATAATTTTAAATGTAGCAATCCTTACGTACCCAAATGGAACCAACATCTTTCTTCTCTGGTTTCCATCGGACCACATTCATCCATACTGTGTTTAACACTAAAGTGGGTGGAATGGTTCTGTGGTCAGACCACTTCCATTAAACAACATGTCAGCAACTCATGGCCAAGGATCACATGGGATGTCTGTATGTCCTACTTCGAAGCTGTTCTTAGAAGTGAACTTCTTCTCCAAGCATATATTTGATAAAAAAGAAATAAAAAGAAATTACAGTGGGAACCAGAAAAGAGAGTCCTGGTTCATGACACACAAACTACACCCAAAGCATTGTAAAGCATTAACAATATAGTGTAAACTATAAATGAGTTTCTCGATCCAAACTGTATAGCCCAATAAATGTACCCATGTACTCTGAGACTGGACTAAAACTTGGACTTGCGGTCAAACATTAATTGGTCCCAGGTATGTTTACTTGTTATATATTCGACATCATGATGTGGGTGCAGTGGTGCATATAAAACTAAACAGAAGGATTCTATGTTAATAGGGATAAATGTCATGTCTATATGTAAACTTACAATGAGTGGAAATATATTTCTTAGTTGATGAATAGGATATACTGTTGAGGCACCAGATTCATAGGTTGAACTAAGGTACAATGCTAGATTACAGAGATTAATAGCATTGTTTTCTACTTCATGATTTTAACATTTGAATCATGTCATATTTGAGATATCACATGCACTGAATATGTTATTTTATATAGAGTAACATACAAAAATATAAAACCCATTTACTATATTAATGAAAAAAATTAAAAAAGACGTGTGCACAAAATTTTGACAAATTACATTAAGTAAATAAAATTCATGTAATTTGTCTACATTTCAATCAGGGCATCCCGCAAAATATATTAAGATAGTATTTATGAATGGCATTGGAATTTAATCTACTAATTACAATATGTGAGGGTGCTAAAATCAGGGCTGGTGCAAGGAAAATTTGCTGCCCTAGGCAAACAAAAATTTGCTGCCCCGCCCCCACCCCCCAATATGCTCGGTCCATCATGTTACATCACAATGCCACACCAATATGATCTGGCTTATGAGCCAACGCCAGTGCTGCACACGGTGTCTTTTCTTTGAAAAGGCTGTGTGTTTACATTAAAAAGCCTCAGGGACATGCTATAGACACCAGAACCACTACAGCTTAAGATCATTTAATGTGAGTTAAATTAGAGATTAGTGCCACTAATAATATACTGGATTGCCTATTTACCACCACAAAAGGACAAGAGGATGATGATGGGCTCAGGCTGCAGTCTGGCTCCACTGGTCTGGTGTTAAAATAGGCTCACAAAAATCAACGAAGGAACCAGCTTCATTTTTTGGGGCGCCTTACACAGATCACGGCCTGGTCCCCCATGGCCCGACCGTGAGTATGTCTACAAGGCCCAACTATAAGACTTATGCCTACAAGGCCCACCCACGAGTTTGCTCACAGGGAGTGGAGTGTATGTGTGTAGGGGATGTGTTATGTATTATTGTAGAGGATGCAATGTGTGTGTGTTCTTATGGAATGTAGTGTATAGGGATACCAGTTTGTGTAAGGAATGTAGTGTGTGTGTATAGGGCAAGCAGTGTGTGTGTGTGTGTGTAAGGGATGCAATGTGTGTTTCTGTGTATGTAATGCAGTGTGTGTTTCTGTAATGGGTGCATTGAGTGTGTGTAAGAGATGCATTAAGAGAAGCAGTGTGTGTAAGGGATGTATTGTGTGCTTCTGTGTATGTGTGCAAGGGCTGCAGTGTGTGTGTGTTTGTGAGGTATGCATTGAGTGTGTGTAAGGGATGCATTGTGTGTGTGTATGTGTGTGTGTGTGTAATGGATGCATGGTGTATTTCTTTGTGACTGTAGGATGCATTGTATGTTTTGGTGTGTCTGTATGTGAGTAGGGATGTATTGTATGTTTCTGTGAATATGTGTGTAGGCATGCATTGTGTGTTTCTGTGTATGTGTAAGAATGCATTGTGTATGTGTGTTGATCTTAGTGCTCTCCCCTTCTGCCCCTTAGTGCTCTCCCATCCTCTCCTGTCCCTTAATGCATTCCTGTCCCTTAATGCTTTCCTATCCTTTAGTGCTCTCCCATCCCTTAGTAATCTGCCCGGCCACACTACACTGAGTGACTGGCAGGAGGGAGCGCTCTGCGATTCCCTCCTTGCCGGGTCACTAGAAACTTGCGTCCCCCAGGCCGGTGCGCCCTAGGCGACTGCCTAAGTCGCCTGTAGGATGCGCCAGCCCTGGCTCAAATAGAGAACTGAGCAGAAAATAAATGAAGGCATTATGAGTACCATGAGGCTACTGACGGAGTAGCGCTCTATTGACTATGGAACGTAAAAGAAAAGAAGGGAATATGCATGCCTTTCTTCTAGGACAGTTATGGCGAACCTATGGGCACGCGGCCATATGTCGCAGGGGGAGGGGGCCGTGGCGCCGGTTGGCAGCAATGCAGAGTAGGCACCTGCCTGCCCAAAACAGCAGGTGCCTACTCTACTTTCATATCAGGAGGGTGGGTGGGATGGAGGGCTGTGAGGGAACACTGACTTACATGCTGTTCCAGCACTGCTCCCTCCGCTGATGCTGCAATGAGACAGGAAATTATGTCAATCAGGCGCCGCTGCCTGATTGAAGTAATTTCCTGTTTCCCGGTGGCATCAGTGGAGGGAGCAGTGCTGGAACAGCAGGTAAGTCAGTGCTCCCTCGCGCCCACACCCCCTCACAGCAGCGGGAAGGAATTGGATCCACCTGGGTAGACTTCAAACCCCCACCCGCACCCAAAAAATTTTTACATTATTTATGTGCTGGGAGGGAGAGAGGGATATACTAGGGGAGGGGGGAATATGCTGGGGTAGTGAAGGGAAGATGCTGAGGGGAGAGAAGAGGAGATGCTGGGGGAAGAGAAGATCAGAATCTGGAGGAGAGGAGGATACGCTGGGGGAAAGAAGAGGAGAAGCTGGGGGAGAGAAGAGGAGAATCTGGGGGAGAGAATAGGATAATCTGGGGGAGAGAATAGGATAATCTGGGGGAGATGAGGAGGAGATGTTGGGGGAGAGGAGGAGGAGATACTGGGGGAGAAGAGGAGTAGGAGATACTGGGGGAGAAGAGGAGGAGGAGATGCTGGGGGGAGAGAAGAGGAAAATTTGTTCGGACAACTGTATGAGTTGTTTTTTCGAAACTTAAACGTCAGTATTCAGGTTTAATTGCCATGTTGGCACTTTAAGGGAAAACAAGTTGGCATGTATTGCAGTTTGGGCACTCAGGCTCAAAAAGGTTCGCCATCACTGTTCTAGGACATCAAAGCTCAGATGTCCTAAGTCAAACTATATATCAAGTTATAGAGATCAAAGGGAGCAGACCAAGCTCTAAGGCTCATACTTTGACTGGGCATTTTCCACAAGTGACCCAAATTCCATCTCCAGTTGATTTCAACAGCTTCTTCAGACATCCATCAATCAATATAAAAGCGATACTCTTTGCTGTGAATGAAGAAATGGAGGGGAAAAAGCATAACTGTATTAATTAAATTAAAAAAAACACTGTCATCTAGTTAATATTTTTAATTGAGAATTTGCATGCTACCCCTCTCACAGGAAACCCTACATTTCAATTATTATTATTATTGGCATTTATATAGCGCCAATTTATTCTGCAGTGCTTTACAATATTAGAAAGGGGAAAATTTAACAATCAATGAGACAATTATGATATGTTACAGGAACAATAGGACCCTGCTCATATGAACTTACAATTTATTAATTTAATTGTTTCACATTTTTTTACATTGTAGCAATTATCCAGTGGAGTGCTTCTCTAACTGCCCTTATGTATATGCCACCACTAATTTTGTTGCACATTGAAAACATCCCTCCTTTGTAAATAATTGTAAACAAGGCAAATCATGATGTAGCCTTCCTGGTAAAGCAAGTTAGCTATTTTGTTTTCCATTTTTCCCATCTTATCACACAATGTGGTATATTCTATATGTACGCATACATACTTTTTTATTTTATTATACAAAATACTAATTATTTTTCTGCAGCTGTACTCATCTCTGTAAGAAGCAGGGTGGAAGTTCATTAAATAAAAGAAAACAGGCTAAAATCGTATTTTAATATGGTAAAAGTTGGACTTACTGTACAATATATTTAGTATGTGTAGCGGAGTAGAGGTATAATCCACGATATCTCCGCTGGTAGACGTAGTCAGCATGCAAAATACAAGTAGCGTAATAAGTACAATCCCTTTTTCCTAAGAACTGGACTACACACAGTTTGGGAGTCAACTGAACTTTTATTGCACCACAGCCAGTTTCATACAAATCCCCATGCAAGGGGTTTCCTTACTGACATTCCAAGGGTTTTCTCCTGGTGGACTCTGTGGAAAACTTAGTAGACAATAATATCTCCCATCATGCTTTTCTGTACTGGAGAGATAATTGCGTGAGAGTACACCTTTAATTACACTATCTCTCTGTACAGAAAAGTATACAATATAACACAAAAATACATAACTTAAGAAATATGCATCTGGATTTCCCGAAAGACCCTTCATTGAATGGCTGGCATCTGAGCGCACAATCTGGCGAAATACCGCTCAGATCCGTTCGTTAGAATAGAAAAGCCATTCGACTGAAGTTATGGACCAGTCAGCCACGAGGCGCGAGCCCCAAAATAGTTCCAGGCAGTTGTATGCTTTTACCGGTCATCTTTCTGGAGTTCTTGTGAATTAACCGTCGAACAGATACATGAATGTATTGGCTAATTGGGTATGGGGAGTTTGTGGGGTTTACTTCACCAAATGCTGCTCTATTTTAACGAATGGATATCTCTATACGAACGGCATGGAAGTCCAGCGGTGTTCGCGAGGTTGAGTAGCTGATTATAGTTCCATGCACTCGACGACCAAACACTGCTGGGCGTTCGCGAGCAAAGATGGCAACCGCCACGTGTTTGGTTATACTAACAGCGGCCACCCATTAAATCATTAGAGTTCTGCAGTTTCCCCAATGTTGCCAATCGTTAATTGGAGACACACGACTCTCTTGTGTGGTCTCCCATTTGGCATGTTATTCGTTTCACGAACCATATATCCTAATCCTGTTCATGGAACCGTCATATGAATGCCCATAGTCTTTACAGGGGGAAATAGACGAATGGACCCAGTCTTTTGGATAATGAAGTGGCTAGTTTTGCCACAGTATGCACATATTTTTTTTTAACAAATCTACATAATGTATGACAACAGGGATTTGCGTTCCTGCAGAATATTTCATCCAAGAGCGAACACTTGTCTGGTTAAACAGTCACAACCATTAACAGTTAGCCATTACTGCCATATGTAATGCCAACTGGGACTTTCTTAGTTTATTATAAGATGATATGAGATTTGGATTCAGACTAGAAGTTTTGTATGTAAAGTTAAGGATTATGCTTAAAGAGAAACTGCCCCCTTTTACTCAATGTGTACAGAAGAAATTAGTAGAAATGAATGTACCCCTAAATAACTTCTAGGTCATCATCCTTCCCTCTTCCTACTATGCTCAGTATACACATGCAAAGTAGATATTTCCCATGATCTGACTTTATATTCATTTTATATATGCATTTAAAGCAACATTCAATAGACCATAACCACTACACCACACTGCAGTAGTTATTGTGCCAGGAATGCTTTGGCACCCCCTATTTTAATTAGCCAAACTACTTTTGAACAGTGTGACTTCTTGTTCGCCAGGCTCTATGTCATCACTACTGACATGGAACTCTCAGCCAATATGCTAGATCCTGTCCATCCAGCTTAGCTCAGATAGAGAATGTCACTATTCACAATTTCTAAAGATGAAATTGGATCATATTTATATTCATATTACACTTCTGTCCCCTGCCTCTAATGCACTGTAAAAAATTCTTAGTGTTAATTTATTATAATCTGGATCGTATCACTTGGTTATTTTCACAGTATAATTCCATTATTCTACATTTTTGTGCGTTTTTCTTTTTTTTGCTTTGGGCATAGTATGTCCCTGCTCAGTTTCCAAATGTTAGATTCTATTTTAAACTCAGACTAGAGTTTTATATTAAACATGATATGGGTGCACTGTGGCCCAAAGGTCACGATAGAACAGTCGATCTCTAATAACATTTTTAATGAATCAGCACTGGTAGAGGGGTGTCAGTGACAGTAGCAGAGGATTTTGTGCACACTATAAATAAGACCAGGTACTATACCTATAAGTCAGAGTTCCCCTGTTCTTTAGCAACAGGGTGAAATTGAGAACAGTTTTATATTGAATTTAACTGTTGCTAAAGATTATCAAGATGTTCATGAGGATCAAAGTGATATAGGGGGTTGCTGTGACATTTTGAATATACTTGAATTGAATAAAATGGGAAATACTTTTTAGAAAATATGTATTTTATATGAGGTTATTTGCATGTACATTCATACTACCAGCAAGAAATAGTTGCAGAGGTGATCCATGCTGTATAGACAAAACAAAAAGAAACTAAAAAGAAACAAAACAGTAATTTTTTTATGTAAATATCTATTTGATTAATTTATTTGTATTGATGGAGATCTTAAAAGAAAGCATAAAAAACTACAATTAACACTCAGCTAATGCTTAATCTAAATTACTTAGTCATTACCCAGTACCTCAAGATATTATTTATGTACCACAATCCACTCTCATAACCAACTCTTTAAAGGGAAACTATATTCCTGAAAATAGTCTTTTTTGGGGACTATGAATTCCTTGTCATTAAAATGACCTCAAAGTATTCCAAAGTAAAAAAGGAACTTGCACTCAATTCACATTAAGCTAAGGGTGCTTAACTAGACTCAGTCTCACCCTACCCTATTCTTGCAAAAAACGTAATGGTAATTATTTTTACTTAAAGGACCACTCTAGGCACCCAGACCACTTCAGCTTAATGAAGTGGTCTGGGTGCCAGGTCCCTCTAGGATTAACCCTTTTTTTTTTATAAACCTAGCAGTTTCAGAGAAACTGCTAGGTTTATAAATGGGTAAATCCAGCCTCTAAAGCCTCTAGTGGCTGTCTCATTGACAGCCGCTAGAGGCATTTGCGTGCTTCTCACTGTGAAAATCACAGTGAGAGCACGCAAGCGTCCATAGGAAAGCATTGTAAATGCTTTCCTATGAGACTGGCTGAAGGCGCACGCAGCTCCTGCCACGCATGCGCATTCAGCCGAAGAGGAGGATCGGAGGTGGAGAGGAGGAGGAGAGCTCCCTGCCCGGCGCTGGAAAAAAGGTAAGATTTAACCCTTTCCTCTCCCCAGAGCCCGGCGGGAGGGGGACCCTGAGTATGTTTTCCTGGCACTATAGTGGTCCTTTAAGTTGTTTCCAGTACCGAGTCCTTGCCACTGACAGCGCGTCCTCTTGTTTTCTCTTCTTGGCTGTTGAATCTTTATGATATTCTTGGACAATCCAATGTTTCTTATGGAGAACCATTGTGGGCAAGCATTGTACTCCTCCTATCAAATGCTTCTTACAAAGAGGCATTGAATCCAATGCTTTTCTATGAGATGCATTAGAGAAAAAAGTTTGACTTGGTTCTCACAGGGGCACCAATAGAGGATTTAAGGAAGACACAATTGAGGTGTGTTTAGTCCTGCAATGTAGATATTACCATATCTCAAAAACAGCAGTTTTACATTGCAGGACCAAGATTGCAGGGCCACTGCAGCCAGACCACTTCATTAAGATGAAGCAGTCTGTATGAGTATAGTGGTCCTCTAACTGACATATTGCTTTCTTTATATTACTTCGCTGTACTTATACAGCCTGGGTTTATTCCTCTATTTGTAAATACTGGAAAGCATTTGAATGCTATGGAAGGGCTAGATAGAGATTTTTTGGGGAAATTATATTCATAACAATGTGAATTCATAGCAATGATAGCTCCATGTAAAATAGGATTTAATCTGGATAAGCCATGAACGGTTCTTAAACACGTCTCTTTTTCAAATATACAAATGTGTGCTTAGTTTAGATATTCATTTAAAGACTAAACACATCGGACTTATACTGCCAGTAAATGTATAATTAAAAATAATGCATTTTAATCATTTCTTGAAAGTAAATGAAAACTCATACTCGTCAAGTGAAAATTAACCTTATTAGATTAAAAAATTCAATATGTAGTCCCAGTCAAATCACATGATGGACTGCAGCAAGGAGAATCAACGTTTAAATCAGAAACACATTTCCTTCAACGCATCATGGAAAATGTTTCTTCCAAAGAAAACTAAAACAAATCAAAGATGTATCTTTCTAACTGCAGGGGAAAATAAAGAAAAGGATATGCTGACTGCTTATATTTTATACTATTCCTTTTCAGAGAACGATGACAGATGTGATAGCAAACACCTGAAAACAGTTTATTCCAAGACCTACACTTAGATTGCAAGTTGGAAAAGTGATCGAACTTGAGCCCGCTTGTTACTTAAAGGGTTTCTCCAACCACCATGACCACTTCTGCTTTTAGAAGTTGTCATGGTGGCATGAATTTGTATGTGCAGTTTTTTTGCTTGTAATGCTGCACATTCATAGATACTTTTGTGCTTTGGTCTAGTAACAAACCTGGCACTCAAGAATGTAAATTCTGTGCAAATAATATGTCTGTCATAAACACGCACTGTGTGCTTACGTTCAACCCTCCCTCCATCCCGCATCCCTACAGTGCTCTTTTTTTAAAAGATCACCTCCCATTCCCGACTCTGAGAACATGCATGCGCTATGAGCTGGAATAATTGTCCAATCAAAAGCTTTTTTATGAGTAGCATTTGATTGGACTACACAAAGGAGACTGTGACATCAGACAAGGAGTGGAAACCAGTGATTTGGGCTTCACCTGGTGCTGGAATGTTCTTCTTTCCTTTACAGGCTTGCTGGTCAGGTTATGAATAATGTCAACATTTAATAAGTCAATCATTTATAAAGTTTGGAGTAACCCTTTAATATTTTGTGCAGCATTTACTGCATGTTCACTGTATGTTGGATTTTTTTTTAAACAGCATGTGCTTTACAAATAACTAATTCAAAAATATCTGTGCTATTACACAAAATTATATTTATGCAAATTATTTAAAGGAACGCTCCAAGCACCATAAGCACTACAGAATGTTCACTGGCTGAACGCACTATGTACAGTAGCTTCCGACTCCTTTAGCTGCAGGCTGTAAATGGTCTGACTACTCACCCTAGGAGTGTTACAGGGCACTCCTGACACCACAACTTCTAGAGCACACCGTAGTGGTTATGATGGTGTTTGGAATGTTTTTTAAATAGGTTTATAAGTGTCTATGTAAATATGTATGAATGTGTCTGTTTTTAGCTGCTTTGAAAAAGGTTTGTTAATCTTCCATTTTCTTATCGACTGATAAGGAGTCTTCCGGTATCTTTTCGACTGATAAGGAGAGTCAACAAGAACTCTTTGTTGAAAAAATTATTTCAATTTTTTGGGGGTTGGAATCAAAGCTTGAGAACATTTATATTAAGAAAGTGGTGTCAACCTTTGTAGCAACTAATTCAATCAACTATTTTCTGACTCTATTTTAAGTTCAAAACTGCACATTGACATGGGGATATTTTAGTTCAGTGCTCTTTAGAAAACTGCCTCAAGTTGTTGTCATTTTGGGTAAATCTTTCATTGAATATTTCTTTTTTTTGTTTATTTCTTTTTATTAAATTTTTTTCCATGAAAATATTAATAAACATAACAACACCTAGGGGAGGGAACCTTACAGACAAAAAAAAAAATAAGGATTCCTATCCCCATAGAAATACATAAATATAATGTTCTATTTCAAATTTCATCAGTAAGCCGTCTAGAACACAATATAATAACATTAACATCCCGTCAAATGGATGTCGAGGTCCAGAAGCGGCCTAAAAAAGCCTTATAAGTAAGACAGACAGAACAAAGACAAAGACAAAACTGGTCATATATATTGCAGTTTTCATTGAATATTTCAACTAAATATATTTCATCTGAGTTAAGGTCAGGACTTTGAGTCAGCCATTGCAAAATACAAAATTATTTCTGCATCAGTCATTCTTTTTTAGATTGACTTTAGTAGTTAGGATCATTGTCGTGTTGCTGTGACAGTGAACCTAAATACTCGGAGTGAGAGACAAAGGTAGAAGATATATATTTTTATTTTCAAAATCTGTCGTCAGTCAAAATTATCTGAAGATTATATGCAGCATGCATGTTTATAGTTATGATGTCCATTTAATATATATTTGAGAGGAAGCCTTTTGTTCTTAATCTAGCTTTCTAGAATCTGAGGTTTCTATTAAGATGTCCTAATACCTATTTACAGAAAGCTACATTGCATTCCATGGAACAGAAAGATAAAAAAGTAATATAGGGCAGTGATTTTGGATTTCTGGATTAAACCCCTGGAGGTTCCATGTTTGCTATAACTAAATAGCACTAATGGATGAGCAAGTCAGTAGTTTGATGTGCCATTTTACCTTCTCTCTTTGAAAGGATTAAACTAAATCTTTAACCACTTGCTTGAAATATTTCTTACGGTTAAGCCTGGATTACAAAATAAATGGGAATAGTTTTATTTATAGAGCGTCTTATAGATCTTCTTGAGCACAGAGCCTGGCTCACATCACATTTAATATGGATATTGAATAACTGTAGGGATGTACGTAATGTGTATATTGCATATTCCACATCTAAGAGAAAAAAAAAAAAAGGAGAAAAAAAAAATATATCATTAATATTTTTTCAAAATGTACAAAAACCATGAAGTGAGTATCTTGGCAGTACATCTGGATTTGGTCAGCTACAAAGTTTATTACAGCACATTTATTGCACGTGCAAAGCCCTGAAATATACCGTCCCAATAGTCATCAACTTGGTTTTCACTATAGGGAGTGCGGGACATTCCTTGCTTCTTTATGTGCTCCAGAACTGTCCCCAAATCTCCGGCCATGGTAATGGAAGTCTAAAGGGACATTCCACGCACCAACATAAATACAGGAGCCTTAGATACCAGACATAGGGAGACACATTATGTCATTACCAGAGATGGTTTGGAGTGAATGGATCCATTAAAGGAACAGAACACTATAGTGACAGGAATACAAACTCCCCTATTCCCACAAGAAAATAATTTCCATAAGGTCTCCATCGTTATACCAACTAGACCTCAAAGTTTGGACTTTTTTCTGTTTTTTTTTATTTTAGTAACTGTACTTTTTATTGCTTTTTGAATAGGACTTTTCATTTTTTAATAGTTTTTTTACTGCTTTTTATCACAATTTTATATGATTAATTTACACATTAACAATTTTAGGCGCAACTTATCCCTGTTTTAGTCTGTTTATTCCTGTCACTAAAGTTGTTAAAACCTAGTCTCTAATCAATGTAAAAGGTGATTTTACTCACCTTTATTCCAGTGACTTCACCCCTGCGCCTTCTCATTGGCTGAGATAATCAAAATTGACGGTTTCAGACAATCCAATGGAAAGTATTGGGAGGCTATTGTGCATAGACTGCAAAACGCCACGCTGCACCACGTAGCATCTCCTCATAGAGATGCATTGAATAAATACATCTCTATGAGGAACATTCAGCGTTTCCATGCAAAGCGTGGAAACGCTGAACGTCAGTGTTGCAAATTGTGCAGTACTTGACAAGGAAGCACATGTAGTGGCCTTCTGAGTCACTGCCACTAGAGGTGTTCCAAGGCTGTAATGGAAAAACTGCCTTTTCTCTGAAAATGCAGTGTTTACGTTAAAAAGCCTGCAGGGACATGTACTCAATAGAACAACTACATTAAGCTGCAGTTGTTCTGGTGACTATAGTGTCCCTTTAAGGAAAGCACAGACACAGGAAGTTATGGCAGGCAGGAAATTATGTTGTCAAGGCTGTGAAAAGCATTGGGATGCAGTTAATCAGGCCTACTATGCCATGACATATTTGCATTTTATTCCATGCTGTTTTTAGGTTTTTCTCTATAGTCTGTAATATTTGTATATATGTGAACCCAACTGACCATGAATGAAACATTTATTTCTTATCTTACAACAAGGAAATGGCATGCACAGTCTTTCATATATTTGTGTCATCATGCATTCAACCAAATCCATTCTTCAGGTTTCAGCCTGCTGACACATAGCATAAACAGAATGAAGAATAATAACATGTATACAGTAGCAACATATGCATTGTTTGCCTTATAAATTGCTCTTCTACATAGAATGCTATATAGTCTGTACTAGTTTTTTGTTTTTTTTCACTAGCAGCATTGTGCAGTGTCAGTCTGTGCCTTTACCATGACCCCCGAAATTAGTAATGACTCAAATATTTTTTACAGGTGAGAAAATGGATAAAAAAGCCAGCAGTTAATGGGGAAAAACATCAAAGTAAACACAAGTATGCACCAGGATCAACAGTAACACATGTGACTGCCACACAAGAAGACCCCCAGTCCTCACTGTGTCAGAGTTTCCTTGGCGATCGTCCGGTAGAAAGTTTTGGTGGACCTTTCATGAATCAGGCTGACTGCTGGGATCACCACAGAGGTCCTTGTACTGTAAGTGTTAAATAGACAATGCATAAACCTAAAAATACAGGACAATTTATATTTAAATAAAGTAAAAAAATAGCCATTGACGTATTTCCATCGGAATACAATCACTGTCATTCACTATAGTCTTAAATTAGAGGGACAAAGGTTTAAAAAATAATATCAGGAAGTATTACTTTACTGAGAGGGTAGTGGATGCATGGAATAGCCTTCCAGCTGAAGTGGTAGAGGTTAACACAGTAAAGGAGTTTAAGCATGCGTGGGATAGGTATAAGGCTATGCTAACTATAAGAAAAGGCTAGGGACTAATGAAAGTATTTAGAAAATTGGGCAGACTAGATGGGCCGAATGGTTCTTATCTGCCGTCACATTCTATGTTTCTATGTTTCTAATATCCTCATAATGAATTGGGCACAAACTTTTGGACTGTAATATCTGTACATTGTTCACATTATGTAACAATGTCTGTATTTCGTTTTCTAAAGTCTTCTTTTTTTCAGCCCCCCAAAAATGCTGCACACAAAATCCATTACATCCGCTGCAACTAATAAAAAAATAAATAAGGACAAATCGAACAATAATAAATAGACACATTGCAAGTTTTGTGAAAGATGAGATTTGCCTGTCAGAACACTATTACTAGGATGAGTGGTAGGTAGGCAGAATTTATTTTAGGGGAATGGCTAGGATTGGGGGGTGGCTAGGTACTTGGGTACCTGTAGTCAACCTGGTAGGCTAGGGAGTGAACAATGGCCAAATTTGGGTGGTGGAAAATGGTATGTTCACCACCCTTGAATATTTTATTATTAGCCCCAATCCACCTATGGAAGTGGGTTGGGGGCAGCAAGAACCAGATCTCTCACCCCAGTATTCTGCAAACCTCATCCCCAACTACTTAGTTGTTACATTGAGCAATCAGCAAACTTCTCACTGTTTAGTAGATATACCCCCAACTCATATTGACCCCTATAGCCTTTTTTTTACAAGTTTTAATGTGGCGACTGGCTACAAAGCGCTAGCCAACAGCCATATGATTAACCCTTGTAGGAATGAGGTTTTTTTTTTAACTCTTTGCCCGCTGGTTACTAGAACTTCAAATTATCGTTCTCTTACAAAAAGCAAATAAACAATAAATTTGAATGTGCATTTTGCTGGATGCATTTGGTCTTGATTCAGTTTAAATCAGTACTTTGTACATATTATGAATCCTATACTTTTGTAGAGTTTTGATGCAAAAAAACCCACTAATTTAAAGCCAGACACTGAATGACGCAGATGTGGTCAGATCAACTGAATTTCAACCCGAATTAGCTTTAGTAAAGTTTAAAATTGCCATTCCGATTGGAATGCAGACATTTTTACCAAATTGTGTCCATTAATTGGTGAATAACTCTGACAGACTTTAAATCTCATCCATTCAGGATCTCTAAATATTCTCTCTACTCATGTTTCGGAAAGAGATGTATGTTGGATTTCAAGACGCAGCAAATGAACTGAAATGTCAATTTAAAAGAAAAAAAAATGTATAGAATTAAGTGGGCTAAAGTAAATCTCTATTAACAGTACACATCTTAATATGCTTACTTGTAAAAGTGCAACATAATATCTTTGTGTGTATGTGTACGGCATCTTATTGATTGTGTTTACCTGGAAAAATGCGTAGTCAACTTTGACTCCAGAATTACAGAACACATAACATACAATTGGTTTTCTGTGATTTGTGAGAACAGAGAACAAAGGAGAACATGGGAGGGGGTCTAGAGATTAAAATGCAAAACAGGACTGACAATAGGATGAACACATCCTGACAGACACCAAACCCTTTTAATTGCGTCTTTGACTTATAATTATGTTAACAGACCAATCTTAAATCAAAACAACGGTTATGTGAATGGTGAATGGCTGGTACAAGCATATCAGCAAATATACGTAAAAGGATCATGGGATATCATCAGAACCGGCTTCCAATCTATTTTTAGATATTATCTTATAGAATGTATTGCAGCCAGATTGAGCTGGTCAGTTGAGCTGGTCAGTTCTTCTGCTGACTTCAGTGCTTGTGAAATCCCCACTAGAGGATTTCACATATCTCATTTAGGGGGCTGCTTTGATTTATTGCTAAGTTAGTGATGGTATCTTGAAGTATTAATAGGAAATGTAAATCTAAATGTAACCCTGCTTAGAGTAAGAAGGGTGCAGTCACCTCTACTCCCTTTCTGTTTGCACAGCCAAATGTTATTTTCATTGTCTTCTGTCAGATATAATAATAACATGTGCAGCCCACAGGGAGTAACTTATATATGCACTATATATACCCAGCAGGATATACAGGTTGATATTTTCTATATTGGTTTCCCTATGATGGGAGTAGAAACTCTACATTTAAGACAGGCAGCACTCCATGAATTCAGCGGTGCAGGTGAGATGTGTAGCACCCAAAAAAAAAGACACCCTATTTTTCCCATGCACTTTACAATTGTTCAGTCGTGAAGAAATAAGGAAAAGTGTTTCATACTTCCCATAATCTCCTTTTCCTGATCATTATACATGGCAGCATTGGCAGAACTACCGCCAGTGCAGCCGGTGCAGCTGCCCCGGGGCGCACACGCTTTGGTGGACCATCGAGTGGACCATCGGGTGGCCCATGCACTAAGGCCACCAGATGGGTATTATAGCTACTTTAAATCACCTATCTCAGCAAACAAATATGGGGATTCAGTTCCACCATATGACCTTATTGTGTTAAGCCCACCACTACCTCACAGTACCCACATTTCGGTGGGTCCTACACTAATTCCAACATAGGAGACAAATTAAATAGTGACCTACAATGCCTCCCACCACCCCCTTCACCCCGTGGCACTTCTGTCACTTACCTGATTCCAGCGCTGGATCAGGCTTCATCTCTCTCTTCTGCAGACGTCAGCCATTGGGGAGGACATAATGTACATGCTCGGCGAGCGCCACACTCGCATTAGGACTACACCATAGAAAAGCATTGCTCAATGCTTTCCTATGGGATTTTAGATATTGCTGGTTGTCCCCATGCATAGCGTGAGGACATCCAGAGTCTGTTAGGCGACCAGAAGTCGCCTAACAGCCCGGAAGTGCCTCTAGTGGCTGTCTACGAGAGTGGAGTTAACCGTTACAGATAATTATTGCAGTTTCTCAATAACTGCAATAATGACAAGTGCAGGGTTAAGGGGCCTGGGACATTGCACACAGACCACTTTGCTGTGCTGAAGTGGTTTGAGTGCCTATAGTGTCCCTTTAGTTCATAAAAGTGTACATATCTTTTGAAATCTGCACTTTTTGCAAAATGAAAAGAATAGGAAATAATTTGGAAACTCTATCTTTGACTCACTGTAGGGCTCTTTTTTTCCTGTCTGACAAATTACGTTTTGTTATATCATTTATTTTAAATATCATATTAACATATTATGTTATTACTTTTGTTGGCACCATAAATAAACTGTAAGAAAACTGAATACATCTCTGAATAGATTGAAGATAGCTGGCACATGACACGAGACAGGGAGTTGAAGACGTTTGTTGGACAAATGGAAAGCACGCATCTGCAGTCATGAGTTTCCTGTCTTTAGCATGTTATATACAACTCAAGTCAATCATGCATTCACCATGGCATTTACTAGCACATGACCATAACATATGGTTCACATTCAAAATCAGATGCATTTGTCAATGATTGAGAATGAACGATTAAAGGTTTCTGAGGCCTCCTGCATTTTCCAGCTGTTTGGCTGCAGTAGCTGACTCAAGGTGTTTAGCGATCACATTGCATACATTCCTTAAGACATTTCCCCAAGGAGGAATCTGTGACTTTCAAGAACATGGTTCAAAAACATTCACCTTTTTTATAACTTTCAATTCATTACAGACCTCTCAGATAATCTGGTTTGTGTTAGGAATGCAAAGCAGTCTGTACAAACGTGTCTATATGCCTAAGCAGTTTTGTGTGTATGCAAAAAAAAAAAAAATATTTTAATTTTATTTATTTTTATTAATGAAGTTTACTTTAAAAAACAATTGAAAGCAAGTTAACCATAAGTTTTTTTTTTGTTTGTTTTATTTTGTTTTTTAAAAAGGTCAAAGCACCCGGAGGGGGTTGGCTGATGGGGCAGAGGGGAGTAATGGCAATATAATGTGCCAATGTATTAGTGTGAGTTTAATGTTTAGAAATTGGGCATCTTTGAAAATGTATTTATTATACTATCCACAACCTACTTTTATCTTTTTTTTCTGTTTTATAATGCCTACTTCATTTTTTAGAAACTATAGTACAGTATAGTTTTTATAGGTTTTTTTTGTAGTTGTATTTTTATCCCTTGATTTCTTTTTTATGCTCTCTCAGTTTCACTAAATGTTCTTGCCAGTTCTGCTTTAGATCAGCATTCCAGTAGGCTTTCTTTTTACTATAGCAATCAGATTCTTCTCTATATTTAAACCCAACAGATTAATGCTGTAACACATCTGTCACAAATCGGTACGCAGCAGAAATGATTATGCATGGAATAATATAGAAAATGGTTACAGTTAGCGTTTTATTTATGACTGTTTAAAATGTTATCCTACACTACTACGTAAAATGCTAAAGATTTATAAAGCTGTAAAAAAAATCAGTTTATGTAATTAGAGCATTTTTCTTGGGATGGCTCTTATATAATGGCACGTTCCGTACGAAGCACCAAGCAGTTATTCAGTCAAAAAGGTTTAATGAACACATTACAACAAAGACCAAATGGCTTCGAGAATTGACCAGGAATTTACAATTTTAAGTTAAAATAGCCAAGCTTTAACCCCTTAAGGACACATGACATGTGTGACATGTCATGATTCCCTTTTATTCCAGAAGTTTGGTCCTGGGTAAAACCCAGGTGATTTTGATCATTTTTATTTTTTTTACTATAGCTTTTATAGACTAAAATTTAAAATTTCTAATAGATTACAGATAATTCCCATTTTAGTAAATGAGACTATAAGTAATTATTACCTGAAAGCCTCTCTGGCAAACTGTAATACCACCTAAACAGCTAAACAGAGTAATAACAAAATCAAAGGAAAATGCATTTGTATAAAACGCATATACTTAACTGAAGATGTCTCATTTAAAATGGCCATCAACATCAATTCATAAGTAAGGGTGTGCCTTAAGTGATTGATGAAGTCAGGCAGGCGTTTGGCACTGAACAGTATGAGATCAGAATTGATGTAGTTCATTTATTTAATTTATAAATAAGAGTCTATTTAAGTAACTTCTTAATCATTTAATCAACCAAATTTATTAGCATTTATTGCGTTATCCATACACCATGATTCATATTCAGTGCCTCATGCCCAGTGAGTAGCAATCCGGTCGTCAACACATACCAATGGTGCAGCTTTAGTGAGTATCCCTATAGGGAGAGAATTGGAGACTGCCTAAATACTGGACTGTTTGTATGTCTTGAGAACTGAAGATTGAATTTCATTGAAATGCTTTTGCGACACACATTTGGACAATAAGAAAATACCCTAAAATGCAGCTTGTGGTAGGGATGTACATCAGTGGTGGTTCCAGGGAGCATCAATAGCTGATAGATGGTGGTGTATCCCCGGGCCACCAACTCAAAGATAATGAATTGCACTCTTTGTTTTGTTCATAAATATGTGTCTATGCATGCATTGATGTGTGTATGTGTGCAAGCACTTTAGTGCTAACTTGGGCTAATCAGAAAAAAAGCAATGTGGACCTCTCCTATGAAGTGGTATGCTCTATGCACTTTACACAGTTATTGTAATGTAGATGTGTATAACAACTTTTCAGTCCATTTATCAGTCCATTTAAGTCCATTTTCATCAGATTCAGACAATCTGCAATTAACATTTGTCTGTTTTGGTGAGTGTCTCTTACACTGGTTTATTTTGCTTCAATGTATTTTCAGGCCTGGAGATGTATCAGTCCATTACTGCTGAGAGAACTAGATTCTATTAAACTGAGAGAAAAAGCTGTGTGAAAATGATCTGTCTGTCTGTCAGTCATCTTGTTTGGTATTTGTTTATTTATTTCCTCTTACAATCAGTCATTGAGTGTATTCATCAGGTCTGAGAGCTGGAAAAACAAAGTAAACAGGTTTTAATATTTACCTTGCATATTCAACGGATGCATAAGGAAACAACGCATGAATAAACCATCAATGGCTGACATTGTGATTTACTGTGCATTGGGGTCAGTGTCAGACCTTTAAGTATTATGTTATGCATTTTTGTGCTTGATAAGAAACATAAATTGAATGCTATTTGTGTACATTGCCTGTTATGTAAAACAGTACAAAGTCCTTGTGTGAATAAACATGTTGCATAAGGCTAAGAAACTGTAGATAAAATCTTAAAGTCTTATGCAGTCTAAAAAAAAATATCTTTACTTTTTCAGTTCTTGAATGAGTTGAGGCCTCCATGAGGACTACACACACATGTTGGAATTGTGATCATTTGTATCAGTAGCTAAAAGTGGCTAAAAGTGGAAAAAAGGGGTAAGGTCTCTTCAGGTTATTATCCAAATAATAAGGGCCTAACCCTAATTCAGAATACAAAATGTGTCCTAAAAGAGAGGAACGGGGATCGTTGGAAAACCATTTAAAATAGAGCATATAACCATAAAGTGAAAAGCCTTAAAGGACCACTATAGTGCCAGGAAAACATACTCGTTTTCCTGGCACTATAGTGCCATGAGGGTGCCCCCACCCTCAGGGTCCCCCTCCCGCCAGGCTCTGGGGAGAGGAAAGGGTTAAATCTTACCTTTTTTCCAGCGCCGGGCGGGGAGCTCTCCTCCTCCTCTCCGCCTCCGATCCTCCTCTTCGGCTGAATGCGCATGTGTGGCAGAAGCTGCGTACGCATTCAACCAGTCTCATAGGAAAGCATTTACAATGCTTTCCTATGGACGCTGGCGTCTTCTCACTGTGATTTTCACAGTGAGAAGCACGTAAACGCCTCTAGCGGCTGTCAATGAGACAGCCACTAGAGGCTGGATTAACCCATTTGTAAACATAGCAGTTTCTCTGAAACTGCTATGTTTATAAAAAAAAGGGTTAATCCTAGAGGGACCTGGCACCCAGACCACTTCATTAAGCTGAAGTGGTCTGGGTGCCTAGAGTGGTCCTTTAAATACCAACTTGCATAAATCAAAATTAAAAAAATAAACAAATCATCTAAAATAAAAGATAACCTAATAGAGAATGTTTCTAAAGCATGCATGCCTCCCTCATTTGGAATGGAAGTATATAAACTTACAATGTCCCATGTAAAAAAATACATGGCACATCAATAGTCAATTTGGCTTATTTTCGTAATACATCGCTGCTATCCAATATATAAGATTTGGATTTGGAAATAGTCCATGTCATGTTTTTATGCTGTTTTTATAGAACTTTTTTGTGATCACATAGGTATGTAACCAATATGAGTAATCCATGTCAGAATTTTAGGAATTAACTGTTAATTGGACTGACCATGTGATCTGTTAATTGATTGATTTAAAGGGTATATATACCCAGTGTATGTTTGTACTCACTATGCATGATTAAGGCAATATAGCTAAAACGTTGCATTTTATTTTGAGAATTACCCTCCGATAATGAAAACCATCACAGGCCTTGCAGTGTCGCCTGTGTTCCTTGTTTCTGCTATTTTCACAGAGCACCTTCCAGGCTGAGTGCAGGGTGAATTGTTTCTTGTGGTACAGCCTCTAGTGGCTGTCTATCAGACAGGCAATAGAAGCGATTCCTGCTTGCTAGGCGACTTTAGGTCACCTCCTAACCCTTTGCATAAGGACGTCCTCACTCTCTGCATGAGGATATAAGGAAAGCATTGAAGCGCTTATCACCCTTTATTGGCTGGGGGGGCACAGGAAGGGCTGAGGCAGAGGGAGCTATAGTGTTAGGAATACAGGATTGTATTTCTAACACTATGTATCCCTTTAGCACAATATGGCCATATGGTGTAACTAAATCCCCATATTTGTTTACTAAGATAGGTGATTTTAGGTAGCCTTGAAAAATATAAAACTGTATTTGTTTTTCTGTGTGCACTGTTCCTTTATCTGTATTTTTTTTAACACATGTGTGACATACGGGAAGAGTAGGTGAATAGGGACCTGCCCAAACAAGCTTACATTTACTGTGTTACCTCCTACCGAATACCATTCCCATCCTTTCAGGTACATACAGATAATTTGATGCCTTCACTTACCTGTGTGTATTTCTCCCTCGTCCCTTTAGATTGCACATTTATTTGCACAGGAGCCTTTTCACCTACTGTTCTGTATATCAAACATGTTTTGTTAGAATTGTTTGTTTTGTTTACCTATTGTACAAATCTCCTGAATATGTTGGCGCTATATAAATAATAATAATTATAATGATTCCAAACTAGTAAAGAGAAAAACGGAGCATATCATTCTTACCATTCTTATACCACCACTAAGGGAAATTTTGAAAAAGCCAATCAATGCCATCTAAATCTTGCCAAATGTAATATGGCTAATGCGGGAGAGCAATTTGGCAAGCGACAAGCTGGGCTCAGTCATAGAGAACGGAGAGGCCTTTGGTTTGTGCAAAACAGCTTGGAAATTATTTGAAACAGAACTGATATAGAGTGACATAGCTTTGGTGAACCATGAACACAATCGTTATGGTGATTCTTACGAATACAGAAAAACCTACCATGCACGTTTTCAGTCCGTACTTGCACATGCAACATAATTATTTATCATTAAGTCTGGCTCAGAACCAAGATCATCCCTTGTTAAAATTGTGAGAACATAACAAAACATCAAAAGAATGGAACAAGTTAAAATTCTTAATACTTAACCCCTTAAGGACCAAACTTCTGGAATAAAAGGGAATCATGACATGTCACACATGTCATGTGTCCTTAAGGGGTTAAACCCGTACATATTGAGGATGTATAGTTAAAAAGTCCTGGACGCGAGTGTAATTGTAAAAGGATTTGAAATGAAGGGCCTATTCTCAGATATTCTGAGGAGCATATGCTCTATCTAAAGGGTTTATAGAATGCCTTGGCAAAGTTTCACAAATCCTATCCTGTGAAAGAAAAAAGAAACTTGATCAAACAAAATGTTAATTAATGGGATAATTATTTAATTGGCAAACACTTATGTGGATAATGGTAACTGTATCATTATGTTTAGTGGTACATGAGTTATAACAATGTACAAACCCCAGTAAAGAACAAACATGTTAGCTATTTTGGGATTTTTAACTCAAATTTCTCAAGTTTCCAGTGTGTTTTGGAGAAATGCCAGGAAATAGTATGACTGCCAAGACCTTGTCTATTTGTAGGCATTGGTGTAATTAACGTGGGGAAATCAAGCAGGTCTTCTCTGATAAGCTGTTAAAGTCAAAGGTTCATATCTTCTGCTCGATAGCTGCTCAAGGGCAGCGGAGTCTAGAAATAGTCTTGCTTTTCCAGCACATTTATTGCAATACTATCTCTAATACAAATTTTGACACCTCAATTACCTGTTTTACTTCCAATCATACAAGCAGCCAGGTAATGAAAGTTTCACAGACAGGCCAGATTTATTTTGTGATATACCGAATATGCAAAGAGAGATTGTAATAATAGTTCTACACCTTGTGACACATAGAAAAGGTAACAATAAATATCTTGTTCTGAAAACAATGGTAGAATTGCGATTTTGGGTTGGGAAGGAAGACACCTGCAAGAATGCGTTTTCTAAATTTAACCCTTCTGCAATCCGTGCTTTTTTTGCACTAATGGGGAATTTAAGAGGGAACTCAACTACTCTTTGTTCAGCGATCACAAGGGTAACAAAACCCATTGTTTTGAATCCTGGCTCATAGCATAATCTTCGGTCATCATTTATTTCAGAAGTAACTGACAGTTCAACATCATATACACCATTACACACTATCATGTAAAAATGTATTTGGGAAACAGCAACCGCATTAAAAAGGTCAACACCATCCCTTGATACAGTTATCTGCTGTTGGTGTCTGTCATTTAGAGCATCCTAAAGGCCCAATGTAGAAGCAAACTTTGCAAGTCCGAAGAGTTTATATGCAAAACATTAAAAAAAAAAAAAAACAGTAAATATATACATACCCCCCAAAAATTACATTATTAGTTACAGTATATACAGCTATAAATAAAGAAGGAAAAAAACAGAACTTTATTCGTAAAGCACCAACAAATTCTGCAGCATTGTACAATAGATTGACTAACAAACAAGTAGTTGCAATAAAACAAGTTGGACATACTGGGACAGAAGGTGCTTAGTGCCCTGCTCAAACAAGCTTACATGCTAAGGGTTCGAAGTGTTCTGTTCTGTCTAAAAAGTGGTGCAAAAATGTGAAAGGGAGCAGTCACTAATGGAATGTGCCTGCTGATTTTACTAATTTCCATGGTAAGTGTCCCTTTTTGAGTACTTTTAATCACATTTTAGAACAGGACACTTTGATAAGTCTCCCCCAATCAGGCCAATAGCTTTGTTTATTTTTTTATTATAATTATCATCTACTGATTGTAACCAGATTTTTTTCTGGTTAAATATTTAGGTATTTGTTTTCTGCTTCTACAAATAGATGGTTTGTTGACTACAGTCTAGTCCTCTATTGGGTAAGTAGCTGCATGTTTGTAAGATATACTGGACATGGGGTATTGCTTTGAGCACACATCTGGGTTAAAGACAGGGCCAGTGCAAGGAGTTTTGCCTCCCTAGGCAAAAAAAAAAAAAAAATGCCGCCCCTATAGGTTTAACCCCACAGGATAAAACATTGCCTTACCTTGAAGGATTAAACAAGCCATTAACAGCCACTAGAGACACCTCCGCTACAATGCCATGTTTAACTATATGAAGCATTGAAAGGGCATAGAGATTGCCACTTTTGCGCATCAAGTCCCCAATGCTCCTGTATGAGGAACATTGGATTGGACCAGCGTTCACCATCAGTGACATTGAGCAAAGTAACGAGACAAGCAGTGCAGAGGGAGTCGGTGCTTGATAAAAATAACCACCCCCCTTTTAAAAAATAATTATTATGGTGGGGCTTGAATCTATTTAGGGACAGAGACACTTTAGTATTCAGAATACAGGTTTATATTCCTAACACTATACTGTATCTTTAAAAGTATTGATTTTTTAAAAATTTAAATTGTCCTTTTTGCCCAAATACAATCACTGATACTACATACATATATTCACACTCAATGGCCCACACAATCACAGTCAGTGACCAATGCACACAAAACATTTACTGACTAACACAGAGTAACACACACTGACTCAAGAAGACATACACTGACACATGTAGACTGACACACACACAGACCCAAGCAGACACACACACACACACAGACTCAAGCAGACACACACACAGACCCAAGCAGACACACACTGATCCAGGCACACACAGATCCAAGCAGACACAGATCCAAGCAGACACACACACACTAACCCAAGCACACACTGATCCAGACACATACAGAGAGACCCAAGCAGACACACGCAGACCCAAGCAGACACACACTGACCCACGCACACACACAGATCCAGACACACACACAAACAGACTCAAGCAGACACACACACTGACCCAAGCAGATACACACACACACAGTCTCAAGCAGACACACACAGGTTCAAGCAGACACACAAACACACAGACCCAAGCACACACACACACACACACAAATACGCACTGACTCAAGCAGACACACACACAGACCCAAGCACACACAAACATACTGACTGAAGCATGCTGACACACACACCACTTGCCTTCATTTCAAATCTGTCATTTCTCTCTGTGGGTCCCAGTCCAGGCCTGGCTGTGTTGACTCTCTTTTAGCTGCGCCCCCGCTATCATCCCGCCCACTTGACCCGAGTACAGGTAAAGGGGAGGAAGCGATCGTGTGATACGCCTGTGCGCTGCCAGCATATGAGAAGAGTGTGGGGGGGCGGCTCTCTGATCTTTGCGGGCTAACGTTGAAATTAACCGGGTGCTAGTCTGCAGCCATGTAAGTGCTCCCTAGCGCCCAGTGCCATGACCTGCGGCACGCAATACAGAATGTGTTCCACAAAGAGGGGTGCTTCTTATGGACACCCCCCTCTTAAGAAGGGCCCGAGGCAGCCGCCTAATCGGCCCATAGGACACGCCGGCCCTGTTGAAAGACAGTTTTAAACTTGTATTCACAGTGCACTGTTTAGTATTCTAGCAACATTGTAACTGCATCCAGTAAACTCGCTTTCTCATTCATTCAGCATTCTCTGGTCTGATGGTGCAAGGGTTAAATCGAAAACATTCAGAAATGGAGCTCTGCATCAGTATATTTCTTAAATTAATGGAAAATGTTCTAATACAAAGTAAGGCTTGAATATATTTGTTGGTCCTGAGAGCCACGGGACCAGATCCTGGTGAACCCAATCAGTTTGAAAGGTGCCTGATTCTTGTCACACCCATCATCAAGATTAAAGGAGGAAACAAGGGATAAGGGAAACAAGCCTTCCATTTGTTGTTGTTCTTGTTATTCTATTTATTAAGCACCAATATATTATGTGGTGCTGCACAATAGTACAAAACCTACAAAAATAAATAAAATCACTGAGTGCTATAGATCAATGATCAACTGATTGAACCATTAAAGGGACACTATAGCGTTAGGAATACAAATATGTTAATGCTATAGAGCCCTAGTCACCATTTGGGTTAATGGTTAATTAACCATTTATTTGCTTATCTCAATCCAGCACCAGGCTCCCTTTGGCACTGGTGACCTCTCCTCCTCCATCGACATGGAGTGGAGTCAAATGCGCATGCGCAGCTAGAGGCACAGGCGCATGTGCATTCAAACCCACCCATAGGAAAGTATTACTCACTGCTTTTCTATGGGGATCTTTTTTGACGCTGGACTATGTGAGGAGTGAGGACGTCCAGCATCAAATAAGTGCAATTTACTCCATGTCAATCGTAGAAGCGGCCTCTAGTGGGGACCTGACACCCAGACCACTTAAATTTTTCAGAAAATACCAAATTTACTTGCAATTCAGGTAAAATACAGTAATATAAAATGTAAATCATACATTATTACTTTGTACTGCTATGCTTACATTTATGACTAGGGTTAACTACCGTTATTAAAAAATTGCAATAATATGCCTTTGCTCCTTCAATGGGAGTAAAAGTTATTATTGTTATTCAATAGGTACAAAATTCGATTATATAGCTTTATTTGTTAATCTTTTCAAAATAAAAAAGTTTACTTTAACCTACTTAAAGGGTTACTCTAACCACCATGACCACTTCTGTGATTTGGAGTGGTGTTGGTGGGAGGAGTCTGGATGTGAAGCGTTTCTGTTTGAAACATTGCACTACTATTGTTCGCTTGGCTTGTTGCACCAGCGACATACTTGACTTAGCCAGCTTGTAAGCTTGTGAATCCCCACCCACCCTCCCTTACTACAGCCCTCGTGGCTCCCTATATGCTATGTTGTTTGCCCCTGTCACCTTTCCTCCCCGTCGTGTTCCCCACTCACTTCCTGCATGTAGACTGCATGCCCTCACTGGCTCAAAGCGCATGCATTCGCTCAAAACTGGGGAAATGCTCCAGTCAAATGCCTAATAGGACATTACTACTTAAAATAAAAGATATGTTAAACATGGTCCCAGTGACTCTTTATGAAACCTTCTAATGTTAGAAATTGAAACCTGTTTTACTAACTTTAAAGTGTTCTTCTCTGTACTTCAAGCCATCCACCCCCAGCTACTAAAAAGTAAAAATAATTAAATCACTGTTAGCCCTCACCAAGCCACTGCTCCACCCCAGCTGAGATCATCAATGAAAATCTTTGTCAATTCAATAGTTTCCATTGAGGGGCTAGTAGGCATGTGCAGCAATCTTGAGGCAATCAGCATCTAGGTCAATGTAAGTCTATATGGAGGGTTCGGTACCTTCATCCAGGCAGTGAAGATGGCAAACATCAGTCAAATGGCAAACTTCAAAGATTGAAGGACCACACCACAAATGGCCTCTAGTGGCTGTCTTAGTGACAGCCATTAGACGTGTCCACCTTAGGGACACATGTGAACACAGCTTTTTTTGAGAAATGTCAGTATTTACAATTGTCAGACCAAAGGGACAGACTCTTTGCACCATAAGCACTACATTACACATTAGTGCTCCTGGTGCTTAGCGTGTCCCTTTAAGGATCATGTCCACTTGAGTGGTGTAAAGATTAGGTGTTTGCAGTAAAATTAACAAATGTAATGTGCACACAAAGACAAATAAAATAGTCCCTTTTTCTTACTATTCGCATATGGTAAATAAAACATTGAGCAAGGAATACAATAATAGATGCATTGTTTCCTGCAGATCCTTTGATGACTAACCTCAGCAACATTTATTTGGTCGGACCAAGACAAACCATTCTTGTGCAACAAAAAAATATGTGCACAGACAAGCATAGATCTTTAATCTCTGTGCTCAGTCATGAAAGCATAAAGAGCCTTCTAAAATTTAAAAAGACCAAGATTTAAGCTGCATTTTTAATTAAGATATTGTCATAATTGTACTATCACGCTTTCTTGTGGTTTATGGGCAGTGCCACTGATTCATTATTTCTTTAGCAACTTTAAAATCATTTCTATGTCTCATATATGCAATGTTTTTTCATGTCTTTGTATTGTAACAAATAAACTATATTTGTGACCAATTAAGATTTATCTTCTAAACTAGATCCAGTTTTTAGATCTACGATTCATTTGATGGTGTGGCGGAACCTATACATGGTGAAATAAAACATTTAAGGCAATAAAGTTTAAGTAAAGAGATGTGGAGATTGTCTACTTTTAAGTACCAAATATTTTGGAAGTGGTTATACAGTCAAAGTCCTTAATTCATGGAAACCAAGACGGCGTCTAAAACATCTCTTTATTAAATGGTTAAAATAATCTACTATTTTACCAGTTTATTTTATAACTCATTAAATTCACCATGGTATGACCTATTTTGGGCCTTTTAGAGTTTAATAGGGTGAACCAATGTCATAGTAGGACAGTTCTATTCCTTATGTGACCATTCATGATTGCTACACATGCTGATCTTTGACTTACCATTAGTGATGTCCCGAACTGTTTGCAGAACGGTTCGTGAACGGTTCGCCACGAACTCATCATTGAGTAAACTTTGACCCTGTACCTCACAGTCAGCAGACACATTCCAGCCAATCAGCAGCAGACCCTCCCTCCCAGACCCTCCTACCTCCTGGACAGCTCACTAAGAATGCAGCTTCACAATGGATGCTGTCCAGGAGGTGGGAGGCTCTGGGAGGGAGGGTCTGCTGCTGATTGGCTGGAATGAGTCTGCTGACTGTGAGGTACAGGGTCAAATTTACTCAATGATGAGTCCGCGGTGAACCGTTCGTGGCGAACCGTTCGCGAACCGTTCGACGAACAGTTCGGGACATCACTACTTACCATATTTCTGGCATCTGACCTCCGCTTGTATCAGCTTTGGTATTTAGTTTACGTGGAAAAAAAAGTATTTGCAGTAGTTAAAAAAAATATTTTCAGAGGTTAGGGTGGTAAGCCAGAACTTATGGGATAAAATTAGCGTATCGTTAATTCTTTCATAGGCTTCAGTTCTGCAAGGCTGGTAGCTATTTGGTAAATCTTATTTGAGAGCGTCTAGGCATGTAAAAAAACATGGGTCTGTTTTAAAAATCTGCCCTGTTTCAGCAGGCTTTGCACATGGCTAGTGTTCTTTTAGAAGGAATTTTATAAATCTCCATTGAGTTGCCATTCGGTCAGCAGACCTAATTACCCATGAGTGGAGGCATGCTATTGGCCTCTTTTCAGAGGCCATCATTGGTTGATAGCACCAGGGGGTGTTGTTACAATGCCCAAATAAGAGAAGCAAGAAGTCATCAGAAGTGACACACAAGTAACAAAGCAGCTCCAATTGTAAGTGTATGGTATTATCTCTTTTTCTTTTCCTCTTCAATAGCCCTAGTGGCTGCCTGAGGACTTATTAAGCAAGGGAATGTACCCATATATTAAGATATATATATATATATAAAGCAAGGGAAGTTCAGGAATGACAGGGGGAGTGGGACATTTCTGACATAGAGCACTGTGCTGCCTGTCACTAATAGTGTTAAAGAGACTCTCCAGTGTCAGGAAAACATATCTATTTTCCTGGCACTGCAGGATACCGCAGTGCCACTCTCCCACCCACACTCCATCCCATGTTGCTGAAGGGGTTAAAACCCCTTCAGTGACTTACCTGAATCCAGCGCAGATGTCCCTCAGTGCTGGGCCAGGCTCTGCCCACGCTCCTTCCCCGCCGACGGCAGCCAGTGGGGGAGACCTAATGCGCAAGCACGGCAATGGCTGCACATGCGTGGCAATGTTGTGCGCACGCATTAGAGTTCCCCATAGGAAAGCATTATTCATGCATAGCGTGAGGATGTCCAGCGTCGTTTAAAACACTTTTCTGTGTAGCAGTAACAGCAGCGGGTAAGGGCTCCCTCTCCGGCCTACTAGCAATGAAATGCTGTCAAACGGCAGGGGAGGGAGGACCCGGTTGCCGCACTTACCACTCCTGAGGCTGCTAGAGTTCACTCTCAACACCTGAAAAAACAGAGCCCTCCCATCGGACTACTGCAGAAAATATCCCCTCTCCTAAGCAAAGGTAAGTGGGGGAGTGGGGGAATATAAAAATAATTGCTAGTTTTTTGTTTGTATTTTATTAAAAAAATATATACATTTATTAATCTACCCTTCAACCCCACAATCATTCTCCCCTATACACACACACTGCCCCCCATACACACACACAAACTGTACCACTCACACACACACACACAGCACCCCTCATACCATTGTTTTTTATTTCTGGCTGACGCCGGTCCAAAAGATATTTCTCCTCTTTCTGCCGGGCCTCGGGTGCTAAAAGGTTGCAGAACACTGCTCTACATTGTATGAGTATCTTTGTCCTGTATAGAGAGGAGTAACATTCTGGGGGAGGAGTCTGGTGCCCCACCATCTTAAAACTTCACCAGCCACTGTTATCATAAACCTTTTCACAGTCAGAGCTAGGCAGGTACCTTGTTTTCAGCACAGTCTTGTCTCCAGTTTCATGTTATTGATACTGAAAGGGTTATTATGGCCCCATGTAAACAGTTGCACAATTTTAACACACACATTCCCTAAACGCAGCCCTTAAAAAGAATTAACTTGTAAAGTGCTCTGTGAATCATTTAATTTCTATGTTGCAAGTTTCACCTTGTCTCTTGCTTAGTTCAGGCATGTTATATGTGTTTTTATCTAAAAGGCTTAAAGGAACACAGGTATTTACTTTCTACAATCACAGAACTCATCCTATATGTGAACACGAGCTACATTGCCGGAAGCCAAGCGTGAAAGAGGAAATCTTACTAAATCTAGCATACAGGTGGCTTTTGCACTTCCTAATAACATATGGTTTTCAGCTGTTCCAGGACATCATTGCATAGTTCCTGTGTAAAGATACAGAAGACTTTCCATAATCAGAGCAGCAGGTGGAGAGACCCAGTCACAGACATAGCAACAAAATAACAAAGTACATGCTATATGAGCCTTATGTCTTATTTGGTTACATAATTGAAAGTGTCTGTCATGAAGGCATTTAAGGGACACTCCAGGCACTAATTTAATGCATTTGATCATAAGGTGTGCTTGGTTTTTCACACATGGCTTCTCTGTTTTGGCTTTATTTTTGTTAAACAAATCATGGCACGGTGTAATATGTCATGTTTTGTTGTTCATCTGACATTGTATTTACCTAATTTTAATACCTGCAAAGGAACAGTTTGTTATTATGTCCTAATATGTAAAACTATAGAGTTCAAAGAGCGTGTACTTTCTTGACTGTATGTATATATATATGACACAGAACCTGTTTAACCCCTTAAGGACACATGACATGTGTGACATGTCATGATTCCCTTTTATTCCAGAAGTTTGGTCCTTTCAGAGTTAAAGATCAATGCCTGTCTATGGTTTTGTTGACAATTTTGTAACCCTGAAAAACTTTAACAAAAAAAATATGACTTGTAATATACAACCTGGCATACAGCTATGCAAAAAAAAAAAATGTGTATGTAATTATGTTTTATTGACATTGCAGCATGTTTCAAATTACAGAGTACATGAAAACTCTCAGTAAACACTCTAGGCTCTATATTTTGTTTTCTTCATGGGGAAATTTAAGGCAGCACTGTCACCCATCACCCCGCTGCAAAATGAGTATTTCATACAGATATAATCGTCGCCTTGTCTTGTGCCTTCCTTAACACACATCTTCAACTGCTCTCTCTCTTCTGGCATTGTCCCTGCTGACTTTAAACATGCCACTGTAGTACCTATCCTGAAAAAAACATCTCTTGACCCGTCCTCCCCCTCTAACTATTATCCCATATCCCTGCTCCCTTTTTCCTCAAAGCTTCTGGAAAGACTTGTCTTTTTGTATGTCTCACTTCCTCAATTCCAACTCTCTCTTTGACACTCTTCAATCTGGCTTTCGCACCCTCCACTCTACTGAGACTGCTCTTATCAAAGTTACTAATGACCTAATCGCAGCTATATCCAAAAGCCACTACTCCATACTAATTCTTCTTGACCTCTCTGCTGCCTTTGACACCTTTGATCATGCTCTCCTTCTTCAAACTCTTCAATCACTCGGTCTCTGTGACTCTGTCCTCTCGTGGTTTTCCTCCTATCTCTCCCAACACTCATTCAGTGTCTCCTTTTCTAATGATACCTCCTCCCTATGTCCTGTCTCGGTTGGAGTCCCCCAAGGCTCTGTCCTTGGTCCCCTTCTATTTTTTCTTTCACCTCTTGGCAACCTTATTACCTCATTTGGATTCCACTACTACTTGTACACTGATGACACCCAGATATATCTCTCCTCCCCGGACCTCTCCCCTGCCATCCTGCAACGTGTCACTGCTTGCCTCTCTCCCCCCCCCCCCGCAACTGTATTTGGGAAGAGTAGGTATCTGCCATTCAGGTAAGGAGGTGCCTACTCTGCCTTAGCGCACAGCTTGCCACCCCGTGCCGACTTGAGGTTGCCAGCTAGCCAGCTCTTGTCGTACCCTCTGCTTTTGTTGTTTGTTTTTTAATATTACATTGTATATCTAATTCAACCAAAGAAAATTAAACAGAAATCTGAAAGGTTACCTTTTCTGCTACTTTAAAAAAGTATTTAACAAAGCTTTTTTGTGATGATGGGTTGCATTAAATCCAATTAAACCTGAATAATAAACCTGATATTATTATAGGTCATTTCAGACATTCCGTGTAAAAATGGTTGTTATGCCGTATTACTTGTGTACAAGTAATATAATGCATAGATTTATTTAAAAAAAAAGAAAAAAAAAAAGAAAACAGGAACCGATCCATGCATGTGGTAAAATACTGCAAAAAAAAACCCAAACATTAAACTGATCATGCTCAGAACATTTAGCTGATTGCTTTTAATTTTTAAATATGCTCATCATCTTTTTTTCTTTCAACTGTAAAATAACTGAGGTGTAAGATCACCTACTTGTTATTATTCTATGTATGGGGATGTAACAATTCCTATTCTAAATCATTTCCTCCCATATCATTGAATTTGGGATACAGGCAACTGACAAAAGGCACATTTACTTGCAGATCTCCATGTGCAAGGAGACAATACTTGACAAAAAATACACCTGGAAATTATAAATCTAAAACATGTGTTTAATAAACAGAAATGACTCTTTGGTGGAATTCTCTGTGACGTTTAGAATACGGATATAAGGATATAAAGTCCAGCTGATGGTAACTTCTAACAGCTGCACCTCTGGAAAGTTTTGTGGTTTAAGCAAGCTAAAGCACAGTTAATTATAATGTTTAACTTGGGGATTTTAGTAGGTGGCATTCATATAAAGATATAACGTATCATAGATTGTTCGTTTCTTTGTTTATTTGTCAGATCTTGGTATCCATGATGATTCATAGCCACTGCACAGTGGTTTCACTTACATAGTCAAAAGAGTCACAGTTACTATGAAAACAAAACAGTAAATGTGTATAATGTATACAGTAAAAAATACATGTGAAGAAAAGGTACAATGAATAAAATAAAATAATTATACAGATATTTAATTGGTGGCAATTAATAACACATTAGATCTCTAATCAACTTCATAACTTCTTTGCAGTTGCCTTACATTTAGCAGTTATCTACCTATAGATTTAAATACCATTTATTTAAAGGAAGCCCTGGCTCTATATGCTAAGAATATAAAAGTAAACAAGTATAGAGGAAAAGCAAACTGACAATATAATGGAAATGATGGAAGAGAACTGAAATAAGATGTTAATCCTGATGAGAGAAGACGCCTAGGCTTAGATAGTTGTGTCTTTAGTTCGTTCTAAAATTAAGATATTGTGTTAAGGCATTTCAGAGCTGTACCCCAAGCGTCTTGTGATAGACGTCTTCTTTTTGCCTTCTTGAATCACTCCCAGATATTGCTTGTTAGGCAAGTATTAACTATAAAATATATTGGATGGATGCTGTAGTCTGGTGTTGTGGTCTCTGATGAGGAGTTTAAAGGATTTGCAACATAGCCAACTGCAACAATTAGTCATGTGTGCTGTCTCAAACCCTACATAACTGTGAGACTTGATGTATGAAACCAGGAATACAGTACTCACTGAGGAAAATTAAAATGAAGTCAGAGGCAAACAATCTAGATAAGGCTAGGCAAAGGCAGAGTCAAGGCAATCCAAAGTGTCACTGGTGAACAGCACAGAACAACTAAGGAAAGATAGCTAAGCTGTTCTCTGTTTAAATAGGGCACCAATCAAAGGCCATGCCCCATCTGACACGCCCCTGTGTCTACCCTTCATTGTTGTGGCTGTCAGCGAGCTTGGAGAATCAGGGGAGGGTGCTCCAAGCATCGAACACAGGGCTGTCCAGAGGCTAAGTTCAAGAGCAAAAGTTTTCCTGGCATCTTGTATTGTCCATGAGACATGACGCGCATCAGATTGGAGGTCGCAGGCCACCCCTTATATTCTGTTTTGAGACAACTGTGAAAAGGTGCTCAAAAAGTGAAAAATAAAGTTCTGATGGATTCAAAAACTCCCTAAGCACAGCAATACTAATAACAAATACACAATAGGGGTTCACTTCAAATATTTATACTGAGAATACTTATTTCAACCTTTTTCAATCCTACAATGTATTTGAGAACATGAAAAAAAGAAGATAAATAATACTATATCTAATGCAGATAAATTACATTAATGATAATTTGCAAGCAATAAGAAATACCCAATAGTTATTATATTAAATGTCTAACAATAAATATCAAACAGTGCACAAGGTGATATGTCAGATGCTGCATCAATAATGACATCATGTAATGGCAATGAGGATAGTCATCTCAGTTTTGATAATGGAATTATGCATCGAAATGGAATTGGTGCTCTGGGAAGAAGATCAATGGGACAACAATATATCTGGTGTGGTGGGAGTATCTATACTCCTTTTTTGTCAAACATCATCATATTTACAATAAACAGAAAAGGTGTACATCTGGACTGTGCCTATTAACATCTAAAATAGTCTTGATGTGTGCTACTGGAGAAGACCAAGATTGACACTTTTGTCCATAATAGGGGGACGTAAAGGACACCATTCTTTAGTCCAACAAATAAGTGGATTGTGTGCCCTCAAACATGGCAGCCTCAAAATAACAAGAAACAGCAGAGAAGTGACTAGGTCAAACTGTAAAGATTCAACATGTAAAGATTTAATACCAATAGAAACCAATGGTAACAGAGATGTAGAAGTATCCCTAGTAACAAGCCAAGATTTTAAAGAACAACCATCCACAACTTTAATGCACAGAGAAAACTCTTTATTACGACAAGGCATTGACAATGTATCAGCTAAATAGTTATCCAAAAAACAGCCACTGGCTACTGGGCCACTCTTGTCATTCACTGTCACTTTCATCTCATTCCACTGTAATAGAATAGGAATAGATAACTAGTGTGACATGTTTGTAGAGCATGGCATATATAGAAGAGAGGACTTGTTCTTACCATTGCAGATGGTAGGATTTTCAGGACAGGTCTTCACCATGTGGTTAGATTTGTCACAATAGAGACACAATGTGTAGCTTCTTCTTATGCTGAGTTCATCAAAATGAAGATGCCTTGTAAGTTGTGACAATAAAGTTTTTAGTACAACAGTATGGCTTTAACATGCAAGTCAAACTACATTATTTCATCCTACTTTTAAATATTAATGCTCAACTTTAATATTTCTAATTGTCCAATTGTCTTGATGGCATGGGGTGGGTTTTGTCCAACACTGTGTTACACAATGCGTTCAAAGCGTACCAAGAAAGAAATGTGAAATGCACCACAACACCCATCATTCAGACAGTCACCCCCTTCCTTCCACAAATAAAAAAGAAGAAAAAAAAATGCATTTCAGAAAGATAAAATCTTTAAGAAATGCTCATAAGGACTGTGCCAGAATTTCATTGACATTCCAACACAGTCAAAAGACTAAGTCAAAACTTGACAAAAGGAGGAGTTACCGCCGAGGGGTTAACACCTCTTTTTGTTCTAGCCAATCAGTGAGGGCACTCCACTGACATTCTAAGTCAATCAGTAACTCCCCATTCATAGGAAAGGTATGTCATTTAGATGAAGTTGTTATGGTGACCAGTGTCCCTTTAAATATGTTATAGCTGGAATAATCAGGGTACAATCCAGTAAACATTACATATGATGTTACTTGTCTTGTGATTAAAAATATATTTTAGAAAATTATAATCTATTTATGGGCCATGTAAGCATGTCACATCTGCTATTGGTATATAAAATATACTGTACAGACTTTTTTATAAAAAGCCTGAGACCAAAGATTATTCTGTTACCTTGGTAGCAACACAAACAGTGTCAATGTTACCCTTTGCCCTCCATGAACAATGTCTGCCACTGACATTCCTCAAAGTCTCTTAATGATCTCTTGTGTGTCATATATCAGATGTCTTTTTCTTCCTGAACTCAGAAATGTTGCTAAGGCTATATAGTCTCTGTTTTTTAATTAGGAGGATATATGAGATACAGTGAGAGAATACAAGGGCCAGAGTTACAGAAATAAATAGCCACCTGACACACATTGACTGCACATTATAGTCGTGTTAGAGGTTACCATTTTCTTTAGTCTATATACTTTTACATTTCTTTAACAAAGTAAAAATATCATCACTATGTCACACCCATTATTATTAGCTGTGCCTAATTAATAACTTCAAGTTATATTTCTGTTTTCAAGGAATTCCCCAGGACATTTAGGAAGGGGAGCATGACTGTGGTCCTCATGAAGTTGGGCTGGGCATAGGATAAGTTACTATGTTGCAATAGGTTATATAGGAAGAGGTGACAAGGCAGGGTTTGCCAGTTGGCAGCACATTTTAGTAGACTTACCTCATTCTAGGGTTGCAACCTTTTTTTAAAAAAATACCAGCCATACTAATTTGCATTATTAATTATGCATGCATGGCATCACAATATGTAAATTACAAGGAGTGACATAACAGATTTTTCTTTTAAATCACCAAAAAACTTACAGTTTGACTCTGGTGTAAGAATAATTGCTCCCACTGTCTTCCGGTCTCACAGCGCAGTGTCTTTAAGTCTCCCAGTGTCCCCATGTCTTCCAGTATCCCTTAGTGTCCCCATGTCTCCCAATGGCTCAGTGTCCCTATGTATCCCAGTGTTCCCTAGTGTCTTAGTGTCCCCATGTTTTCCAGGGTCCCCTAGTGCCTCAGTGTGCCTTAGTGTCAAATTGTGCCTAAGTGTTTCAGGGACACAGAAACTGAGACACATGGGAACACTGGGAGACATGGGGACACTAAGAGACTAGGGAACACTTGGATACATAGGGACTCTAAGACACTGGGAGACATGGGGACACAGACACTAGGGGATACTGAGAAACATGGGGGCACTGAGACACTAGGAGACATGGGGACAGTAGGGAACACTGGGTTACATGGGGACACTGAGATACATGATGACACTGGGAGATATGGTGTCCCCATGTAACCCAGTGTTCCCTACTGTCCCCATGTCTCCTAGTGTCTCAGTGCCCCCATGTTTCTCAGTATCCCCTAGTGTCTGTGTCCCCATGTCTCCCAGTGTCTTAGAGTCCCTATGTATCCAAGTGTTCCCTAGTCTCTTAGTGTCCCCATGTCTCCCAGTGTTCCCATGTGTCTCAGTTTCTGTGTCTCCCAATTACCACATGTCTTACACTGTCCCCTAGTGTCTCAGTGCCCCATGTCTTCAAGTTTCCATATCTGTCCCAGTTTCCATATGTCTCACATTGTCCCCATGCCTTCCCTAGTGTCTCAGTGCCCCCTAGTTTCCCCTAGTGTCTCAGTGTCCCCATGTCTCTGTGTGCCCCAATGTCCCCATGTCTCTCCTACTGTCCCCATGTCTCCCCAAGTGTCTCAGTGTCCCAATGTCTGTGTCTCCCAGGATTCCCCACTCTCCCTATGTCTGTGTGCCCTAGTTTCCCCATGATTTCCAGTGTCCCCATGCCTCTGTGTCCCCCAGTGCCCATGTTTCTGTCTCTCAGGATCACTCAGTGTCCCAATGTCTATGTGTGCCCCATTGTCCCCATGTCTCTGTGTCTCCTAGGATCATCCAGCATCCCTATGTCTGTGTGCCCCAGTGTCCCCATGTCTCCCCTAGTGTCCCAATGTCTCCCAGTGTACCTATGTCTGTGTGCCCTAGTTTCCCCATGTCTCTGTGTCTCCCAGGATCCCCTAGTGTCCCCATGTCTCTGTGTGCCCCAGTGTTCCCATGTCTCCCCTAGTGTCTCAGTGTCCCCATGTGTCTCGGACCCCATGTCTCCCAGGATCCCCCAGTGTTCCCATGTCTCTATGTGTCCCAGTGTCTCCATGACTATGTGTGCCCCAGTGTCCCCTTGTCTTTGTGTGCCCCAGTGTCCCCATGAATCCCCTAGTGTCTCAGTGTCCCCATGTCTCTGTGTCTGCCCTAGTGTCCCCATGTCTCTGCCCCCCTGTGTTACTTGTTACAGACTGCCCTCCCATTTGTCTCCCCCCATCCCTCACTTACCTGAGCTGTTGGCTGGACTCTCTGGGCAGAGCTGCTTCCCCATGGACCTGTGAGTAGAGAGAGGCAGGAAGGGAGATGCTGTAATTTCCTATCCCTGCCTCTCTCTACACACTCACCTACTGGCCAGCGCGGTATTGCATCAAATCTCAATTTATACTGAGAAAAATACTGATGCCGGTATAACTGCAATACCGGCACCTACCAGGTGGTCCCAAATACCGGCTGTGCCTGTAAAATACTGGCCAGGTGGCAACTCTACCTCTGTCCTGTCTATCCTGTCCTCTGTTCCCTGTCCCTTTTCCTTTTGGTGACTGGCTCTATCTCTTTTTTTTGGCATAGGCAGAATTTGTGTTGTTTTAGCATGTAGTGGAGCCCTAGTCCTAGCAGGGACTCTCCTCCGCTGGTTGCTCCAAGATGTACACAGGAACAAGTAAATTATTCCAAGGGAACAGCCAAATACAGCAAAGTAATCCAAGACTCTCCCAACACCTCCCCAGCAACTGGACGACACTCAGCTCTGGGGGTATAACTGGTTTTAATGGAGCCACAGCTGGCCTTTTATGAGACTCCCCATGCAACGGGTATGCCCACATGGACCTTGTGGGGGACTGAGTGACAATATTCATAGACCAATCAGACAGTATTCCAATGAATGACACTCCCACACATAGTGTACAGTCCCTCCCCTCTGTCTGGGAGATAATTGAGTCAGATACTGTAGTAACTCAATTATCTCCAGGCAGGAAAAAACACACATTGTACCAAACCCCAAAAGTACGCCACAAAACACACAGTATCCCCACAAATGATACATCCCCTGATAGTACGGATCTGGGTGACCAACATATCCAGATATCACCCAGATCAGTTGAGGGGTTCAGAAATTTTATGAAAGTCGCATTTTGACTGACCGCACGCATGGTTTCACGTCCAAAACAGTTCCAGAGAATCAGGCTGTGCAGCCGGTCTACTTTGAGGATTCGAAATAACGTTTGAATAACCGAACAAAGCTGTTCGTTTATATAGTTAGTGTATGTCTCTTGTTCTTCTTACCAAACACCGTTCGACTCCCGTTCGAATAGCTGAACATCCATGGAAGGTAAAGTTTTAGCGGTGTTCGTGCCGTCAAGTGTCCGATTTGAGTTCCATGCACTCGACGACCAAACACAGCTGGATGCGTTCGACTAAACAAAATGGCCGCCACCACCACGTGTTCGAATGCCACTTCGAATGGCTTCGGGAGTTCGACAGTTCGAAGTGCTATTTCAAAAGTTCGAAGTGTTACTGGCTAAGTCCACAAAAAGGTATAAACAGTGGTAGTAAATAGGGAGATATGTCTCACACAGGGACATCAAGCCCCAATCATAGGGACAACAGGAAAAAGGGGATACGGACAGCTGTAGTGGCATAAGGGTACTATAGTATGGTCCATTCCGCTACATACCTCCATGCTGGTCATCCTCCTAGTCTTCTTCTTGAGTCTTGGCTAAGAGATCAGTGATAGAGATGAGGGAACAGGGCTGGTGCAATGCCAGGGCCGGTGCAAGGACTTTTGCCGTCCTAGGCAAACAAAAATTTGCCGCTCTGCCCACCATGTGACATCACAATACCCCACCCATATGAGCGAACGCCAGTGCTGCACACAGTGTCTTTTCTCTGAAAAGGCAGTGTGTTTACATTAAAAAGCCTGCAGGGACAGGCTATAGACACCAGCACCACTACATTAAGCTATAGTGGTTCTGGTGATTATAGTGCCCCTTTAATGTGAGGTAAATATACCGGATTGCCTACTTACCACCAGATGAGGACAAGAGGATGATGATGGGCTCAGGCTGCAGTCTGGCTCCACTGGCCTGGTGTTAAAACAGGCTCTCTGGAGGCAGGACTCACAAAAACAATGAACAGGAAGCAGCTCAATTTTTTGGGGCCCCTTACACAGATCACGCTCTGAGCCTCCAGGGCCTGACCGTGTGTATGCCAACAAGGCTCACCCATGAGTTTGCTCACAGGGAGTGGAGTGTATATGTGAAGGGGATGTGTTATGTGTGTGTGTGTTCTTATGGAATGTAGTGTACCAGTTTGTGTAAGGGATGTAGTGTGTGTGTGTAAGGGATGCATTGTGTGCTTCTCTGTATGTGTGCAAGTACTGCATTGTGTGTGTGTGTGTGTGGTATGCATTGTGTGTGTTTAAGGGATGCATTGTGTGCTTCTGTGTATGTGTGCATGTACTGCATTGTGTGTGTGTAAGGGATGCAGTGTGTGTGTGTGTGTGTAAGGGAAGCATGGTGTGTTTCTGTGTGAGTGTAGGATGCATTGTGCATGTGTGTAGTGTGAAAGAGAGGGTTTGTGGGGTAGGATTTGGGCTGAGAGAGGAGCAGCTCTTTACTTTTATTATATTTATTTTGTTAATATAATTTTAAGATAAAGTTTTGTGCCTTACCCCCCTTTAGTTTATCTCTTACAAGCCCCTTGTTTGCAGGGGGAGCCAGGCAGCCGGCACAGTTCACACATGGCCGGCCGGGATCATAAAAAAAAAACATTGTGGCGGGGGCGGAGCTAGTGTGCGGCGGGGGCGGAGCTTACTGTGCGGCGGGGGCCTGGCTAACTGCAGCATGAGAGGCAGGAAGGAGTCCCTGCTTCCCCAACAACCAGCCTCCAGGAGCTCCAAGGAATGTGGAGGTAAGAAGCAGGTCAGTGTGTCTGTGTGTGACTGCCTGTGAGTGTGTGACTGTCTGTGTGTGTGTGTGACTGTCTGCCTGTGTGTGTGTGAGTGTGTGGCTGTCTGCCTGTGTATGTGGCTGTCTGCCTGTGTGTTTGACTATCTGCCTGTGTGTGTGTGTGTGGCTGTCTGCCTGTCTTTGTATGTGTGGATGTTTGCCTCGGTGTCAGTGACTGTCTGCCTCTGTGTGTGTGTGTGTGTGTGCATACATCTGCTAGTGAGTGAGCCTCTGTGTGTGTGTGCCTGCTAGTGAGTTTGTGTGTGTGTGTGCATGCTAGTGAGTAAGCTTGTATGTGTGTCAGTGAGCTTGTCTGTAGGGATCATATATGTGTGTGTTAGTGAACTTGTCTGTAAGGAGAATGGGTGTGTCGGAGCCTGTCTGTGGTGAGCATGTGTGTACAGTGAGCTTGTCTGTAGTAAGCATGATTGTGATCGTGAGCTTGTCTGTAGTGACCATATGTGTGTCAGTGAGCTTGTCTGTAGTGAGCATGTGTGTGTCAGTGAGCTTGTCTGTAGTGAATCTGTGTGTTAGTGAGCTCTTCTGTAGGGAGCATGTGTGTGTCAATGGCCTTGTTTGTAGGGAGAGTGTGTGCGCATCAGTGAGCTTGTCTGTAGTGAGCGTGTGTGTGTGACAGTCAGCTTGTCTGTAGTAAGCTTGTGTGTGTATCAGAGTTTGTCTGTACTAAATGTGTGTGTGTGCCAGTAACTTTGTCTGTGTGTGTCATTGAGATTGTCTGTCAATGAGCCTATTTGTGTGTATCAGTAAGATTGTCTGTGTCTGTGTGTGAGTATGCTTTACTGTATAATGTAATTACCCTAAAAGAACTAATATTTTGAATTAGAAGAAATGTATCAATATTTATATATATATATATATATATATATATATATATATACACTGTTGCATCACCAGGTCTCCAGTATCCAGGCAATTGAAATAGTTGGCTGCACTCTCAGATTTCCTTAAAACTTAATTTTTATTGAAATGTTTAAGAGAAGATCAATGTTTCAGTCGCTCTTGTGGACTTTAGTCATGATCCTGATGCAAGTCCACAAGAGGGACTGAAACGTTGATCTTCTCTTAAAAACATCCTACATAGCACAATGACTTATGGGGCTGGCATAGATTTTTTTTCCAGGGCTGCTTCGTATCCCCAGTCCGTCCCTGGTGGCAGGTGAGCTTACACTTAAATGACCATTGGAGTGTTACTAAAAACCTCCGGTTATTTAAATGTGCACAGGGATTTGGGACTGAGCTCAGGCAACTCTTTGGTTTCTGTTCTATGTATTTGGGCAGATGAATACTGTAGCCATTGCTGCTGCCCAGGTGTAATAGGAATTTTGTGTGTTGATATGAGAATGAAAGGTATGCTGTAATCACATGTTGGATAGCTATAAAACATTACTTTAAATATTGATACATATAGCACACCCTGCAACCTGTACCATATATTGATGGGTCTGAAAACATATATACAAGTTGCTGTACTTATTCCATACACAGGGTAATCATCGAGTCATATATAACTAGCTTTAATTGACAATCAGCAGTTTATTGTGACATATTTCACGTATGTTATTGGATTAATTAAATCTCTGAGAGTCTCAGGCCATATGGTCAAAGTCAGTTAGTTTAAATTTAAACTAGACATACAGGTGGCTCAAGTGTAAATTGCCTCACCTTGCAGGGCCTTTGATAGATCAAAAGTGCAATCCTTTTCACATCTTGCAGAAGCCTCTTTTGATCAAAAGAGCAATTTCTCTCTTTCATTTGTCCTCTACCCAGGGGTCGAATTATTGATGCATTACACAAGTTATATTAAATAGCAATATTCTATAGTGCAACAATTATGTACACTTGCCGTGACACCTATGTCCGGCCACCGCACTCCTGGGTTAAGGGCCTCGAGGGAATTTACTCTGTTGCACACCACATATCCCTGGAGAGACCACCATCATTCATCCTGGAACTCTGTTCCTGGTACTATTAGTCACCGGAAGAGTGGTATCCACATATAGGCTCTCTTAACGGCCTGGGGCCGACACGGTGGACCAAAATGGGACTCTGGGGCTTTGTCTGGCAGTGGGAGCCGGAGGCTATGCATGGGGATTGAATTACCTACCTACAGTGCTATCAATGCAAGTTGTGTGTGCTGCAGTGTTAGCTTACATTCAATCTTTACCTCTTCAAAGTTAATTTGTTTGCCTCAGTGTACCTGAGTCACTGGCCTACACTTCCAAAGTCTACTAGACTGTAACAACAATAATAATATTTTTATTCTTACCCCTTCTTTTGTTTTGATTTTTCTTATGCTTACAAGCAGGGCCAGACTGGGAATAGAAAGCAGCCCTGGAAAAAAAATGATTCCAGCCTTATAATTCATCGTGCCACAGAGTGTTTGTGTTTTTTTATCTCGATGTGCTTTGGGAGCTGTTATATTGTTTCTCACCCGCAGCCCCTCACTCCATATGATCCATGGGTATTACAGTGCTGTAATACCCACCCTCCAGGCTGATACACACAAGCTCACTACAGACAAGCTCAACAACACACACAAGTTCTCCTACTCATACACAAGCTCACTAAAGACAAGCTTACTGATACACACAAGCTCACTACATACAAGCTTGCTGACAAACACAAGCTAACTCAAGTCAAGATCACTGATACACATAAGCTCACTACAGACAAGCTCAATGACACACACACAAGCTCACTAAAGACAAGCTCAATGATACAAATATACAGACAAGCTCATCTGACACACACAAGCTCACTACAGACATGCTCACTGACATACACAATGTCCCTATAATCTCACTGACACACACTCAAGCACAGTACAGACATGCTCACTGACACACACAAAGGCTCACAAACACACATAAGCTCACTACAAGCTCACTGACACACACATAAGCTCACTACAAACGCACTGAAACACAAGCTCACTACAGACATGCTCACTACAAGCTCACTGACACACACACAGGCTCACACACACACACACAAGCTCACTAAAAACACACTGACACACACAAGCTCACTACAGACATGCTCACTACAAGCTCACTGACACACTGGCTCACTACAGACAAACTTACTACATGCTCACTGACACACAAACTCACTATAGACAAGCTCTCTAAAACACACAAAAGTATAAAAAGCATAATACAGACAAGCTCACTACAAGCACACTGACACAAATAATCTTACTATAAGCTCAGTGACAGACTCAAGCACAGTACAGACATGCTCACTGACACACACATAAGCTCACTACAAACTCACTGACACACAAGCTCACTACAGACATGCTCACTGACACACACAGAAGCTCACTACAAACTCACTGACACACACAAGCTCACTACAGACATGCTCACTACAAGCTCTCTGACACACAACCTCACTACAGACATGCTCACTACATGCTCACTGACATACACAATGTCACTATAAGCTCACTGACACACACTCAAGCACAGTAGACATGCTCACTACAAGCTCACTGACACACATATAAGCTATTTGTTGACATTATTTTTTACATTGTTCTCTAGGGGAAAAAAATGTGATGTTAAATTTAAGGACGATAACTACCCCAGATAATCTTGAACTACATCTGAACCTTTTCTTCTAATATTAAAAAGGGACTATTCACTAAGGTGTTTATTGGTGATTTGAGAACCACCTTTAAGACTACAATAGCAAAGTTGGGGGAAAAAATCCAATTCTAGTAAAAAAGATTTTTATTTTTTACAACTTGGATATTTGTTCTAAATATTGAAAGACAATTCATCAGCACAACTCACTTTTTATTAAATAAGCCTCTTAAAGGACCACTATAGTGACATGAATACAAACTTGTTTTCCTGGCACTATAGTATAAATAGGTCCCCCCCCATCCTCAGGGTCCCACTCTCGCCGGGCTGAAGAGGGAGGAAGGGTTTAATACCCTGCTGCCATTCATCACTAAGGTGTCAAACTTTTTTAGCATGGATTGACATTTATCTAGGTTTTACTGGGCACCCATCCCACAACTGTTACATCTGGTATTCTACAGCAGGAGAAGCCATATTTCACTGCTTAGCACAAACTAGGACTGGAGTCATAAACTGTGCGTATCAGTGCTGTCCTCCATCTGCATGGTAGCATGCTGTAGTAGTTGTGGTATTTGAACTGTTTCATCAATTTAGAATTTCAGTTTACAGTTTACTATAAACTGGTGCTTAGTGTACAGGGAGTGCAGAATTATTAGGCAAGTTGTATTTTTGAGGATTAATTTTATTATTGAACAACAATCTTGTTCTCAATGAACCCAAAAAACTCATTAATATCAAAGCTGAATATTTTTGGAAGTAGTTTTTAGTTTGTTTTTAGTTATAGCTATGTTAGGGGGATATCTGTGTGTGCAGGTGACTATTACTGTGCATAATTATTAGGCAACTTAACAAAAACAAATATATACCCATTTCAATTATTTATTATTACCAGTGAAACCAATATAACATCTCAACATTCACAAATATACATTTCTGGCATTCAAAAACAAAACAAAAACAAATCAGTGACCAATATAGCCACCTTTCTTTGCAAGGACACTCAAAAGCCTGCCATCCATGGATTCTGTCAGTGTTTTGATCTGTTCACCATCAACATTGCGTGCAGCAGCAACCACAGCCTCCCAGACACTGTTCAGAGAGGTGTACTGTTTTCCCTCCTTGTAAATCTCACATTTAATGATGGACCACAGGTTCTCAATGGGGTTCAGATCAGGTGAACAAGGAGGCCATGTCATTAGATTTTCTTCTTTTATACCCTTTCTTGCCAGCCACGCTGTGGAGTACTTGGACGCGTGTGATGGAGCATTGTCCTGCATGAAAATCATGTTTTTCTTGAAGGATGCAGACTTCTTCCTGTACCACTGCTTGAAGAAGGTGTCTTCCAGGAACTGGCAGTAGGACTGGGAGTTGAGCTTGACTCCATCCTCAACCCGAAAAGGCCCCACAAGCTCATCTTTGATGATACCAGCCCAAACCAGTACTCCACCTCCACCTTGCTGGCGTCTGAGTCGGACTGGAGCTCTCTGCCCTTTACCAATCCAGCCACGGGCCCATCCATCTGGCCCATCAAGACTCACTCTCATTTCATCAGTCCATAAAACCTTAGAAAAATCAGTCTTGAGATATTTCTTGGCCCAGTCTTGACGTTTCAGCTTGTGTGTCTTGTTCAGTGGTGGTCGTCTTTCAGCCTTTCTTACCTTGGCCATGTCTCTGAGTATTGCACACCTTGTGCTTTTGGGCACTCCAGTGATGTTGCAGCTCTGAAATATGGCCAAACTGGTGGCAAGTGGCATCGTGGCAGCTGCACGCTTGACTTTTCTCAGTTCATGGGCAGTTATTTTGCGCCTTGGTTTTTCCACACGCTTCTTGCGACCCTGTTGACTATTTTGAATGAAACGCTTGATTGTTCGATGATCACGCTTCAGAAGCTTTGCAATTTTAAGAGTGCTGCATCCCTCTGCAAGATATCTCACTATTTTTGACTTTTCTGAGCCTGTCAAGTCCTTCTTTTGACCCATTTTGCCAAAGGAAAGGAAGTTGCCTAATAATTATGCACACCTGATATAGGGTGTTGATGTCATTAGACCACACCCCTTCTCATTACAGAGATGCACATCACCTAATATGCTTAATTGGTAGTAGGCTTTCGAGCCTATACAGCTTGGAGTAAGACAACATGCATAAAGAGGATGATGTGGTCAAAATACTAATTTGCCTAATAATTCTGCACTCCCTGTATATACTCCACAAAGTTTTATTTAAACCCCAATAGGTAGATCCCCAGACATTGTAGAACTACAACTCCCATTATGCCTTTTCATTCTAAAGGCATGAAAAGCATCATGGAAGTTGTAGTTCTACAGTCTGGAGATTTACATTTTTGGCAGCCCTGATTTAAACAGTGGATTGTCTGAAATTCACAAGTGTCCCTTTAAATTTAAAGTCTGTGATAAATTCCTATCAATTTTCAGTTTACTGAATAAACCTGCCAGTGTTTTCCATAGGGATCAATTCACACACAGAAGCTCACTACAAACTTTCTGACACACACAATCTCACTACAGACATGCTCACTGACATACACAATGTCACTGACACACACTCAAGCACAGTACAGACATGCTCACTCCAAGCTCACTGACACACACACACTCATACACACACTCACACACACACACACAATCACTACAAGCTCTATACACACACACACACACACACACACACACACAAACACACACTCACTCACTATCAATCATGGGCTGCTTAGTGGATATATAAGTACCTGTAACTTCACTGTAACTGGACTTTGAGTGCAGTGTGAGTATTTCATGAAACTCTGCCACTTCCTGTGTGAAAGGTCACCAGGGTGAGGATAGGGGCAGAGCTACAGTGCGGGGGCTGGATCTGCCAGACTGTCAGTGCAGAGCTGGAAACTAAGAAGAAGCTTTTGTGATGGAGTGATAGAGACTTTCAGTGCTAATCACTTCTCTCTGCTGCAAACCAGGTGTCACCTTTTTTTGTTACCAGCCTTTCTTCAGCTATCCAGCAAACTTTCTGCCCCAGGCTGTTCCAGCCCCAAACAAAAAGGTCAGAGGAGGAAAAAAAGAGTGATGATGTGCTGCACTGCCGGCCCCAGGAGCACCGGCCCACCGGGGAATTTCCCGGTATCCTGGTGGGCCAGTCCGGCCCTGCTTACAAGTAGCCATGTTAGCTTCCCAGTAAAGCAGCAGTATGAAAGTTAGATTGAAAGGCTAATGGTTTATCTTTTGCATCAAGTATACAATGCCTATTTTTGTACATAGCCTACACACTATAATGTTTTACGGTGTTGCGGTTGCTAGTGCTATGATTGTTAAGGTTTTAACAGGCAGTGGGACATAAGCTTTCAATCTTTTATGTTATACAATCCGCAGGTTTGACAGTGCCAGATTACTCAGTATGCCCTATTATATTCTCTTTCTGTAAATTTCTGTGCTTGAGATACCGACCTCCTTCTGTTACATAAAAAGTGCAATCTCGATGTTTCCTGTCACAACTATACCCTTCTACTTGTCTTATATACACCCGTATTTTTCGCTCCATATGACACACTTTTTTCCTTCTCATAAGTAAGGGGAAATATATGTGCGTCTTATGGAGCGAATGTGTGGTACCTTGATTCAAATCGCCGGAATGCAGGGACGAAAAGCAGATTGTGCGGCACAGAGGAGGGAAGGCTGCAGAGAGGAGGCTGCTGGGGTTCCGTATTGCGTCTGACCGGCGCCCTGCTGCTTCCCTGCTCGTTGCCTAGCAACTCGTCTTGTCAGGATTCAAGGTAAAACATGTTCCGCCACCTAGCTGAGCCTGCCGATTAGGCTCAGCATCCTTTACATGTAATTGCCATCCTTTCCTCACTGCAACTCTAGACAACTCTAAACAAACCCACTGTTTGTTTAAAATGCACAATTCTGGACAATTATATTCCCACAACATGTTGTAATATGTTTGTAATTACAACATATTAATAACATGTAATTACAAAATATTCCATTTTATTCAATTGTCAGGGATCAGATTAATGGGGCAGTTCTCTGAAAAGTGCAATTTGAATTTGCACATTTATTTTCCTTGTGGGATTTTATAGATCTGTGTTTTCATGTGTGAAGCGTAAGGAATTAATGACAGACAGGCACTAGTAACAAGTGCATTATATCACTTTCAAAGTATCCTGGCAGCCAGGCATGTGCTCATTATGTGTTCCTGTGTCCTCATTAAACTGAATATTTCTTGATTTAAAATGGTAATGAGCTGGGCATTGTATTTAGACCATGTTAAATTCTGTTGAAATAGGAATAAGAAATACCGGTTGTCTTGTGACATTTTCCAATGTCTGAATCGCTAGCTAGAATAATAGCCAACAGGTTTATTCACTGTGAATGTCCCAAAGTCCAGACTTCTCTGTATCCCTCTGTGCTTTGGCCCATAGGCTACTCTTTTTTTTACAAATCCTTTCCTCACTGTACACAGGCCCATGTGCTGAGTCCCCCCTGAGTTAAGTGGACACACTTTGCCATGCTATCATTTTATCACAATCTGTAATGAATTTACTAAATTATGAAGTCATTAGGCAAAGCATGTGATGGGTGATGGGTACTGATATCACTTACTATGTTTGCTATGATGCCATTATTTAAAGGTACGGTCAGTGCTCAGTGGTAAACATTAGAGATACAGTACATTACTGACAGCTCCTTCATCACTGTATTTTCTTGCAGAAAACCTCCCCCATTCTACATACAAGGATGATAAAGCAGAAAAGACTAGCAAATAAGATTCCTTTTCAACTAGAGGTAGTAAAATATGCTAAAGAGCATGGAAACAGAGCAGCGGAGAGACATTTTGGGCCACCTCCAACTGAAAAAAACAATAAGAGAGTGGAGGAAACAGGAGGATCAGCTGCAAAAAGTGAATAAAAGTAAGCACACTTTTCGTGTACATGCTGCAAAGTGGCCACAGTTAGACGTGGCCATGAAAGAATGGATCACAAATCACCGGAATAATGGCTTCTCTACAAAAATGATAATATATGAAGCCAAACGCATTGCTGAGAAAGGCATTCACGATTTTACTGGATCACCATCGTGGTGCTACAGATTTATGAGGCGATGTGGCCTTGCTATGCGCACCAAAACTAGAATTGCGCAAAAAATACCAAAAGAATATGAATCTAAGATTCTGTCTTTTTTAAATTTGTAATTGATGCTAGGAAGGAAAATGGGTTCAAAATTGGCCAGATTGGGAATATCGTTGAAGTCCCGCTAACCTTTGATGTGCCATCTAATGGGACTGTTGATCTGAAAGGTAACAAAACTATCACCGTAAAAACCTCCGGAGATGAGAAAAGCCATTACACGGTTGTGTTGTCTTGCTGTTCAGACGGCACCAAATTGCCACCCATGTTAACGTTCAAAAGGAAAACATTTCCAAAAGAAGTGATTCCAAGAGGAGTTCTACATGTTCATGAGAAAGGATGGATGGACGAAAATGGAATGAGAGTATGGATTGAAAAAGTGTGGTCCAAAAGTCCTGGAGGGCTTCTGAAAAACCCTGCCTTGTTAGTACTTGACCAGTTTAGAGCACATATTAGCAAAACTAAAAAAAAGTGCTTTAAAGAAGTGAAGACTCATCTAGCTGTAATTCCTGGAGGTCTTACCAGCCAGTTGCAACCTCTCAACGTTTCCATCAACAAACCATTTAAGGTTTTTATGCGAGAAGAGTGGAACAAATCGATGGCTCCTGGCAATCATGATCTGACACCTACTGGATGAATGAAGAGGCCCACTATGACTCAAGTTTGTGAATGGGTGAAAACATCATAGCACTCTGTGAAGGAGGAAATCGTTGTCCAGTCATTCAAAAAAATTTGTATTAGCAATGCTTTGGTTGGAAATGAAGATGATATATGAAAATAGCGAAGAAAGTGATGTCAGTGATTGTGAGCTTCATGAATTCTGACTCTAGCAATGATGAGTTCTTGGGTTTTACAGAAGACTAGAAGAGTACTCAAACCTTAAAGTCTCTCTTCATTTGTTAATGGCAGTGATGATGGTTCTTAATGCCACTGTTGACTTAAAGGACCACTCTTGGCACCCAGACCACTTCAGCTTAATGAAGTGGTCTGGGTGCCAGGTCCAGCTAGGGTTAACCCATTTCTTTATAAACATAGCAGTTTCAGAGAAACTGCTATGTTTATAAATAGGTTAATCCTTCACCCAAAGCTTCTAGTGGCTGTGTCATTGAAAGCCGCTAAAGGCGCTTGCGTGCTTCTCACTGTGATTTTCACAGTGAGAGCACGCAAGTGTCCATAGGAAAGCACGCAGCTCTTGCCGCGCGTGCGCATTCAGCCGACGGGGAGGAACGGAGGAGGATCGGAGGAGGAGAGCTCCCCGCCCAGCGCTGGAAAAAGGTAAGTTTTACCCCTTTTCCCCTTTCCAGAGCTGGGCAGGAAGGGGACCCTGAGGATGGGGGCACCCTCAGGGCACTATAGTGTCAGGAAAATTAGTATGTTTTCTTGGCACTATAATGGTCCTTTAATGCTGCTGTTCACTTTACTTATGGTTGAAATATTATTCTGATATAGTAGTTTATACTGGTAGACTATGAAATAGTTTTGTACAACATTTGATTCAGAATATTTTTTTTTTTCCTCTAAAAACTAGGTCCGTCTTATGGTCAAGTGCGTCTTATGGAGCGAAAAATACGGTAACTCTGAGATATGTCTATGTTACCATATTTGATAACTATTGCAATACAAAAATAAAGAATGTAAAAAAAAGACGTGTACCAATACTTATTTCTATATAGTGTATTAGCTTTTTATGAGTAATTCTTACAATGTTAGTTCATGCCCAGAGTAAGCTCTCTTTAACAAGAATGTTCACTAATGTTAACACATAACATTTTGCTACTCTACCACTTCCCATCTAAAGAATCAAACTATGGCATTTTGTGTTGCTAGCCTGTGTTTGTCTTTATCACTTTTTTATATAAAGTGGAATTATGAGGCAAACATTTGGTTCTTTGTTGAGCTCATTTGCATATGCCTACCCAGAATCCCTTGTAAGAGCACTGTTAAAGTGAGATTTCTGTGGGAAAAGCAAGTCTTATGGCTTGACTGGTGTGTGTATTTGTTTTTAACATTGCATTAACTATCCACTTACTTCAGGTGGAAGGGGTTTTCATGCACACTTTTTTCCCCACCACAACTTTTTGGGTATATACATATACATTTTTTACAAACACAAAATTTAAAAAGAAAAAAAAAAGTAATAATAAAAAATAGCCCACCCTCCCCCTCACACAGAAAATTTCACAATGGTCAAACATTATACACAGTTTTTCAACAGGAAGTGATTTTCAGTTTTGCCACACATAACATTTCTCCTTGACTCCAAAATGGCAATTCGATTTCTAATCAGAGCAAAAGCTGTTATTCAACATATTGTACTCTTGGCCGAAGAAGACACTCAGCACCAAAACCATTCCATCTTAATGAAGTGTTTTTGGTGCATAGAGACTGCATGAATACACACCCGTTGTGGCTGAAAGACTTAGAGGTACTCTAGGTGCTTCCTAATTAAAGACCTTTGATTTTCTAAGGTCTTCACATAGGCTTCCTTAGCTTAAGCTCCCTGCCTCTCATTGACTGCTATCTCAAGAATGAGTTTTGTATTGTGTAAGGTGCAGCATAACTCCTTGGTCATACTGTCACAGGGCACCAGGATGCAGGCTGCTAGTTACTCTACTTCACTGTTATACACTGTTAGAAAGTTCAAGAAAAGTTTAACAATGAAACAGGGAAGGCACCATAACCACTTCTATGTTACAAAAGACCATTACAAAAAGTTATGGTGTCTACAGTTTCCTTTTAATGCGAACCTGTTGGGTAAACTTTAGCTTTTCCAATACATGTCCCTATAATTTTAAAATGTCCAAAAATAGTTACCGTAGCTTATATGAAGTTTTATTGAGTTTTTAAGGATACTTACAAGTTTCAGTTCTGCCATAAGCCTACCTCTTTTGGCATTAATAATCTCCTTAGTCCTACAATGCTCTGGAGAGCTTTGGATGGCTCCACCACTCCTGGCACAGCCCCAATTGATGGAGCTGATGTGCTTGCTTCTTTGCCAGCATCATCCCATTAAACACAGTGACATCAGCCGTCACTCCATTTCTATTTCCTGTCAAGTGCTGGTTTGGACAGCAAGGAGATGGCTCACGCATGCATGGTCTTCATTAAAAATGGAGGCGATACAGTGAGGCATGCTAATCGCCTGCGCGCTTCACTAGAATAAAGATGAGCCAGCAAGTAGTCACACTCTGTTACAAAGAGACATCAGCATAGAGCGAGGTGGAGTGCATTTTTTATTTAAATATTGAGCGAAATCTATGCATTTGCTGGTGATTTTGACAGCACAATGTATAGATGATATTCAAAAGGGGTCCATTCAAATGCAAGACATCATTTAAGGTTACTTACTATGGTGATTGATTAGGCTAAGCTACAGTATGAGTATGGTTTGGTATTAGGAAATGTAATTATTTACACTATCAGCTGTAAAATTACGCAGTTGAACATCATGTATTAACTATTAAACACAGCTATAATACACATCCAGTATTGGTAAAGTTAAAAAAGGTTTGCTTATTTACATATGCATGATTTTTTAGTGATTTAAAATGTACACCAAATACTATTTATCTGCACATAAAGCTGCATTAGGAGTCAATCAGAGTTCAATCAGCTGTACATGAAAACTAATATCTTAGGTCAGCTGTAAAAGCCATATATTTAATAAATGGGTCAATCAGGTCATAAAGTCTCTCAAGTTAGACAGTCGAAGCCAGCTCATGTAATGCACCAGAATAAAATGACTGTCACTTGCAACTTGGGCTCTGTAAGATGATCCAGTCAGCACCTTGACATCTCCATTTAACTTTGGCATGCAGAACATTTTACCTGATACCATGTGGAGAACATCATACTTAAATAGTATCTTTGCCTTGGGTATGCCTCATGAACGAATGTGAATATATATGGCTACCCAGTATGTAGACTATTTAACTTGATCAATTCATTATGAGCATTTTTTTATTAGGACTAAAAAAAAGACTCACATCCTGTTTTTTTACAGGAATAATTGGGCCTTAAATTGAAACACTTCTGTGTTATTAATAATTAATTGCATATATTTCTAACACTGGAGAGTTCATTTAAAAGAAAATGAAGCACTATATGGGAAAGGTTATCCTACTTTTTCCAAACATGACATATATCTTGCCCTTACCTCTTGTGTCATTTTACCCCACTACTTTCTGGATGTAAACTTTTTTGAGCAGGGCCCTCAACACCTTGCCGGAATTTGACAGTTATTCTGTTTACTATATTTTAGTTTATTATATTTTTCAATGTTATCAGCCCTCAAATGTTCCCTAAGGCCTGTTAGCTATTTTCTCTTATTTCTAATAAATGAAATGTTAAGACATATTTTTTTTTATATCAGCATTAGCTCCAGTTTCCAAAGGCGTTTAAGTAGCTGCAATAATTCAACTTATAGCATTTTTAAAAATAAATTTTAATTAATACATTTTTCAATAACAATGCAGAAAAGATAATAACTATAACGAAAACAGGGAAATACAATGAATGTACATCATCCAATAATACATCATAGATGTATATTAAATCGGTACTGTAATAATAAAATATAGTAGTTGTAAAAGTAAAATATCTTGTCTTAAGTTGGTGTGTTTACATAGAAAAAAGAAAGAAAAAAAATGGTTGAATTTGTATTCTGAAATTATATAATATCTTATACTACTAAGCAGCTTGCATATTTCTATTAACTGATCATGACATAGTTTATGTCACCTATCACTTTAGAAAACCTGCTTGGATTTGAGTCAGAGGTATATGTGGGGAGATTGGCTAGCACTCAGTGCCGGAGGATGAATGGAAACATAGCCAGCAAATTTAAAAAAAAAAAAAGCTCTCTTCTCGTTGCACGATATTATTGCAAATGAATGTGTGATTGTCAGATTTAGACAGAGATAACCCAGAAACTGAAAAAATATGGGCTTTAAGAAAAGGCTTAAGAGGAGACTTTCATCTAAAAATATTCTTCATGATGTATGAGATTATTGAGAACCAATGACTATCACTCCTCTTTGAAACTGAGAGTATGTCTTCCTGCAAGCTGTAAGAGTCTGTTACGGGTATCTAATGCTTTCACGTTTTGTTATGTGTTATTGCGGAATTTCAGGTAATTCTTTCATGACAGATTTTGCAAAGCATTAATGCAGTTCTTGTGAGATGAAAATAGCAACAGAATGTTAGTTAGTTACCACTGCTGTAAATTTGTGTTCAAATATACTGTTTTGCAACATGCATATATCCCTTAATACTATAAAATTGATAGAAATAGAATTTTTGCTTTTTGGGGTATTTACTGCCTAAATTTTGACAGGTTTTTGGCATTTTCCATGAATATTGCCTAAAATTTGCCATTCAAGGTTGTTCATCCAATCAAGATGCATTTACTTTGTTGTGGTTGCTGGGAAGTGTGTGTATCTGTGTGTCTGTGTATCTGCATTTGTGGCAGTGTTTGTAGCTGTGTGTCTGTATGTGTGTTAGTATTTGTGTCTGTGTATCTGCATGTGTGTCTGTGTTTGTATCTGTGAGCCTGTGTATCTGTATGTGTGTAGTGTTTGCATCTGAGCATCTGCATGTATGTCAGTGTCTAAATCTTTCTGTCTTTGTATGTGTGTCAGTATGTATATCAGTACATGTGTGCATGTGCATCAGTGTGTGTGCCAGTGTTTGTGTATACTGTATGTACATCCACCTCAGAATTAAAAAGTCAACACTAAACACAAAATTCATACCTGTATTCAAACGTCAATATTCACACATACATTCTCCATATAAAAACATGCTTCCATTCAAACAAACAAAAACTGCTTATGGCTAAATACAACCCTGCAAGGATGGGCAAATAGTAGATCCCCAGCTGGCAACAATTGTTGGGCTTGTTTAACAGATGGGGATTTACCTACCTTTTGGCCACCCTTGCAAATGAGGGGGGACTCAGAAATCTTGCACTTGGGCCCTCTCTACATTAGTCCCACCACTGACATGGACATGGGGAAGCCAAGGTTTAAGGTTGTGCTTTGAATAGAATGCTACATAATGCAAGATGTTTTCTTGGTTACTGTCTCCACCAAAGTACATCTGTAAAAAAATCACTATGCCCAATTCTACATAATGTGCAATGCTATGTTTGGGTGAGAGAGCATAGCTTTACTAAATGGAAAGAAGAGACCTACAATGAATGAAGGGGACTCAATATAGTGGGCAAGAGGACCTCCATTTTTAATGCAACACTTTAAAAAAAAAAAAGAAATTGTCATTGTTTTAGCTGTTTGTTTGTAATGTCATCCTGAGGTCATCCAATTTGATCAAATTAGACTAGTGAGCTGTGAGAAATAGGGACTGTGACAAAATTCAAGACCTATCTACTGTAATCTTTCTAATTATTCTAACGGGCCTTAGGTAGTTTTCAGAAATAAGGGTCATGCTGTAAAATCATGACCAGCTCTCTAACAGGATGGTAAGTGCAAGCTGTCAAGCGAATTAGAGGGATTCCCTGATCTGCTGCGTTCGTCTATGTTCTAGGAAATGTCACTGAACACAGACATGCGCAGCAGAGCAGGGAATCCCTTAAATCTATGTTTGGGGCAATTTCCCTGAAAATAGACAAGCGCACCAGAGCAGGGAATCCCTTAACTCCTCACTTACTGACCAATTCGTTCTACAACCGGGTCGTAAAAACAGAACCCAGTCAGTAAGTGAGGAGTACCTGTACTTCCTTGCCTCAACAATAATTTTAAAGAAACATATATCTTAAATAAATCAGCACATTGCCAGATTTTACTGTACAAAAATATAAATATATATAAATATATATATATATATATATATATATATATATATATATATGCTTTAGATCTGCTCTGTATTATTAGGAAAGAGACAGGCCACTCTGTGTCCTTGTCTGGAACAGAGGGGACACTCAGTCATTGACAGCAGTAAGTAAACAAAAGGTTACATTCTACTCAGAATATTTTTCCCTGTGATGTATGAAATTTACATTTTGGCAACTGGCATTCATTGTCGATTTGCAAAGTCCATAATTTGCCAAGAATGCTAAGGGCAAGTAGTGCAGTCCAGTAAAAAGGAAATTAGAGAGTTTGCCAAATTCCAGTCCACTAATGCCGACTAGAGATGTCGCGAACCGTTCGCGAACTTCCCGGCAGCTTCAACATGGATGCTGTCCAGGAGGTGGGAGGATCTGGGAGGGAGGGTCTGCTGGAGATTGTCCGGGATGTGTCAGCTGACCGGAGCTCGCCGCGAACGGTTCGTGGCGAACCGCGGCGAGCCGTTCGTGGGAAGTTCGCAAACGGTTCGCGACATCTCTAATGCCGACCAGGCAATTTCAGGGTGCACTAAAAGAAACGTGTCCGCAATCAAATGAATGCCCTAAACAGCAACATCAGATACATGAGGTCACTTAACCCCTTAAGGACACATGATGGAAATATTTCGTCATGATTCCCTTTTATTCCAGAAGTTGTGTCCTTAAGGGGTTAAGCCGTAGCATAGAACAGTAATGTTTAGCAATTTTACAGTTTATTTATTCATGACAGGGAATGAGAAAATGGAGTTATGTGACAGTGTAGTATAAGGACAGTTGAAGGTAGTGCGGAGATTTAAAGGTTGAAGTTTGGGGAGATTCCATGGTACATAATTAATTGAATGTTTTTATGGGAAATCACAAATAAATTATGCAATAAATTAATGGTAGTATGCATAAAGTAGTAAATGATAAAAAAAAAATCTGTAATCCTCTAGTGAAGTTAAAAGATCTATCTATCTATCTACCTGTATCTGTCTGTCTGTCTGTCTGTCTATATCTATCTATCTATATCTCTCTGTCTGTATCTATCTATATCTATCTATCTATCTACTTATCTGCCTGTCTGACTATCTGTCTATCTATCTATAGAGAGAGAGAGGGGAGCGATATATAGCAGATAACTGTGTTTCTCTCATGTTTGTTTGCAGGTGTCGAGGGAGATGTTAGAGATTTTATATTTACTATTTACAAAGGGTGGGTAATAGTACACAGTGCAGCCTCCCTCTCTATGTATTCTGATTTGAGTGTTAGTTTGTTTTTCCCCCATTCATACGTTACTATGTTTCCATCCTGCATGTAATGACGCAAGCATGTATTTAACATGTCATCCTCAACTCACGGATGGAAAGGACTGTATATATATGCACTTGTATTTAAAATGACACGTGTAAAAAATAATCATACTGACATATATTTTACATGGGCAATTGGTAAATGACATACAAATTAAAAAAAAAGACAATAATAGTAATAAAAGCACATAAACAAAATTCTTCAAACTGTGTATAAGTAGTATTATTTGTTGTTTTTATTTCGCACTCTAATATTTAAATTTTTAATTTGTTGCATAAAACAATAGTGAGAATATACATTTACATTCTTATCTTCTAATGTGTATTTTTTTTTAGAAACTATAGTAATACAGTTAATAATGGCATGAAAGATCAGTATAGATATTGCAGAGCTTTTCAATATAATTACACAAACAGTTATTGGATGACCTGGCAACTTCTAAGAAAGCTCATTGATCTCTTTACAAGGCTTGGGAAGGCAGTTTAAAGATTTACAGACAGCTATTAAGATGATCTATACTGCAAATTACTGGGACTTATTTAGTGACACGATAACAAATTGAGAGTTAGCCTTAAAAAAAAATATGTAATGTAATTCTGGCTGTAGAAATGAACCCACATATTCAAGTGGATTCAATTACCCATGATAAAAAAAAACCTTTTCATTTATCTCAAAATATTCCATTGCATTCTATACGCATATTTGCATTCAATGGCATGGGTATATTATTTATCTGTGTAACACACTAGAGGTTAAAGAATACATATTAATTGCTCTGTAATATCCAAATGCAAAAATGAATTAAGGACACCCTTATAATGCTTGAAAATAAAAGCAGGATAGTATCTCATAAAGCAGGTGTAGCCTATAGACAGCTTTCCACCTATTGTTGAACTTCATTCCGCATAATCCTCTAAGGGTTACTAAAAGCATCTTAGCCACTTCATTTTACTGAAGTTTTTATGGCAAAAAATCCCTGTCCCTGCAGTTATTCTTTTTAAAAATATTTGATTATGTGGGGAAAAATGTGTATAAGGCCGGTTGCCCCTTTCTGTTTTTTTTGTTTTTTTATTCTTTATTTTTTGTTGTGCATAGTATAACAAGGTCTTGCGCTGCCACAACAGCAGGGTCAAGCACAGTAAGAGCTGCATAGCATGACAACAGCATGGCATTGGAATAACAGCACAATTTAAAATATATATATAAACAGTCAGGCTATAAGGATAAACTAGCAATGCCATCACAGTAACGTCGAGCAAGTAAGAGGCGAGCATAACAAAGTCATGACATTAAGATGCATGGCACAGTGTAATTCATGGAAAATAATAAAACAGGCTGGTCATTAGAAATTATAATAAATTATTATGTAACATGCTAAACAGATTATGTCTATGCTAAACAGAGTATGTATACCGCTGGATACTGACATAGGATGATTAGTACAAACAAAGGCACTGTAATCAAAGCGCAACCCGAGCCATGGTCGGACTGTGTGAGCTCTTGGAGTAACGACAAGAGTCGGGTATCGTCGTGTGCATGCTTGGTTCAGGTCATCCTCCGGGCTCTGAGAGCCAAAACTAAGGCAGTTATTAGTGATTCAGGCTTGTTTTTGTCCCAAAGTGCCGGAACTATTAGAGAGCACGTCTGGCAGTCAGGCCCCCCTCCCCCCCTTCTGTTTTAATGAACCTAACACAAGCCATGTTATTACACAGCCATATTGTCCCATGTTGAGAAAATAAATTATTGCTCCATCACTCTGGATGCATTAAGTCACCACAAAAGGAGGCCTGACAATGTTTCGACCCCTGCTGCCTTGATAAAGAAACTTTGACAAGTCTCTTTTTGTGGTGACTTCATAAAATATCTTTTACGCATTCAGAGTGGTGGAACAATCACTTGTTTCCTATATCAGTGTTGTGGTTTTACGATGAGAACCATTGCTTTACATGACAACAACATACTTGTTTACTCTCCTTGCTAAGCAACCCCGTGTGACCTCCAGCTCCTTCAAGTTAAATTAAGTTGTTTTAAACGAAGACTTATTTTCCTATCCTATCATACATAGAAGGCTATTTTTGAAATTGTAAATAGCATAGATCAGAAAACAAATAGCATGTATTATATCAAAGATATAAACAAACCATTGTCTTGACCATTATTCAACCTAGATAACCAGTTTTTATTCAGCAATAGTTTTCAGCACATGCATATCTTTGTTTATTACTGCACTATTGTGTATGATATGATATTAAACCTCTATTATTAGCCAAAAGTGTAACATTATGCTCTTTAAATAAATGCAATGGCCTTCCTTGAGCTGTAATTTTTGAATAACTTTGTATTCAAGGACATACTTGAAAACGAGAGAAATCTCACTGTATCTTTCCTGGTAAAATATTTTATAAATAATTAATATTCCGGTTTGTTCTCTGTCAGTTTTAACTGTACCGCTAATACTTATACATTTAACTCTTTCGCTGTTCACAGTGAAGTATAATACAAATCATATAGATTATTATATCTAAGAAATCATTAATTAGTTAATAAAATATATACCTTCAATATGGAGTTAAATGGTATTTAATTTAATATTTAATTAATTATAGGTATTCCAGCCTATTGCATTAGGGTGTGCACCCTAAAGCACAAGCCACATATATACACACACACACATACACACACTGCTGTGTGTGTGTGCTGTGTGAGGGTGCTGTTAGTGTGATGTGTATGTGAGGGTGCTGGTAGTGTGGGTGAGGGTGTTTGTGTGCTGTAAGTGTGTGTGTGCTGTATGTGTGTGTGTGCTGTGTGTGTGGGTGATTTGTGGAGGTGGGGGCAGATTAGTTAATAAATATCCCCCCTCCCTTACCTTATGTAGGGAGGGGGGATCCTTTCTGCCTTCCCTGGTGGTCCAGTGGTGAGTGAACTCTAGCCTGCAGGGCTAGAGTTCACTCTTGCGAGATCTGAGCGTTGCCATGGCTCGCAAGAGGAACCTGGCGGACCTGCTGGCAAGAGCTCCCTGGGTCCTCTCCTGCCTCCCTCACTCCCAGTGGGGAGGGAGGCTTAGAGCAGAGCCGGCGCTATCCTGAGATCTCCCCTGCCGGTCTCACTCCATAGGCGTGCCACGGGGATTAGGGTGTGCCCCGGCACACCTTGTGCGCACCCCTATGGACGGGAGCATGTACTCGACTCATGTCGGCACATGTTTTTTCAGCACTCCACCAGCAATAGTAGGTTCTCTTTCCATTCATCCAGGTAGTATTTTTATTTAAATACTTCATATTTCAATGGCAGACCCTATCATGAATGGACCTAATCCAATGTGTTTTCAGACTGGAGCACTGTTGGAGGCAGTTGAATCAGTGTGAGGCAAAATCTGTGTCTCTTCCATATGTGCACATCTCTGTTAATGATTGATTTAGGCAGCCTCGAGCTCAGAGTTCTGGCAGCCTGGTTGACCGTTCTGAGAGGCTGTCTTACAACTAGAGAGATTTGTACAAATGTCTGTATTTCTAAGCCATTTTGGGTGCTGAGAAAGGGATCAGGGTGCTGTATACACCATATAATTAAACAAAGTTACAGTTAAAAATGGGAGTTCCTTTATGCAGCTTATATAATTCAATGGTTATGGCATGATGACAACAGTATGGACTCTCAGGCACAGAAAATCGATTTATCCAATTTGGTTCACATTGAAGCACAGTCAGTTTGATACATATGGTATACCTGGAAAGAACAGTCGTCTTTCTTTATCTCGTCCCGTAAGTGTTTAATTGCTATACACCAAACATGTCAAACTCAAAGTACAACAGGGGCCAAATAAACACGGCCTAAATTTATGTGGGCCGCAAAAAAACCAAAACACTTTAATTTTTATAGAAGCGTAGGTTTATTTTGAAATGTAAAGTATATTAAAAAAAAAGTTGCCTGACACTGGACGTCCTCATGGTCGTAGGGCTTCAAAGTAAACAAAAGAGTGAATTTATTTTAAGAACATATGTATTTGCATATAACCAATGATTCAGAAAAGTTTGGTAATGGGACTGAAATGGTGAATGTAACAAATTATGTTATCTTGTTGATTTTGAAGTCTTATGAGTGTGTTCTTCACTTGTTGATTTTGAAGTCTTATGAGTGTGTTCTTCACTTTGTGATCATCAAACTTGATGATCTCAGCCAATCCAATGCTTTCCCATAGGGAAGCATTGGGTGGCTATTGTGCATGTGTGACAAAAAGCTGCGCGGCCAATCAGCATCTCCATGGGGAGCATTCAGCGCCTCCATGCCGACCCAATTTAATACACTGCCACCCCATTCTAACATACTGTCCACAAATCTAATACACTGCCTCTCCTCCATCTACTCTAATTGAATACACTGCCCCTTCTCCCAATACTCTAACTGAAACACTGACTTCTCTCCCTCAATTTCATACACTCCCCTCCCCCCAATTTAACACACTGCCCCCTACACAACTTGAATACACTGCTCCACTCCCTCCCCCAATTTAATACACTGCCTCTCTCCCTTCCCCAAATTAATACGCTGCCCCGCCTCCCAATTTAATACAGCGTCCCCTCCCTAAAATTAATACACTGCCCACTCCCTCCCCCATTTTAATACACTGTTCCTCCCTCAAATTAATACAATTCCCCCTTTCCCCAATTTAACACACTACACAGGAAGGTCCCCCAAACCTCTCTTCTCCTAACTTAAGATGAGCAGCCCGCCTCCATTTCTAGCCCGGCTCTTCTCTGCTCAAGCAGGCCAGGCGCTTCTCTGGCACTGAGAGCAGGAGGGAAAAGGGAGCATGCGAACAGCCGTGGAACGGAAGACCAGAATCAAACAGGAAATATCTTTGCAGCCACAACACAAAGTGGCCCCAGGGCAGGTGGGCTGCCTGCAGCCCGTGGGCTACACGTTTGACATGCTTGCTATACGCTATGCTCACATCCTTCATTTCATCTGTCACAGAAACCAGTGTATCCGCACCTATCAGTGCCAGTCTACTTATTCTTAAATGTATGGATCATTAATCCTTTATGATAAAAATGAAGGTTATGGCATTATTGAAAGTCATCAATAGGAATATGAATATTGAATTCCATTCAAGTTGAAAAGTACTCTATAGTAATGCTCAAGGATTTCCTTGGATTTAATAGTGTTATGTTGCTTAGCACATTTGTGTGCACTCTAGCCCACTCTATTTCTTTTGCATTCCAGGGTCTGATCCAATTGTGTTATCTTTGATTTCATTCTCACCCATAAATGATCTGACTGCCGATATTTGAAATCCAGCAGTGTTCTGACTTTAGTTTCTGTTCCTATATTCTTCTTTTTCTTAAAAGTAGTGCTTCACAGTGCATTCGGTGCAGAGTAGACATGTTTCCTTCACATGTTCACAATATTATCTCATACATTTGCCTTTTATATTTAGGCATGCTTTACACTTTTACATCTCCTGTTGTCTGGTGGAACAAATCCTTCCTAGTATTGATGAAATTAGCTATAAAATTGCAGAAAAGTGAAGTACCTTGTTCCTTAATATTGCAGCATTTACTGGTGTGAATAACCAGTACCTATGTTTATTGTGCTTCCAAGTTAAAGAGACTATGCCACACCACGATGCTTCGGGTACATGTATGTATTTGGGTATTTAAAAAAGAAATGCTACATGCGCACACATGTACTTTGTAATTTCTCCAGCAGTGTCAATTTCTCTTGCATGCTGGCAAAGCATGTAAATAAAAATAAAAGAAAAAAATGTTAACATTTTTTAGCACAATCAGTAGCTAACTTTCAGTTAGCCATTATGTTTTGTTGACATTGCATTAGTGACAGTTCTGCAGTGGTTATCAACACTACAGAGTACTGTAGTGGTTGTGGTGCCAAGAGCACTCCAGTGTGCACTCCTTCTGCTATTGTAAGAAGAACAAGTTAACTTCTCACCTTGGCTCAGCTGTCTGCTGCACCCTGTCTCAACTACTACTTTGAGTTAAGCCTCATGGAATCCTGGAACCTGAACACACAGACAGAATCACTAAAGGAAATAATCCAAAATACCAGTCCTTAGAAAGGCCGGGTTAACGAACAAGCAGAGGTTAGAGATAACGATTAAACAAGCTGATGTCAATGGAGCAGTGGCGTACTAAGGGGGGGGCGGGGGGGGCGGTCCGCCCCGGGTGCCACCAGGGTGGGGGGTGCCATGACCAGCCCCGCCGCCCCCCCCCATGCTGCAGCCGCCCGAGCGCTCTGTGAAGAGCCTCAGGCGGCTGCAGCTTTGCCCGGGCGGTGCGTCCATGAGGGCGGACCACACCGCCCGGGCGCAGCCTGAGGAGAGGCTGACAGGAGGGAGTGCTCCTGTCAGCTCCCTCACTGCAGCATGGTCCGACGGGTACAGAGAGTAGCTGTCTCCTGTACCCGGCCGGACTAACAGGAAGTGCACACTGAGTGTGCACTTCCTGTTAGTCCGCCGGGTACAGGAAACAAAAGCTCCCTGTACCCGCGGACTATACAGGGCTCGGCCACGCTACAGGGAGGTAGGGGGGAGGGGGAGAAAGAAGGGGGAGGTGAGAGAGGGGTGAGAAAGAAATAAGGGGGGTGAGAAAGAGAAATAGGGGGGGGTGAGAGAGGCGAGAAAGAAATAAGGGGTGAGAGAAAGAGAAATAAGGGGGGGTGAGAGAGGGGTGAGAAAAGAAATAAGAGGGGGTGAGAAAGAGAGAAATAAGGGGGAGAGAGAAATAAGGGGTGAGAAAGAAATAAGGGGGGGTGAGAAAGAAATAAGGGGTGAGAAAGAGAAAACATGGGGTGAGAAAGAGAACAAGGGGGGAGAAAGAGAAATAAGGTGAGAAAGAGAAATAATAAGGGGGGTGGAGAAAGAGAGAGATAAGGGGTGAGAGAGAGAGATATGGGGTGAGAGAGAGAGATAAGGGGGGTGAGAGAGAGAAATAAGGGGGGGTGAGAGAGAGAAAAGGGGGGTGGGTGAGAAAGAAAAAGAAGGTGGGTGAGAGAGAAAGGAGGGGGGTGAGAGAAAATAGGAGCGGGGGTGAGAAAGAGAAATTGGGAGGAGGAGAAGGAAATTGGAGCGGGAGGAGAGATTGACATTCATCACATACACACAATGCACCCCTTGCACACAGAAAAACACACAGACACACATAGACAAGCAATGCAACCGTTACACACAATGCATCCCTTACACACACAGAAACACACAATGCATTCATTACACATACTCAATGCACCCTTACACACATTCAATGCATCCCATACATACACAGAAACACCTTGCAGCCCTTACACATACAAACACAGATTCACACAATGCATTCCTTACACACATATCAGGACATCCCCTACACACTCCACCCCCTGTGAACAAACTCATTGGTGGAACATGAAGGTGGACCCTGGGACCCAGACCTTGAGCTGTGTAAAGGACCCCCAAAAAATGGAGCTGCTTCCCGTTCTCCCAGAACATTGATTTTTGTGACCACAGTTACAAACCGCCTCCAGAGAGCCTGTTCTACACCAGACCAGTGGAGCCAGACTGCAGCTAGAGCCCATCATCATCCTCATCTGGTTGTAAGTAGGCAATCTAGTATATTATTCGTGGCACTAAGCTCTAATTTACCTCACATTAAAGAAACACTATAGCCCCCAGAACCACTTCAGCTTAATGTAGTGGTTCTGGTGTCTATAGCCTGTCCTTGCAGGCCTTTTAATGTAAACACGGCGGCACTGCAGCACTGGCGTTAGTTAACATGGCAAATCATATGGCTGGGGCATTGTGATGTCACATGGGGGGCGGCAAACTTTACTTTTGCCTTGGGCGGCAAAAATCCTTGTACCGGCCCTGGCTGGAGGGGCTGTGTGAGCTGTGGCCGCACAGTGTCCCATGGAAGTTAGGGTGCCGTGCGGCCAGTACAGCTCACTCAAGCAAACAGCTGATAAACTGGCCGCACGGAGGAAATGTGTATGTGTGACTGTCTGCCTGTGACTGTATGTGACTGTCTGCCTGTAACTGAGTGTGTGACTGTCTGTAACTGAGTGTGTGACTGTCTGCCTGTAAATGTGTGTGTGGGGCTGCAGGGATTTTGTAGAAGGGGGCGGGGGTTTTGTATTGGGACAGGAGTCTTTACAAATTGTAAAAAAAAAAAGAAAAAAAAAGAGAACCTTTAAAAATGTTTATAGGTTTTTTTGTTTTTTTTGGGGGGGGGAGGGGTGCCAAGCACAGGATCCGCCCCGGGTGCCAAATGCTCTAGGTACGCCCCTGCAATGGAGTACAGAGAACAGGATAAACGTCAGACAAGAGCCAGAACAAAATACCAAATAAATCACAAGAGGAACGTGCTATTGGGCTAACAAGAAACCACTACAGGGCAACAATGAATGGGAGAGGTAAGTATAAATAGGCATCACTCATTTCTGATTGGTCCAATTCCACTTGGAATTGACCACTATTCGTGGATGGTACTTGACCTTCCTAATCTGACCTCTGATGTCATTTATATGCGCCAAATTCAGTCTACCGAATTAGGCATACGGTTCCGCGAACGCTGAATTCGGTAGTTTGTTCAGTCACATATATATACACGCTGTACGCAAGCATGCAGCGTCAGACAGATCCCCGCAGGGGATCGTGGTACCTGGAGCCGAGCTGACCAGTAAGCAGGCAGAATAGCTCATTAACTGAGAGTGATCAGTGGGCATTCTCAGCCAATGAGCTGGCCCTGCACAATTGGGTTTAGCTCAGGAGAGGTAATAAAAGATGTATGTAAGGGCTTCTGGCAGCTTACTACTTACATTGGGGGTGCCAGGGCACTCCTGGCAATATAACTTCTAGAGTATGCTTTTTTAAATTTTATTATTATTATTGGCATTTATATACAATTTTTATTTAAGTATATCATGCCTTGCCAATTGAGATCATGCTGTATAACATTTAAATATATTGTGCAAAATGTATTGATCTCATTTTATTTTTATTATTTTGCAGCTTGCTAAACCTGGTAAAGGAGATTTAGTGAGTGCTGCCGAGCAGAAAACAATATGGAGCACAGATTCAGGTAAGAGTACAAGCTGGAATGATAGCATCAGCCAACTTGATAGAACTCAGAATAATAGAATGATGTATTCCGTTCCCTCTTATAGACATCTTTATTTATTATTATTATTACTTTTTTCTTCTTCAAAATATATTATTTATTATTTTTCAATTTTAATAAGATAGCAAGTAGCATCACGTAAGGGTGGGACGCGCTGGTCCCTACTTTCACATTTGATAAGTTTAAGGTTTTTAAATGTAAACTTGAGAGACTCGCAGGTCTTATATGTGGTATAAAAACAAGAATAGGTCTCAGCCTTAGCAGGTAACATAACTGGACGCGCAGGTCCCATTTAAATGAAACGTGCATGGAAAATTGAAAAGAGTCTCATAGGTTAGGTTGTGATCTGTCACCTTGAGTATGTACAGTGACTCTATCTAGAGGCCATCTTGTAGGGGAAGGAGGGAGGGGGAGGGGAAGGAAAGAGGAGTAATGGATGGAGAAAGAAAAAAAAAGTGAGTTAGGCCATCTCGTTAGCAAAGCTCATCCCTCATTTGGGGAATGACACCTTATGTATGAAGTGTCAGAGTGTAGGGTGCCGTCTTGGTGACTGAGTTTGCTAGCAGATCCGGTTCCTGCTGTAGTCATCTATGGAGCTCAGGTCCTCCATTTGAGTGAACCAGTTGGACAGTGTGGGGAATTTCTGACTTTTCCAGTATTGGGGTATGATCTGTTTCGCTACATTAAGGATTCATATTGTGATCTTTTTTTGTATCTATTGCTCTATGTCGTGTGGTGGAGGTTCGAATGGAGGTGGCTTGTCTGTGAACTCTTTCAACATGCCGTGGATTCCCCTCCAAAAAGCCTGTATTTTATCGCACTCCCATCATATATGCAGTGCCGTCCCTACCTCATTGCCACATCTCCAGCACTGTGGGTGTAGGTGGCGTAGTCTTGGCAGTGGGTCCGTGAAGAAGTCTTAAAATGTGCTAGGGTCAAGGCCCGGCTTGAAGGTATCGTTGTGTGTTAAAGGTAGTAGTGGTGATGGATATGAGGTAAGGCCGCTCCTTCCCGCTATCCCGTGCCAGAACTGTAGTGTGGCGTGTCTAAATATGGGTGCAACCCCCTTCAACCCTCCAGTCAGCTACGGAATCAGGGCTACTGGTGTTCCTATATCTGCTTTCTCCACTGTTTTCCAAAGTGTTTTCACTTTGTTTTTGGACCATTCCACTATCCAAAGGAGATGGCAAGCAGCATAATAGAGGAAGAAATCCAGCAATGCCAGACCTCCCTTTTCATCAGGCTGCGTGAGTTGGTCATACTTTAGTCTAGGTTTTTTCTTTTTCCATACATATTTCACTAGTGCCATACATAGGGAATTGAAGTAAGACCGTGGAATCAAGATGAGGATAGGATGCAGCAGATATAGCAGCCGCGAGAGCAAGTTCATTTTAGATACTTGGATGCGGCCCAACCATGAGATGTGTAGGTAAGACCATTCCTGCATGTCCCTCTTAAGCGTGCTCAACATTGGGGCTATTCTTGGTTAGCCATATGCCCAAGTAGCGAATTTAAGATGCTGCCCATTGGAACGCATAGCTGCTTCGAAGCGATTCAGCTCAGTCCTTGGGCACGGACATATTCAGGACAAATGACTTTGAGAAGTTTATTTTCAAATTGGAGACTGCTCCATATTCTTCAAAGGCTTGTAAGATGTTTGGGAATGAGATTTCTGGGTTTGTGATGAAGAAGAGTTCCCCTTCTATTTTCTCTTTATACGGCCTCTATTGGCAAATGTATTACCTCTTTTGGATTCCACTACCACCTGTACGCTGATGACACCCAGATTTATCTCTCATCCCTGGATATCTTCCTTGCCATCCTGCAACGTGTAACTGCTTGCCTTTCTTCCATCACTGATGAATGTCTTCCTGCTTTCTAAAACTCAATCTCTCTAAAACTAAGCTCCTTATCTTTCCTCCTCCTAATACTGATTCTCCTCTTTCGCTCTCCCTTCAAGTTAGTAGTATCCACATAAGTCCATCAGTGCAAGCACGCTGTCTTGGCATCATACTTGACTCTGGCCTCACCTTTGAGCCTCACATCCAGTATGTTGCCAAATCCTGTAGATTCCATCTTAAAAACATAGCTCGCATCCGCCCCTTTCTTACGCAAGATGCTACCAAAGAGCTTGTCCATGCTCTAGTAATTTCTCGCATGGACTATTGTAACCCTCTCCTAATTGGTCTTCACAAAAGCCGTATTGCCCCGCTACAGTCTGTAATGAATGCTGCGCCAGATCCATAGTTATGCCCCTTCTCGGTCTCTCCGCTCTGCCCGTGACCATCTGCTGTCCACTGCTCGCCGCCCTTTTGGCCAACTCACGCTTGCAGGACTTCTCGCGGGCGTCTCCCTTACTATGGAATAGCCTGCCTACTGCCATTAGATTCTCTCATAGTCTTCAATCATTTAAAACCCATCGCTTTAGGAAAGCTTATGGCCTCCCAGACTAACCTCTACCTCACATACCTGTCTCCTGCTCTCACCTAAAGGGTAGCACTCTACTCTCTCCTCCAGCTCTGCTTCTCTCCCACCTTTGATTGCTATTTCCTGTCCTAATGTGTTTTATACCCCACCTCCTATAGACTGTAAGCTCGTTTGAGCAGGGCCCTCTTCAACCTATTGTTCCTGTAAGTTTTCTTGTAATTATCCTATTTATAGTTAAATCCCCCCTCTCATAATATTGTAAAGTGCTACGGAATCTGTTGGTGCTATATAAATGGCGATAATAATAATAACAATAATAATCCGCATATGCTGCGATCTTGTGATGTGTGGTCCCCTTCTTTACCTCAGTGATATCCGGATTTCATCCTACTGCCATCAGGAACGGTTCGAGGGCAAGGATGAAGAGCTGCAGAGATTAGGGATATCCCTGGCGGGTGCCGTTGTGGATAAAGAATTCCTCTGTGAGGGTGCCGTTCATAATCACATGTGCCTTGGGCTGCCTATAAAGCATTTCTATCCAGCCCCTCATGGGAGAGCACTTGAAACAAGTAATTCCAGCTAACCCTGCTGAAGGCCTTCTCCGCGTCCGTGGATAGCAAGAGAAGGCCCACTCATCTGTCTGGCTTCCCATGCATGAATGAAATGAAACCCGTCACGAACCCCACCTGGTCCGAATGTACCAGTGGGAGGAGATGAACCTGTATCCCCGCCGCCAGGATCTTTCTCATCAATTTTAGGTTGCAGTTGATGAGGGAGTTGGGCCTATAATTTCCACAGTGCTCTCCGTCTTTGCCCTCTTTCGGTAGGATGGGAATATGTGCTGTCAAGGATTGTGTGGGTATGTTCTGGCTGTATCTTAGAGTTATATGAGTTCACCAGTGGCGTGTAGAGCATGTCAGCAAAGCACTTATTATTACTACTTTTTAAAGTAACACAAAATATCCTAATGTTATATTAATAATTGTTTGAAAAATCTGAACATACTGTATTGTGTATAATGCATTTATTGTGTTTAATGTATTACTCCCTAAATATTTCTGCTTACACAATGGCCCTTTATGCATTGAAAAACAAAAAACTGAGTTATATTCATAACCCCTTAAGCACAGATGCAATGTTCTAAACCAAAACAGAACCTAGAATTAGAGCTTGTCTGTTTGACCATAATTTACCTCTTTATATTAAGTTTAAGGTTGTTCCCCGGCAGGTGCCCAGCAGGGCGTACTCTAGTAGGATTGAGTATAAGTGTTACAAACATAAATACATATATAAAAACAGGTAAAATAACAGATACTAGCAAACCATATTTTACAACCATTTTTGCCAGATGTCCGGCTAGGCACTAGGTGGCAGTGCGTTGGGGGTGGGAGCTAACGGCTCCCGTGTTGGCTACAGTCTAGCGGCCGCGGCCTACATATTTACTTGTCGGGTTACGGTGACCCTGTTGAAGATGAACTAATGCAAAAGGCCTGTGATTGTACCTGCCTGAAGGATTACTGCTTGTCTCTTGGTCTGGTGTGTTGTGCTGTGTTCCCTTATTGTGGGGGCCTATGCTATGGCTTCCTCCGGCTAGGCCTCATGTGTGCGCTTGCGTTACAGGTTGTTGGTTCGGGTAAGGGTATGCGTATATCAGGCTCTTTTTTAAAATTTATTTTTTGTTATGTGTCTGATGGTATACGTTGGTAGAACATCAGGAGGGAGGGGGAAGGGTACACACTTCTGTGTGTACATTTATACTGTCTAACATTGGTGTGGGCCATCGCTCCTCTAGTCTCAGTCAATGCGGCCCCCCCCTAGTGCCCATCTCTCTGCCGGGCCCTGTCTCCCAGGGGGGTGTTACTGCCTTATCTCGCCTACCCAGCTATCCCCCCAGATCTTATCTCGCCTACCCCTCCCCCCGAATTCAGCGCCCCTTGCAAACCCGTGTGTGAATTCTACAGTATTACACATAGATTATTCTGTCAATAACTTAATAAGGGAGTTAACATTGCATTGTTTATACAAGCCTGAGACCAAGCAGCAGGATTTTTCTTTCTCAGGCTGGGCTTCACAGTACCCTCTCAGGGGGGTGAGTTAGCGTTTGGCTTTCCTCCAGGATGGAGGGAGTCTCTGAGTCTCTTTTGTTGGGGGTTGTATTTCTGTACCCCAGCTCCTGAGAATTTTCACCCCTTCTTCTGGATTCTGCAGGATGGTCGTTTTCCCGTTCCTCTGTACCACCAATTTCACCGGATATCCCCATCTATGTGTTGTTGGCAGAGTTGCAGAGGTGATTCCTGCGAATTCCTTCCGACGTTTGAGTGTATAGTAGTACAAAAAAAGGGTGCGCTGTGTCTTTAAGACAAGAAAAGTGCAATGTTCCTTTAAAAACACTCCAGTGCTTCAAAAAAACACACAAACTCTATTTAATAAATGTGTTGCTATTACACACTCTACAATAGTGCAAAAAGGTGCAAGTGTACAAATATCACTTTTATACCAATATATTGGTGAAAATTGGTAATTTACAAATACCACTTTTATATCAGTGTATTGGTGAAAAATTTGTAGAAAAAACGGAGCACTTACAATACCCCGCTATATGTACCTTAGGTCTGGTTACTCCAGTTTTGCATACATATGTATAAAAAATAAATAAGAGAACATAGTGTAATACAGTATTATAAATTTTGTTATTAGAACAATGAATAGTGTTAAACTCACAAGTGGAGAGCAGAGAAGTCTGCTCTAACTTTATCCGCTTCTTGTGTAAAGCCAACAAGTCATAGGACAGCAGCAAGTTGAAAGAAACACTTTTTTATTTCCAAATAAATCTTCACAATATTAAAAATAGTCCCCCAAGTGGTATCGCTTTGCTCACTCAGTCTCTCTTTGGAAGGCGTACTGCATACAGTTTCGCTGCCGGCTAGCACCGTACCGCAAACACTTCCTCTGAAGTTTCACTGCTCAATTCACTGCCATTTTGGAGTCAATTCACTTGTTTCTGTTAATGCTGCCCTAGCTACTCTTCCCCTGGCTCTGACTCACACAGACTGCACAGGCTGTGAGTCAGAGCCAGGGGAAGAGTAGCTAGGGCAGCATTAACAGAAACAAGTGAATTGACTCCAAAATGGCAGTGAATTGAGCAGTGAAACTTCAGAGGAAGTGTTTGCGGTACGGTGCTAGCCGGCAGCGAAACTGTATGCAGTACGCCTTCCAAAGAGAGACTGAGTGAGCAAAGCGATACCACTTGGGGGACTATTTTTAATATTGTGAAGATTTATTTGGAAATAAAAAAGTGTTTCTTTCAACTTGCTGCTGTCCTATGACTTGTTGGCTTTACACAAGAAGCGGATAAAGTTAGAGCAGACTTCTCTGCTCTCCACTTGTGAGTTTAACACTATTCATTGTTCTAATAACAAAATTTATAATACTGTATTACACTATGTTCTCTTATTTATTTTTTATACATATGTATGCAAAACTGGAGTAACCAGACCTAAGGTACATATAGCGGGGTATTGTAAGTGCTCCGTTTTTTCTACTAATTTTTCACCAATACACTGTTATAAAAGTGGTATTTGTAGATTACCAATTTTCACCAATATATTGGTATATAAGTGATATTTGCACACTTGCACCTTTTTGCACTATTGTAGAGTGTGTAATAGCAACACATTTATTAAATAGAGTTTGTGTGTTTTTTTGAAGCACTGGAGTGTTTTTAAAGGTTTTGAAATCTGTTTTGAAACCTCTTACTGTGTTTAATATCCATTTGAGAGCATTTTCACAGTTGATAAAAATGGAATAAGCGGCCTACAATAGGTACATTTGAATAATGTAGGTTCATTACCAGAAACAGTGCGACCGCGCAGGGAAGCAGATCCATGTCCTCAGAAGGACCCTCTATTTGGGAACAGCTGTCAGTGATAAGGGCAGGTAAAGCCCATGTTGCAGTTGTCGTTTGGTCGAGGCCTGTAGTCTGTGAATGCAGCTCTGCTGGTGGCATGGTCTCGAAAGCGACCAGCTCTCCCAGAAAAACGATTATGTGAGCGGAATACCCTGCGTAGGGATGATTGTGCTCTATTCAGGGAGGTGAACACTGAGATGTGCTTGTTCAGGTCTCTCATGAAACTATCTCCAAAGAGAAGACCATTTGCATATGGACCTAATACTTCATTACTAATTTGGTGTCTATTTAGAACAAGGCAGCTTTGCGTCTCTCTGTAGAGATAGCCACATTGGCGTTACCTAGGAGGCATAGTGCCCTTTGAGCCCACTCGTGCACCATGTGCGGGTCTAATTCACCGCTCGTAAGAGCTTCTTCAGCCAATATAAAAATTTGGATCAATGGTCCGGTAACATCCAAGATTTTATTGTGTGCCGATTTGAAACATTGTTCAATACCTTTGCGTGGTCTTTCCCTCGATTTAGTTAGGAATGTGACAAATAGAGGATCGAAGTCAGGAGTTAAGGCCACTTTAACCGGTATGGTGTGCTGGGGACATTCAGCTCGTAATCTGGTTCTAATCTCTTTTTCTAATGGCTTGCTGAGCCATATCTTGCAGAAATTCCTGATATGGTCTGGTGGTGCCCACTCGGCAGAGCGTGGGTACTGAATAATACATGGGTCAAAAAAGGGTTGCCAGATGCATCCAGAAGTGTGTCGGTAGACTGGTCTGGAGTCTTTATTTTGTCAGAGTAATTTTTTGACTGAGTAGGCTGTGTAACAAAGAAGACTCTTTAACGTATATGGACGAAGAGGAATCTCGGGGCATATTTACCATGAGATCCTCTTCCTAATAGTCGTCATAATATTCATCTAGAACCTGGAGATTCTGGTGCGAAGTAGAACCCTCTAGAGGGTCTAACTTTTGTAACGCAGGTGGTGTTAAAGATAACTTGACAGATTTAGCTGGTGCTTTACCTTTGCCCGCTGATGCGCTGTCCCCTTTCCAAGGGTGCTTGCGCGGGGCTTCCTGTTGATCTGACATATGAGAATTGTCTGAATCAGAATCTGCATGAGCAGGAGGTTGTGAGACGCTTAAAGGTTGCTGCTATAGCCTTAGAAATAAAATCCGCTATAGCGGAGCAGAGCAAAGCACGAAGATCAGTGGAGATTGTAAGGTCTGATTGCTCAGACATTCTATAATAAATGTATGAAAATAACTATGTACAAGCTATAAAACAAAGTAGTATATATTTGAAAAAAGGTTTCAGATATATATATGTTGGAATATTGGTGGGGTTACCACACGTGAATAATAAGTTGGGGTCACCCAACGTAAATAAAGTGGGGTTAACCACTTAGAAATATTAAGGAAAGTGGGGTCAGCCACAACACGATATGGCATAGCTGGGGATCACCCACAAATATTTGTGTAATAAAGTGGATTGAACAGTCAATTCGATGCAGTGGGGGTCACCCACAAAATATATCCCTGGTTAGGGAGTTTAGATATATATAAACAGGGGGTCACCAAATTGTAAGGCTCAAACAAATAAAAAAATACAGGGGTCAACTGTGTGAATTGAATAATAAATCAATTTCATATGTGGTGGTCAGCCACAGAATTGTAGTGTTCGTTTGGCAGAGGGGGAGCAGGCCAGAGCACATCAGAGGATAGGGGAGCAGTATAAAACTGGCAAACAGTAAAAGTGGATGGAAATAATGTAACAAGTACTTATAGATAGTTAGTTGAAGGTGTATAAGGAAAAACAAATATAATATAAAATATAAGATCACAAATATATCATATATGAATAAAAGTCAAAATATAGGAGACTATAATTAGAATAGACTCACCTGAGAGGCAAGCAGCAAAGAAAGAGGAGTTGGGAGGAGCAAGATTACAATACATACTACTGTCATGCTCTCTGATTAGTTGATTTTTATTTATCTATTGTTAACTGTTTCTTTGCTGCTGGAGGTTTCAGTAAAGAAAGATATGCAAATATGAAGCCTCCTATCTTGCCATACAATTCAGTTCTCAGTATACCAAGAATTGACTGTCAGGTTAAAGCAAGACTTCAACTAAACTCAGCTCTGCATGCAGGGACTCATAGGGAGGGGTGACATGTGGTAGTAACATGGCGCCTCATTGACTGGTGGCTAGAGTTTCCGGAATTGGAAGATGGTGTGTTGTGTTTGGGAGAGGTGAGTAGGTTATCGATAAATTACAAGGCTGATACCGATTATCAGAAATATGCTAGATATCAGCAGAACCGATCATCGCTTTATCTCTAATCTGGAGGACATCAACCCAGCTTACTAGCAACATTACTACTATAATGATCTTTTGTGGTTATGTTGCTTAGACTAGCAAGCAGCGTTATTCAAAATCTGTGAAAGGTGAAAAACATAGAGCGAATTCCACATTTTAGGACAAATTTAAAGGACCACTCCAATTTAGCATTAAGCACGAGAACTAATGGATACTCCAGCTTAGAAATTTCCAGTTCTCCGGAGATGATTGTATAAATTGGGAGCGGTGCCTGTCTGTTCCCAGGAAATAAGCAAATCGGTTCACAAACGGTTTGGCACATTGCAATTAGTTGGGGGGAGGGAAGATATGTCAATTGTTTTTATAGCTGGGTCTTAAGTATATGTTTATCAATAGTTTATGCTAATAAAAATTTAATTCAGAAGTTGTTTTGATATCTTATATAAATAGACTAATTTGTAGACACCTTTGTTGTAGATTAAAGACACAGTGTGAATTTAATTGCTACAAATCCATATAATTTGCCAAAATGCAAAAATAGTCAGTTCTGATAAAAGATGGACAGTAGGAGATAGAAGGACAGCACATAGACTTTGATTGTGTCTCCTAACTAGGCATCCTGGGCACAAATTGCAAATGAGATTTATGAATTTATTCTAAAATGTGCATTTTGTTTTCAGTTGCTAATCTATTCATATTTATCAAATTGTTTTAAAAATGGTCTGAAAAGTGTTGAGATTTCAATATCTAAATGCCATCATTACTCGCAGAAATATCCATTGATGCAGTCACTGTTTAGATTAAGTTGTTATGGTGACTGGAGTGTTCCTTTAATTTCTCCCTTGGTAGAAGGAAGCTTGCTGTCTTCTTCAGATGAGGTGTAAGGAAGGCCCTGGGTTTGTGTTGCCATTTTCTTTCTATGTACTTTTGCAGGCTGGAGGAACAAATCGCCAATATTTTCAGAATCTGACACCTTATAGGATCCATAGCACTTCTAGTTCTTCCATATATTTTATCAAAGCTCAGCATTAGTGTTGGACAATTTATTAAATAATTTTTTTTTTTTTTAAATCTTTTAAAGGGTTTTTTGGGGGGGAAGGGGTGGGGAGAGATTGCACTTTTTCTGCAAGTAGAGCATTCTGTTTCATTTTTTTTATCTCAGTAAGTGTAAATACAGCAGTATTTTCTGAAAAATGTCCCTTTACCAATGTCAATTTATTTTTGCAGCTGACATATTGAAGCCCTTACTGCTGAGCTCCAAGTAGCTGAATTGACTGGCTCACCGAATAGCTGCCATGCAGTAAATAGATGGAGGTGTTGGTTAAGAATGTTAAAATAATAAGCATAGTTCTGTTATCACACATGCTCTGCTCTCTACGTCACACGGTGTGGGCGGGGAATTCGTTCCTGCGTGATGACGTCACCGTAGCCAGCGAAAAGCTCGAGGTCCAGTTCGGACTCCTCTAAAATGGCGACTCTGTGCTAAACAAAGAATCGGCGACAGCCCAGCCACCCGCTTCACAAGTGCAGGATTGTTATTAATCTAATGCCAAGGCTCATTTGATAGCGGCGTAACCGACCGATTTTCTTGAAGTGTCTAAGAAAATAAAATAAAAAACGCGATGGAAGGAAAAATAGGCCCGATGACGTGCACGCTGGAAGCAGGTAAGCCAATCAGAGAAATAATTTGTGTCACATGACGCATGGTGTCCGCCATCTTTACTGTGGGCAACTTTATGTCTATGCAACTAGGCACCATGTGGAACCTCTTCCATAAGCACTATAATGGATACCGTACAATGTGCCATGCACGTGTGTGCTGTGATTGTCTGTTCATCAGTGCGGAGGGATCTAATGTACATTAAGCAGCCACTGCTCAACAGAGCTGTAAAATGGGATAGCCCAGTAAATCTGACTTTTTATTTTTTATACCTTTTTTGAGACAGTGGGTCAGTTGTAGTAAAATAACTGTTTTGAATTATGTGTGCCCTTAAAATCAGCCATTACTGAAAAGTAGGATATGATTTTTGTGCCATGAGGTGCACTGAAGAAAAACACAGGTTTCATATCATCTATATTGTTTACTCACTAAACAGTTTTCGCCGAAAGTTTGGAATTGGGTTTAAATACAAGCATATAATGAATGAGTATTGTTAAAAGTTATTCACTAAATTGTGATTTATAAACTTTAGCACAAAATGGGCGAGTAGGAGAATTTTATTTATTTTGCTTGAAGGAACACTTAAAGGACCACTCTAGGCACCCAGACCACTTCAGCTTAATGAAGTGGTCTGGGTGCCAGGTCCTTCTAGGGTTAACCCATTTAGAGAAACTGCTATGTTTATCAATGGGTTAAGCCTTCCTCCAAATCCTCTAGTGGCTTTCTCATTGACAGCCGCTAGAGGCGCTTGCGTGCTTCTCACTGTGAAAATCACAGTGAGAGCACACAAGCGTCCATAGGAAAGCATTATGAATGCTTTCCTATGCGACCAGCTGAATGCGCGTGCAGCTCTTGCCGCGTGCGCAGCGCAGGCGAGAGAGCTCCCCGCGGCTGGAAAAAGGTAAGTTTTTCCCCCTTTCCCCTTCCAGAGCCGGGCGGGAGGGGGACCCTGAGGGTGGGGGCACCCTCAGGGCACTATAGTGCCAGGAAAACGAGTATGTTTTCCTGGCACTATAGTGGTCCTTTAAGGCACCATAATCACTACAACATGTTGTGTTGGCAGGAGTGCACTGAAGTCACCAAATCTTCCCTCCACAGTAAGGTGTCAAACCATTTTGACTTCTTACTTGGGGTGTCACTACCTACCTCCACTATGTCCTCAGCTGAGCTTTAAAGGGACACTGTCAGTAGGCACCAGACCTCTTCAGCTCATTGAAGTGGTCTGGGTGCTGTCCCTTTTGCACCTATAAAACATTGCAGTTCCAGAGAACTGCAATGTTTACATTGCAGCACTAAGTCTGCCCTAAGCCACTGAGGGGGCTTTCGGAATTGTAACAGACTTTTGGTCCTTATCTGACTCTGGGCGTCCTCACGCTCTGCATGAGGACCTCCAGCGTCAGATTTTACCCCTAGGAAAGCATTGATTCAGTGCTTTCCTATGGAGAGGTCTAATGCACGTGTGGCATTTGCTGCGTATGCGCATTATACCCCGCTCGTCTCACAACGGAGGAGGGGGTAGATCTTTGACCCAGCACAGAGGGACATTGGTGCTGGCATAAGGTAAGTAAATAAAGGATTTTTAACCCTTTTATTTGCCCGGGGTGCGATGGACGGGGGAGGCAGAGGTATGGGTAGTGCCTTGAATACAGCTTTATATTCTTGGCACTACAGTATTCCTTTAACCCCTTAAGGACACATGACATGTGTGACATGTCATGATTCCCTTTTATTCCAGAAGTTTGGTCCTTAAGGGGTTAAGCTATATACCTGAACTCAGCCCAACATTAAGAGCATGCCACCCAACAATGGTAATAGTAGGGGAGAGGGTGGACAATGGGGATCCGTAATTCAGCGCTCTCCGTATGGTTCTAGTGCCTTAATTATATAGATTTAGAAAGGAGATGGCCAAAGGGTCAATATCCCAAAATCAAGAGGAAACAGATAACGCGGCCATCTTAGTAGGGGAAAGGCTGCTGTGCCCCACCTCCCCCTGCTTATAGCATTTACTTTCCCCTACTAAGATGGCCGCCACATTCTCATCAATATCGTTTTAGCTAATTTATTTATACTTATTTGTACAACATTTCTCCCCTTCTATCCCATACCTACCAGTAACTACATGCCTCCTACCCTTATTTGTACCCTAGTTCGGCTAAACATTTAGTTTTCGCTGAAAACGCCAACAACTACTCCCAAAACTACATTTCCTTTCAGACCTTGCGCCTAGTAAACTCAGCCGCACACGTAAAACAAGTCACATGCTTCGGCTTCAAACAGCTGAAACTAGCTATACAATGCTCGGATGGTCCCCAAACCTCCTGCTATCAACCCACACTATTATTTATTGAATTTTTAATGTACCAAATTTCGATGTGTGCTGATTGGTGGACAGCCTATGATGTAATTTTGGTGCCATTTTTAAACTACGCTCTCCCCTAAATAAACCCTATTTGCCAG
>OW240913.1:199853734-199881272 GCA_933207985.1 Pelobates cultripes | reverse complement strand
TCTCTTTTGTTGGGGGTTGTATTTCTGTACCCCAGCTCCTGAGAATTTTCACCCCTTCTTCTGGATTCTGCAGGATGGTCGTTTTCCCGTTCCTCTGTACCACCAATTTCACCGGATATCCCCATCTATGTGTTGTTGGCAGAGTTGCAGAGGTGATTCCTGCGAATTCCTTCCGACGTTTGAGTGTATAGTAGTACAAAAAAAGGGTGCGCTGTGTCTTTAAGACAAGAAAAGTGCAATGTTCCTTTAAAAACACTCCAGTGCTTCAAAAAAACACACAAACTCTATTTAATAAATGTGTTGCTATTACACACTCTACAATAGTGCAAAAAGGTGCAAGTGTACAAATATCACTTTTATACCAATATATTGGTGAAAATTGGTAATTTACAAATACCACTTTTATATCAGTGTATTGGTGAAAAATTTGTAGAAAAAACGGAGCACTTACAATACCCCGCTATATGTACCTTAGGTCTGGTTACTCCAGTTTTGCATACATATGTATAAAAAATAAATAAGAGAACATAGTGTAATACAGTATTATAAATTTTGTTATTAGAACAATGAATAGTGTTAAACTCACAAGTGGAGAGCAGAGAAGTCTGCTCTAACTTTATCCGCTTCTTGTGTAAAGCCAACAAGTCATAGGACAGCAGCAAGTTGAAAGAAACACTTTTTTATTTCCAAATAAATCTTCACAATATTAAAAATAGTCCCCCAAGTGGTATCGCTTTGCTCACTCAGTCTCTCTTTGGAAGGCGTACTGCATACAGTTTCGCTGCCGGCTAGCACCGTACCGCAAACACTTCCTCTGAAGTTTCACTGCTCAATTCACTGCCATTTTGGAGTCAATTCACTTGTTTCTGTTAATGCTGCCCTAGCTACTCTTCCCCTGGCTCTGACTCACACAGACTGCACAGGCTGTGAGTCAGAGCCAGGGGAAGAGTAGCTAGGGCAGCATTAACAGAAACAAGTGAATTGACTCCAAAATGGCAGTGAATTGAGCAGTGAAACTTCAGAGGAAGTGTTTGCGGTACGGTGCTAGCCGGCAGCGAAACTGTATGCAGTACGCCTTCCAAAGAGAGACTGAGTGAGCAAAGCGATACCACTTGGGGGACTATTTTTAATATTGTGAAGATTTATTTGGAAATAAAAAAGTGTTTCTTTCAACTTGCTGCTGTCCTATGACTTGTTGGCTTTACACAAGAAGCGGATAAAGTTAGAGCAGACTTCTCTGCTCTCCACTTGTGAGTTTAACACTATTCATTGTTCTAATAACAAAATTTATAATACTGTATTACACTATGTTCTCTTATTTATTTTTTATACATATGTATGCAAAACTGGAGTAACCAGACCTAAGGTACATATAGCGGGGTATTGTAAGTGCTCCGTTTTTTTTACTAATTTTTCACCAATACACTGATATAAAAGTGGTATTTGTAAATTACCAATTTTCACCAATACACTGATATAAAAGTGGTATTTGTACACTTGCACCTTTTTGCACTATTGTAGAGTGTGTAATAGCAACACATTTATTAAATAGAGTTTGTGTGTTTTTTTGAAGCACTGGAGTGTTTTTAAAGGAACATTGCACTTTTCTTGTCTTAAAGACACAGCGCACCCCCACTTTTGTACTGGCCCATTTTGGCGAACAGCAGGCTGTGCACTTTGCAAAGGAAGCACGCCACTAGGTTTTATGGTTGTTATTATTTTAGACGTGTATTGAGCGCCTTTTTTTACTTGTCTTCTCTCTTGTTTGAGTGTATAGGCTGAGCTATCAGCATAAATTGCAATGGCTTGGTAGGCCGCTTTGTTTCTTGTTCTATTTGCTCTCATTACTTCTTCTTTTATATGAAAGTAGTGCAATCGTAGCTGCACATCCCTGGGCTTTCAGTTGGTAAAAAGGTGGGTTTTGGCACTCTATGAGCCGGTTAATAATAAACATGTCTGGGGCGAGGGCTGTGAACAAACCCACGAGGTAGGCTGTAAGTTCTGTCGGGCCTATACTTTCGGCGATGCCTTTAATGCGGAGGTTGTTTTGCCTACCTCTATCTTCTATGTCAGCTGTTTTCCCCTCCTGTGCCTCTATTCTGTCTGAGAGGCTGTCTAGTTTTGCCGCCATGGAGTTGTGGACCTCTTCATATTCTGCCATTTTGTCCTCGATCGAGGCCGTTCTGTCTCCCAGCTCCTTAATGTCGGAGCGGATGGTTTGTAGAGCGCTCTGAAACGTGAGCTGGAGCTTGTCTGCCATAGTATCAAGCATCGCCTGCAGGATCCCCTGCATGACTGGTAGGTCAGCAGCCGCCGTTTCCTGGGGAGAGATCTATTCTTCATCGCCGCCATCTTGGGTCTCGCCTTGCTGGCTGAGGCCTCGAGTTTGGCTCGCCCTTACCCCAAATAAAAAAATTTTGTCGCCCCTCTCTGTCTGGCGACGTTGCTTGGGTTGGGACATGCTGCAGCTGCGGGTTTTCTCCGTATTGGATCACCTTTTATTATAAATTACGGCCTTTGCAGCACGGAGCTCTGGCTATATGCGACCGCTAGCTCCGGAGTCCAGGACACACCCCCCGACAGCTTTTTTTATGATGGAGTACATAGAGGGTGCTTTTTTGTGATTGTTGTTTTTTTACAATTTTACATTTTCACATTCATTTTTCCCCCTGGCATTTACCATCAGCAAATTACCAATCTCTTACATGTTATGACTCCTGTCATTCAAAATAGGAACTTATCTGCCCAACACTAAATTGGTTGTGCATATTCTTTCACAACTTTGGTAGGACTTATGGTATTACTAATTTGACAAGCATACATACAGCTGTCACTTAAAATACACAGACCAATCACCATCCTGTTAACCACTTGGATCCTATACGTTCACTGCTGTGTCTAGTGACAGCTTTTTTGTTTTAGTACATGGAGGGTTGTGCTTTTTGGTTTTTGTGATTGTTGTTTTTTCAAATTTTATATTTTTATCTTCTTTTATTATCTCCCTTGCCTTCACTATCAGCAAGTTAACAACCTCTTACATGTTGTGTTATGACTCCTGCTGTTGACAATAAGGCTTATCTTCCCAACGATGAATTGTGTGTTTTCATTATTTCACAACTTCGGTAGGAGTTTTGGCATTACTAATTTTACAAGTGCAGGGAACTTTATATATTTTCCATTCATCCCTCCATGCACACAGCTGTCATTTGAATAGATAGTCAATCATTATCCTGTAAACCACTTGGATCCTATACACTCACTGTTGTGACGGTTGTCCACTACCATTGTATGCATTGACAAATTCTACTATTTGTTGTTGTAGTGGAACCCCTTTGCAACCTGACCGGTTACCTCCGCTAATTCCCTTCCTTCAGCTGTTCTAGAAACCCTTATAACAGGGATCCATTTTTCCCCCAGTAACTGGACATCACACAGTTCTGGAGGTAAAAACCCTGAATGACTTTGTTTATTTTGTTACACATGGTTTTACAGACACAGGCCCCTACATGGTGTTTTAACACAAAAAACAGGGGTTTCAATCCCAAGAAGCTGAAGGAGCAGGGAGGAAGGACAATGCATCTAGGTTAAACTGGGCTGGCAGTGTCTCTGTGGCAATGTCCAGCTATGACAGGAAAAGGGAGGGGTAAGAGGGAGAGATACAGGCAGACCATACACTTACTCTACTTTAGAGAGCTACTGCATATACAGGCACAATACACAAAAGGCATAGAAATACATGGGGAAACACAGAATACAAGGGGAAACCCCACAAATAAGCAGTGGACATGGTACTTAGTGATGGCGGTCCATCACAAATCTCCCCCTGGATTGTACTCTGCTGCTGGGGAGTGAGACCGGTTGTCTCCACTCCCAATAACTCACACTGCCGCTGGGGAACGAGACCAGTTGTCTCTGTTCCCTGGACGTCACTGTGTCACTTCGGAGGAAGGACAGAACACTTCTCCCCTTGGACTTCATACTGCCACTGGGGAACCAGGCCGGCTGTCTCCATTCCCTGGACCTCATACTGCCGCTGAGGAACCAGACCAGTTGTCTCCGTTCCCTGGACTTCACCTTGCCACTGGGGAGGAAGGATGGTACTCAGCGCTACCGGGGTTGCAAAGTCCATAAGCTCCATTACTTCCAAGTCAGGCGGTGTTATGCTTTGGAACAGGCATACATAGTCTTGCTCGAGCTCCCACTGCAGGTCTGCCAGATGATCCAGATCTGGCTGCTGTTCAGGTATCCCTGCCAGGTTCAAGCAATCTTTCCTTTCCTCTCGGATGTCCCAGAAGCGGAAAAGGTCTGGATCTCTGAAGTCCAGGTCTCCGAACCCCAGGTGGTCTCCCAAATACTCCCAAAAGAGACTAGGGCCATCGTAGTTGTATCCCTCTGGAGGATCGCCCTCGGCTAGCCACATGACAGCTTGACTGCATATCATTGTAGCCATCGTCTACCTCCAGTTCTCTCCAGACCAGTCGCTCCAGTTCAACCACCCACTCCTCCAGGGGCTGCTCTCCCAGGAGAGGTATCCGCAGGTCCAGTTGATCCTGTAGTCCCTGCTCTGGAGTTAGAACGGGCTCCCTCCGGAGAACCTGAACTTCCACAAGTACCATGTTCCAGAGTTCCTTTCGGACCTGGCCCCTATGATCGAGATCACTTGCCTCTGAGGCTGGGCACCCATTCGCATCCAGCCATTCCTGCAGTCTCTGGTGGAACTCCTCTTTGTGTGGGGATGCTGCACGGGAGCTAGCTCCATCTATTTCTCTGAGTCCTAGGCATGGGGTGGCTGTCAGAACCCCTGGGGTCACTTCCTCTGCCTGCCGTTCGTGGGGTGGTGAGGGGTTCGCACAATCTCTCTGTGCCAGGATATAGGCTTGTGCTTCGGAGAAGACCTTGGTCATGGCCACTTCTTTGCGAAGGGCATCCTAACCGTAGCTGGGTGCCATGCTTGTTTCATTGACGGGACGCTGGTTCCTTTCAGCTGAGAAGTATGATCCCACCTCAACCACCAGTTGTAGCGGATCCCCTTGGCAACCTGACTGGTCTCCTCTGCTAATTCCCTTCTTTCAGCCATTCAGGAACCCATATAACATGCAAGCATCCATTTTCCTCCCAGTAACTGGATGCCATACAATTCTGGAGGTAAAAACACTAACTGACTTTGTTTATTTTGTTACACATGGTTTTACAGACACAGATCCCTACATGGGGTCTCCAACACAAAACAACAGGGGTTTCAAACCCAACAAGCTGAAGGAGGAGGGAGGAAGGACAATGCATCAAGGTTAAACTGGGCAGGCAGTGTCACTGTGGCAACGTCCTGCTGTGACAGGAATAGGGAGGGGAAAGGGGGAGAAATGCAGGCAGACCATACACTTACTCTACTTTACAGAGCTACTGCATATACAGGCACAATACACGAAAGGAATAGAAATACATGGGGAAACACAGAATACAAGGGGAAACCCCACAAATAAGCAGTGGGCATGGTACTTAGTGATGGCGGTCCGTCACAGCTGTTTTCTGCTTTTCTAGGGATCCATTTCATTTTCTTGGGTATTTTGTTTAATTACATTTTTATAGTCACTTTTATCATATTACCCTCAGTTTTCAATAAAGGTTATGCCTTTCATTATTCTTATTATGCTGTTCCCCCACTTCAAGGTTTTCTTGGGACTTAAAGGACCACTATAGGCACCCAGACCACTTCAGCTCAATAAAGTGGTCTGGGTGCCAGGTCCCTCTAGGGTTAACCCTGCCTGCTGTAAACATAGCAGTTTCACAGAAACTGCTATGTTTACTTTAGGGTTAATCCAGCCTCTAGTGGCTGTCTTACTGACAGCCGCTAGAGGCGCTTCCGCACTTCTCACTGTGATTTTCACAGTGAGAAGACGCCAGTGTCCATAGGAAAGCATTGAGAATGCTTTCCTATGGACTGACTGAATGCGCGCGCGGCTCTTGCCTCACATGCGCATTCAGCCGATGACGTCCAGAGGAGGAGGAGAGTCCCCAGGGAGCCCGGTGCTGGAGAAAGGTAAGTATTTAACCCCTTCCTCCAACTTCAGCCCGGCGGGAAGGGGGCCATGACGGTGGGGGCACCCTCAGGTCCCTATAGTGCCAGGAAAACGAGTTTGTTTTCCTGGCGCTATAGTGGTCCTTTTTATTAAACTGTTATATTATATCACTGCATTATCATTCATAGCCCTGTCCATAGTTGACAGAACTGTGCTGTGTAAAAAGTCAAAACCATATCATGCTTATTAATACAGAATAACCTGATTAATACAGTCTATTATTAAAAGGTCAATTTGTGTATTAGCCATATACTTCATAGTATCAATTAATGTTTTTCTGCAACAGGATAAAATGTGTTGTTACTGGATTCAAATAGAAACAAGAAGCCTCCCTTTTGCCATACAAGAAAACTACATATAGCACATTTAGCATTGCTTGTTTTTAAATAGTTCTTGGGTTTAAATGTTATTATTCTGCAAATGTTACTCTGACATACTACAGTCAGAACACTAACCACTGAGCCATGTCACCATTACGTATGTTTATAATCGTAATCTGACTCTAATTTCATAGCAGCAAGGCCGCCGGTATATATTATGCAAATAGTACACAATATATATGTGCAGACGGGCTACACTGACTCATTACAATATGTATATATTATACAGGTGCTACTGGGACCAATTGATAGATTGTGCAGAAGCCAGTGCTCTCACTCAATTTTAAACTAGCTGTGACATCCAAAGAATTGTTTATAAATGCTACCATGAATGCATATAGCTTTTGTAAAACAAACAAACAAACCTTGAAATAGATCATATGCTATTTGCAATATTATCAGAAAAAAATATTGTCTTGATAACATTGTCTATTTTGTAATTTGTTTTGACAAGGTTTGCTGAAGTTTTATGACAATAGGAAATATTACAGTTACAAAATATTTATTGAAGGTCAGTAACAAATGAGGATTATCAAAACAAGTTGAAGTGTAAACAAATCCCTCTCCGAAATGAAAACCTTGTGTCATGTCCCATATCGCATGTCCTTTCATCCTGGGTTAATGGACTCAACATTTTGCCAAAAAATGCACAGTAACCTCAAAGACGTTATATAATAGTAATAGAAAACTTTATTAAGTATTTATTATCCATCAGAAAAAATGTTACTGAACAGACCACTGAGATGGAGACACGTCAGATTAAATAAATTATTTGCATTATAGAGTCTTGACTTTAATATACTGTTCTATAATTAACTCATATATTGTACCTATTCATCTCTTGTCTCTCTTAATATTCTGTATGTCAATTACATGTTGTCAAATATCCCCATTCTATAATTGCATAGTGATACAGAATATGTTGGCGCTATATAGATGCTAATAATAATAATAGTAATAGAAACAATAATAATAATATCATTTTTTTCACTCCATTTAGCTACTGAGGGGTTAATTACTGTAATGCATATTTGTTTCATGTACAGGTCAGATTGTGTAATATTTCTAATGTAAGGAGGAACCATTACAACATTGCTTCTTAGAAATAGTATAGAAAATAATGCATCATCACTGTTAAAAATATTAGGCCATGGGGGCCACTCCTAATTTTTTTGAACATTGGTATTGTAGCAGAACACCTTTGGCTGTCCAATACATTCCCTTTATAATAGTATTGTTGGAACCTAAGAGTTTTTCCTGTGCCTGGACTATACAGATTTGCATACAACCATATGTGGCTATACTAAGATTCATCAAGTTGTTCGGTAAAAAGATGTACAAGTCTGCATGTGAACTGCTGTATTCGCCATCCGAACTAAAGTACCGAACAACCGGACCACCCTGGTGTGAAGTATGGCTGTAATTTACCTCCCTGTATGCTCGTTCCATTCCCCTGGTTTAAACACATGAACGCTCTGCTGTACTCCCTGGGTGGCCGCCATTTCAGCAGCTGAACACGTTGCAGTGGCCATCTTAAACTCCCGAACAGCGGTGTCTGGTCATCAAGTGTCTGGAACTCAAATCGAACACTCGACTAACCAAACACCGCTAAGACCTCCAGGACTTCAGAAAGTACCGATTAAAACACACGAACGGCCCGTCGTTCGGTAGGATGAATCCCACGAACTAGGGGATTCATCCGAATGCGAACTCAACCATAGATGGCATAGACTTTCGGGACTTTTGATGCGCGAACAGAGACCGACCGCAGGGCCAAAACTCATGGAACTATTTTCAGCTACTTTGCCCATGCGGTCGGTCAAATCTTTGCGTCCTCATAACTCCCAAACCCCTGGTCTGATCTGAGTGATTTTTTTTATATGTTTCTCACCCAGATCAGGGCTACCAGTGGGTACCACATTTAAAGGTATACCTACCATATTTGGGGGACATCCAAGAATTTGGGAAAAGTATGCACATTATAATTATGTTAACTGTTAAGCTAAGAGGAGATGTGTGGGAGGTAACGTCTATGTGATTGGTTACTGTAGCAATTATGGTGGATACCCCCCTTGCATGGGAGAATCCCATAAAAGCAGGAATTGTGTCATTAAACTTCAGTTCTACTCCTGATACTGTGTGTCGTCCAGTGATTGGGAAAGGTGATGGGATATTATTGGATTGCCTTGCTGATTGTGCTTGTTACCCTATTGGATTTACTACTTGTTCCTGAATTATTCTAATACACCAGTGGAGTTAAGCTGTGGGAAATCAGCTCTCCGCTACAGGTATCATGTATTTATTTAGTAACAACACATTTTCACAATGCAGGAAACAATGAGTCAAGCGTATAATAAGGAAAAGCAGAACAACACTAGAGTTTGAGAGTCCTGCCCATAAGCTCCTGGACCATTATATTATTGCCCAATTTCCTGGTCCTTAATGCCTTTGATTTAATAATAGGAAAAGTTGGTGCTTAGCCTCTTATCCTAAGTGTTGTCCTAGGGCTCCTTACAATGACCACAAGATGCATTTGTGTTGCTAGTGTAAGCTGTGACATTATTTATTAAATTTTTATCTCACTCAGCACACATTCAGAGGATTGCAACCATTCCAAACCATTAAGAGAAAAAAAGGGGAATCCCAATTTTTATCTCATCCAGCATCATTCAGCTATTGACTGAAGGTTGTTAGATACTCCACCTCATTTATTCTACCATTGTCACCGTATTATTAGTTTTGCTATAATAATGTTACCATGCCTCCCAACAGTCCAGCTTTCGGAGGCATAGTCGTGATTTTGGGCTCCTGTCCCACTTTCCCGCTTTAGATCGTAGGTGTCCCACATCCAGGAGCACCAGGGCCCAAGCAGTTCTGTCTGTCACTAAGGGATTGGTCAAACAGCCTGCCAAGCCCCTTTCTGTAGGTGGGTGGAAACTTCGCCAGCAGTTTAGCTATAATCAGCATACAGGGAGTGCAGAATTATTAGGCAAATTAGTATTTTGACCGCATCATCCTCTTTATGCATGTTGTCTTACTCCAAGCTGTATAGGCTTGAAAGCCTACTACCAATTAAGCATATTAGGTGATGTGCATCTCTGTAATGAGAAGGGGTGTGGTCTAATGACATCAACACCCTATATCAGGTGTGCATAATTATTAGGCAACTTCCTTTCCTTTGGCAAAATGGGTCAAAAGAAGGACTTGACAGGCTCAGAAAAGTCAAAAATAGTGAGATATCTTGCAGAGGGATGCAGCACTCTTAAAATTGCAAAGCTTCTGAAGCGTGATCATCGAACAATCAAGCGTTTCATTCAAAATAGTCAACAGGGTCGCAAGAAGCGTGTGGAAAAACCAAGGCGCAAAATAACTGCCCATGAACTGAGAAAAGTCAAGCATGCAGCTGCCACGATGCCACTTGCCACCAGTTTGGCCATATTTCAGAGCTGCAACATCACTGGAGTGCCCAAAAGCACAAGGAGTGCAATACTCAGAGACATGGCCAAGGTAAGAAAGGCTGAAAGACGACCACCACTGAACAAGACACACAAGCTGAAACGTCAAGACTGGGCCAAGAAATATCTCAAGACTGATTTTTCTAAGGTTTTATGGACTGATGAAATGAGAGTGAGTCTTGATGGGCCAGATGGATGGGCCCGTGGCTGGATTGGTAAAGGGCAGAGAGCTCCAGTCCGACTCAGACGCCAGCAAGGTGGAGGTGGAGTACTGGTTTGGGCTGGTATCATCAAAGATGAGCTTGTGGGGCCTTTTCGGGTTGAGGATGGAGTCAAGCTCAACTCCCAGTCCTACTGCCAGTTCCTGGAAGACACCTTCTTCAAGCAGTGGTACAGGAAGAAGTCTGCATCCTTCAAGAAAAACCTGATTTTCATGCAGGACAATGCTCCATCACACGCGTCCAAGTACTCCACAGCGTGGCTGGCAAGAAAGGGTATAAAAGAAGAAAATCTAATGACATGGCCTCCTTGTTCACCTGATCTGAACCCCATTGAGAACCTGTGGTCCATCATCAAATGTGAGATTTACAAGGAGGGAAAACAGTACACCTCTCTGAACAGTGTCTGGGAGGCTGTGGTTGCTGCTGCACGCAATGTTGATGGTGAACAGATCAAAACACTGACAGAATCCATGGATGGCAGGCTTTTGAGTGTCCTTGCAAAGAAAGGTGGCTATATTGGTCACTGATTTGTTTTTGTTTTGTTTTTGAATGTCAGAAATGTATATTTGTGAATGTTGAGATGTTATATTGGTTTCACTGGTAATAATAAATAATTGAAATGGGTATATATTTGTTTTTTGTTAAGTTGCCTAATAATTATGCACAGTAATAGTCACCTGCACACACAGATATCCCCCTAACATAGCTATAACTAAAAACAAACTAAAAACTACTTCCAAAAATATTCAGCTTTGATATTAATGAGTTTTTTGGGTTCATTGAGAACATGGTTGTTGTTCAATAATAAAATTAATCCTCAAAAATACAACTTGCCTAATAATTCTGCACTCCCTGTAGGTGTTTACTATGGACCCAAGAAGTGCCAGATATAATATTGTTTTTCAAATCATGCACATGCTGCACTATCACATGCACACAATTTAGTAGATACTGCCCATGATCTATTAAGTTGTGCACACAAGATAACTTGAGCACAAAGTAGTCAACACTGACGTTGCACTGGACGTTCTTCTACCTTGCTCGGGATGAGAACTTGCACTATCTGACATCAGTCACCTACTGGGTTCCCTAGCATGATCACAAGTCTGAATCTTCTGACTCTTCAACAGCCTTATCTCATCATGGCCATGCCGAAGGCAAAAAGACCTCCAGCGCATTTAACTACTTTTACATGATATGGTTGTCTAGTCTAGTGTATGTGAACTAGCCAGTCACAGAAATGTTCACAAACAATTCATGTTTCTACCTTTTTTATACACTGTCAGAACAATTCACTGTTAAATAATATACCCGAAATAAATTTTCAATCAAATAAAGTAATCTTCAAGTAATCCTTTTTTTAAAAAACATTTGGATGTTACATATTATGCTCTTAAAGCCTATTCACAGCAGTTTCTAGCAAGTATAACCCTCAACAGGATGCTTCTTCACAGCATTTTTTATTATATCTATCTGCCTTTTGGGCATGACAATCTGCTAATATGCCTCAAGTAGTGTTTGTCGGACACATGGCCTCCATCTGTTCCTTAAACTTCAACCTTGACTGTTCACAGAGCATGGCTGACTTTTTTGAATGACAAATGCCTTTCATATTTTTGGAACATTATGTTCCTAGTGGCTTTAGTTGGTAAAATAGTGAAATGAATATTCAAATGAGACCTGTATTGCTTAGCAGTAATGAGAGGGTCTTTCTCTAGTTAGACATAAAAGTAACATCAACAATAGCATACCAGAGTTTAATAAAAATACTTGTATATAACACTAATAAAACACTACAATAATCTGGTAGGGCTAAACTGTACTAAAGTGAGAATTGTTAGAAATTCAAAGTAATTTTCAAATTTAGACCAAAATCTAAAAACTTTGATTAATCTATCTGTCTAGAGTTGTAATCAAAATTATTCAACCCCCATTGAAAATCAGTTTTTGTCAAAATTGATATAATTTCAGCTGTTTGCAATGAACAAATCAAACAAAAGCAATTGAAATTGCTCGGCACAATGAATGCTGTAAGTCAAGACACCAGCTTCTGGCAGCATTCCTGAGGAATCGTAGCCCATTGCTCATGAGCAATGTGCCTCTCCTCAGTAATATTCTTGGGTTAATGTGCTGCAACTGCCTTTTTCAAATCACACCAGAGATTTTCTATGAGGTTCAAGTCAAGTGACTGTGATGGCCAGTGTAGAATTTTCCAGGACTTCTTCTGCAACTAAGTCTTGGTGGAATTTGAGGTATGCTTGGAATCATTGTCTTGTTGGAAGGTCAAATGACACCGAAGCTTCAGCTTTCTCACATGATGTTTTCCTAGAATTTCCTGATACTTCAATGAATCTATCTTGCCTTCGACATGCTGCAGGTTTCCAGTGCCAAAGAATGCAAAGCAGCCCCAAAGCATTACCGTGCCACAACCATGCTTAACTGTAGGCAGAGTGTTCTTCTAGGCATGTGCTACATTCTTCTTCCTCCAGACACACTGCTGATCTATTGAGTTAAAAAGTTCCAGTTTTGTTTCATCACCCCACAAAACAAAGCCCTGAAACTTCTGTGTCTTATTTCTATGATTTTTTAACATATTAGAGCTGACTTTTCTTGTTCTTTTGGGTAAGTAGTGGTATATGTCTTGGAGTTCTGACATGGAAACCTTGTGCTTTTAGTATGCGCCTTATTGTGCTCATTGAAACCTCAGTGCCGGTTGCCACAAATCATGCTGCAGGCTTTTTGCAGTCACTCAAAGTTTTTTTTTTTTCACAACCTGCCTTCTCAGAAATCTGGTTTGTCATTGAAATCAGCCATTGATAGTTTCCTTTTTCTGCTACATCTTGGTAGTGTAACCACTGTTCCTTCAACTTTGAACTTGAGAACTTTTCTTCCAATAGTGTCTCTAGGAACATTTAGTGCCTTCACTATCTTTTTGTATCCTGTTCCCAGTTTGTGAAGGGTGATGGTCGCGTCTCTCAACTTTGTGGACCATTCTTTTGACTTAGCCATATTTCTAACATGCAGTCAAACGTGACACTAAACAAACCCCTAACCAGTTCAGGTATTTCAAGTGTTTCATCTCAAGCATACCTGGTGCAACCAATGAAGCACTTTATTAGTTGTATCAGGTGTACTTTAGACAGCATCTGTTTTGCATATTTGTGCTGTTGTGAGGGATTCCATTGAGGGGGTTGAATAATTTTAAACTGGAGAAGTCATTATAAGTTGCATTTTCAGTTTGATTTGGGAAACCTCTTGAAATATTTGTTGTGTTGAGCTATTTCACAGTTGAAGTCTGTAAATGTTGACAATAAAACCTGATTTTCATTGGGGGTTGAATAATTTTGATTACAACTGTATCTACCTATTGTTTGACTCTGCAGAATTTCAGTTCTGAAAAAGATTTCTGGAAGCAAAAATGCAGCGGAAATAATGCCTATGACTGTGCTAACATGCACAAATGACTGCAATATTGCCTAGCCTAGTGACTACACAATATCAGGCATTTTTGCCATGCCAGTTCTATATTGACACAATGTAGTTATTATATATTTTGATTAAACAATAGGAACTTTCATAATAATTAATCATAATTCTTTCCTCTTGCAACTGTGTATTCATGAAAAAGTGAGTCATTTAAAGTTCAAAACAAGGGATTGACCATCCACTTACTAGTTCCACCCTCACAAGAACTTTCCCACACATGCACTTCTTCAGTGTAAAAAACATTGCCCTATCAGCTTCTCCCAGCTGCGTCTCTGTGGTGGTAGCAGGCGCCGCAAGACACAGCCAGGTACCGTGAAACCACTACAATGAAAATTGAAATTTCATTAATAAACCATAAAATCAAAAAATATTACTAAGAAAATTAAGAATTGATTGATTACGCATGGGGTTAGCATATTAGCACTTACAATACAATGCTTAAAATTAGTATTTTTGAAGAAAGAATGTTTTAACAAATGAAACAAGCTGCAGTCCTAATGATGGAAATGTCAGAAAGAGTCCAGGAGAGCCAATTCCTTTCATAAGATGGTCTTCTTCTGACAGAAGAGGAGAAACCAATGCTAATGCAAGTCCAGGTTCATCCCATCATGAATTTCAAAGAGACTTAATTATGTCATGTAGAGTTTGAAGATGGTGTACCATTTCTTTGAAATGATTTCTCATATTTGCCTGTTTCGGCTGCATTCGCATCTTCACATCTATAATTTGGACTTACTCTAGTTAAAGCTTGAAAGTTGTACATTACTTGAACTTTCTTTCCCAAAAGTTCATTCCTTACAAACAAATGAATTATAATAGATTTGGCTTGTTGCACTCTCCCTTTACAAACATCCACACCTTAAAGGGATTCTCCAGTGCCAGAAAAACATATCCGTTTTCCTGGCACTGCAGGACCCTGCAGTGCCCCTCTCCCTCCCTTCCCCCATCCCATGTTACTGAAGTGGTTAAAACCCCTTCAGTGACTTACCTGAATCCAACGCCGATGTCCCTCTGTGCTGGGTCAGGCTCTGCACATGCTCCTCCCCCTCCAAAGACAGCCAGCGGAGGAGACCTAATGCGCATGCGTGGCAATGGGCGTGCATGCGCATTAGACCTCCCCATAGGAAAGCATTATTCAATGCTTTCCTATGGGGATTTTGTTGATGCTGGAGGTCCTCATGCATAGCGCCTAAGGGCCTAAGCTCCCGCCAGTAGGTCAAGAGTTGATTGTGGAACATCAGGCAAGGTCTAGGGTTCCCGCAGTGGAGCCACGCTAATAGCCTGAGGTGTCCTTGAACCAGAAGAGAGAATGAATGAGAATCCAGTAACAGGTCCGTGGATCCAGGAAGTAGTCTGGGAAGATCTATGGACAGCTCCATGAGTGAAGGGAACCAAGGTTGTGCAGTCCAGAATGGGGCTATGAGAACCAAAGACATCCGAGAAAGTCTGAGTTTTAATAATGTCCGAGGCAGTAGGGAGAAAGGAGGAAACTCAAAACTCTTAAAAAAAGGTATAATAAAACTAAATATTGAGGTGGGCTGCTACATACACTATTAAGCATCTTTAGATGAGAGAAAACTCACAAGTGGAAAAAGGTATGTGCGCTCCCCAATATTGAAGTACTCAAGTAGATCAATCAGAATAAAAAACAATTTATTTGATTCATAAAACCATACATATAAAAAATTATTGATAATATGTTATCCTTTACAACGGGTAACCAAGCTGTTCTAATTTTTGTGTACCATAGGCTCATAGAGTATAATTCCTCCTATCATGTATATAAAATATAAGAGCAAGAGCCGGTCACACAATACAATGTAGCAGATAACAATGTATCTGGATATTTCCAAGCTAGGAGGCTGCAACTATAAGAAATAACAATATCTCTAGAGCAGCAACCAGGCTGGAAAAAAACCGCCACAGAGTAATCAATGCACCTGTAAACATGTATACACGCTGTCACTAGCAAACCGGTATATCAACAAACGGTATAAAATAAACCCAGATACAGACAAAAAAAGAAAAAGTATATAATATCACAAGACATAAATGGAATAAAAGTATGAATAACAAAACACCAGAAAAGATGGGTACCTTGCCTTGGTGTGGGCCCCTCGAGGTTATAAAACAAAAAAGTCCAAATAGGTGTATCCATGGATGCACCCTGCACTTTGTACCGTGGTCGGGATCTTCGAAAAAGACAACGGTATAACACAGAGCGACTGACAGATGGTGTGACAGGAGGAAACCATGTCCCGAATCAGGATGAAAAGGTAGTGGCCAGATGCACTTTATACCGCGGTCAGGATCTTCACAAAAGGCTGTGGTATAACATAAAACAGCTACCAGGTAGTAGGACTGGAGGAAACAAGAATCAGAAATCAGCTGGTAAACGCACGTCTACGCGTTTCGTCTTTCCCACAAGACTTTTTCAAGACAACCCATCTGTGCATAGTCAGGGTTTAAATACCCTGTCAGAACACAGTCGGACTTCACAAAAACCTGTACTGGATTCATACATATGAAGTTTGTGATATGACATAAATGAACAATAAAAAAGGGGCATGTATCATAATGGTAAACTTCAGATAATTATTTAAATACATCGCTGGAGAAGTTAGTATGTTAATAATACTACATTCTATGTTCATTATATCAGGATCTACTTAGAGTATATAAACAAGATAAACAATTCCATATATTATATATTGAACAAAACAAACCATTATCGTTAGACAACATGCTCATGGAGACATAAGTGTGCACAAGAGGAGTTAAAAAAAAATAAAAAAATAGATAGATAGATAGCTAATTTTAAAAGGGAGCCTCCTGAACCTCCTTTGAAACAAAGAAAGGAGGGTATTCCAAAAGGGTCCTGTTAGATGCAAGAAAATTTCAAGGAACAGCCATCCATTTATCAAGTGAAATATAATTAGAGATTAGATATAAACCTCAATTTAGATAGACTTGAAAGAATTCTAATTAAAAAGAACCCTTTTAATCCAGGTGATCCTGATTTTTATATGTGGGAATTTAAAGGGATAGCCTTCCATATAACTGATATACAACATATCACAAAAAAAGTTAACTTTATATGTGCTAAAGAGTAGAAACAAGTTAGATAACGGGCTCAAGGCCTCCATTGCAAGAAAGACCTTCCCTATAAAATACAACAATTCGAAGGGTAGACAATTAGGAAATGGTAAATACTGTATATAACAGACATAATTTGAAGGATATTCAGATTTATTCAAGCTCATGAAGAACAAAAACAGAAATATTAAAATAATTCTTCATTGAGGCCATTAGGCGCCATAGAGTTTAGCCTAAAGAACCACATGGATTCTGTTTTGAGTAATTCCCTTTTCCTTTTAGCATTATCTCTATTGACTGGGATGTGGTCTATCCCCACCACCTTAATGCCAGGAGGGATCTCCATCATGGCAGACTTCAAAGTGATGAGCCACTGAGGATCTAATGTCTTTATATATGGCCAGTCTGTGGAGGAAATGCATAAAGCCATGGTTGGAGGGAGGCATCCGATGCTTGGGTGTCCGGGTCCGGCCTCCAACTGAAGAACACCGGGAGTTGAAAGTACAATTGAGATGCGAAGAGGTCGATAGGCATCGGGCCCCAGAGCGTTTGTAGTTGTAGGTGTCTCCCAGATGTCTGGAATTCTAGTTCGCTACTGTATTGGACAAACCTGGAATGTATTCTGCTTGTACTGATATGTTGTGATCCAGACAGTATTGCCAAAACTCCTGTGCCAGGTCCATCAGTATCTTGGATCTCGTGCCACCCAGGTGGTTGATGTAGCGGACTGCAGATATATTGTCCATTCATAGTATGATGGAACAGTTGGCCGTGGCCCCGAGGAGGTTCTTTAAGGCAAACAACTCTGCCATGAGTTCCAGGCTGTTGATGTGAAGCTCTTTTTCGGCTTGGGACCATTTTCCTCCTGTCGAGATAGTACCACAACACGCTCCCCAACCGAGTGTACTTGCATCGGATTCTATTATGAAATCCGGGGCGGTCTTGAAGATCTCGCTGCCTTTCCACGCATCCATGTGTTGCAGCCACCAGGCGACTTCCTCTTTGGCTGTGTAATCGAGTGGAACAGAGTCGGAATAAGAGCGACCCAAGCATAGGTGTGTGGCCTTTAGCCTTTGAAGGGCTCTGTAATGGAGATGCCCTGGGAAAATCGCCTGGATGGAGGCTGAAAGGAGACCGATCATCCTGGCAAGTTGTCGCAAGGTCAAAACTGAACAAGCCAAAGTTCTGTAAATTTTCTTTCTTAAAGAGTTTGACCTTTGCAGGTGGTAGGCTGAGCGTCCCATATACCACATCAGTATTGTATCCCAAGAACTCTATGGACTGGGAAGGTTTGAGCACCAACTTTTCCCAATTGATCAGGAGCCCTAAATTTTGCACGAGGGCAACGCCCAAGAGAGGTGCTGATGAAGCCGGTGGGCATTGTGGGCCATAATCAGCATATTGTCTAGGTATATGATCATATGAACACCTCTGCTGTACAGAAGGGCGACCGCAGGTTTGAGGTTTGAGCAGCTTGGTGAAGCACCATGAAGCAGATGACAGAACGAAAGGGAGGCACGGGAATCGCCACATAGTTTAGTTTCATTGGAATTGAAGGAGGTGTTGGCATTCCTCGGCAATTGGAATTGTGAGGTACGTGTCTTCGAGATTAAGTTTGACCGTCCAATCTCCCAACCTGAGCAGGTCCCGAAGATAGTGATTTCCCTCCATCTTGAAATGGTGGTACTGGACAAACCCATTGAGAGGGCGCAGATTGATAACCGGTCTCACACCACCACCTTTCTTGTGTACCAAAAAGAGGTTGCTTGAAAATCCGTTTGTAAATCGCTCCCTTTTCCTTTAGTGTGTGAATTACCAGTTTCCTGTCTTGTGGGGGAAAAAACAATCCGGTGCGGCACGGAGGCTTGGACTGGGTGCTGCAGAAACTCGATGTCATAACCTAGAATGGTGTTTAGGACCCAAATCTGTAGGTTAATCTGTGCCAATCATCAAGAAAATGGAACAGTCTGCCCCCCACATATGACATACAAGAGAGAGGGGGGGGTGAACACTTGGTCGGCCATAGAAGGTACCCCTGGTCCCTCACGACTGCCACGATCTGACTCTGACCAGGAAGAAAGGCGAAGGGGAATTGGTCTCCGTATACTGGAACCTAGATGTGGTGGAGCCTTGGTAACTCCGGTGTAAACCCCAGGAGGAATGGCCGAGCAGATGGCCCCGATGTCTTCCGGCCCCACCAAAAACCTTGGGAGAGAACACTCTCTTCATGTTGGATTGTGCCTTGTCCAGTGCCGTGAAGGTACTGACATTGTTACCCAGTTCTTTTACAAAATTGTCCACGAATAGGAGACCTTTTGCCTGTGATCCAGGCTCAGTTATTGCCAGATTTACGAGTTTAGGCTCGATTTTCATGAGGATGGATTTTCTCCTTTCAGTGTCTAACGCAGTGTTAGCATTGCCTATCAGACAAATGGATCGCTGGACCCAGCCACTAATGGCCAATAAATCCACTGTTGCACCTTCGGTTAAGGCCGCTTTGATCATATCAATGATTTTGGCGCTAGGCCCCAATACGTCTAACACTTTATTTTGGTAGTGACGTAGGGAATAGTCCAGTACTTTTTTTGGCTTTCCAGACAGATTTGCGTAAGAACTGGGCGACCACCGGCACGGCACAGGCCATATCGGGGACTGTAGGGTGTGGGCACTCTGCCCTACGCTTATTTCTAGTGTCAGCACTTAGTAGATGTGTCCCTGTGAGATATTCTCCGGGATATCACAAAAAACAAACTTGTAAAATCTGAGATCAAGATTGGGTATCTATAAGTTCTTATGGATTCCAATAAAAAATAAAATATAAAAAATGGTAGAGCCAATTTCTGTGCCCACTTCTGTGTTGAACCACATAGTACACTGAATATACCTTAAAAATTAAGGAACCAGAAAATAGTGTAATACTGTAAATTTAAAGAGATAAAGCATAATATGAGCCTCAATGTCTTTTAATGAACTCAGCATTTATTGTCTTCTTACCATTAGTCTTCTCTTGTTTTCCACCTCTTGATTGCACAGAATATACACATGATTGTGCTTCACTCTTTTCCATCATAATAAACTAAGCTGCTTATTTGCCCCTTACCAAAAAAAGACAAATCAGCCTCATATCCATTCCATACCCCTCTTTTCTGGTTCAAGAAACGGTACTCTGTATCAAGAAAATAAGATTTATTGGGCATGTGTGGGTCAGTTTCCCTGAGATTCGGGTGCGTGGTGGCTCAGAAATTGGAATTTCGCCCGATTACGCGATAATCCGAAATTTGTCAGAAATCAGCCCAAAGTGAATCTTCAAGTCTATTTTATTGCAGTAAGAAACATTAGGTGCAAATGTGTTATGTAACGATAATATATTATTTCATGTCACAGACTTACTTTACGTCACAAAATATAACTACAAAAGTCTACATTGGCTGAGATAAACGTAAAGTTAAATACAAGCATCCATTCTGTACTTTATAAACTTGGACCTAGCTATGAACAAAACTGACATTTTTATTTACGGCTGAGGGATTCACCTTAGCAACTTACCATATTAATCAATATAAGTCATAAAGCGGATAATATTTTAAATCTAAAAATAAAATGGAAAATTCTGCAGTGTTCCTCTACTGGACATTGAAATTTAAGAACTAATGTGCCATGAGGCTGGGAGAAAGGAGATTTCATCTAAGGCAAAGAAAAGGTTTTTTTACATTAAGAGCAATAAGGATATGGAATTCTCTGCCTGAAGAGGTGGTTTTGTCAGAGTCACTACAGAGGTTTAAACTGCAATTGGATAAATACTTACAAAAACATAACATATAGGGATATTATTTCTAATTAGTGGGGTAATAGCTGCTTGATCCAAGGAGACATCTGACTGCTGTTTTGGGGTCAAAAAGGAATTTTTTCCTAGTTTGTGGCAAAATTGGAAGCGCTTCAGACTAGGTTTTTTTGCCTTCTTTTGGATCAACAGCAACAACATATGTGAGGAAGGCTGAACTTCATGGACACAAGTCTATTTTCAGGTATGTAACTTTGAAACTATGTAACTATGTAACTGAAGATAATGATAGGGACTGGAATATAAATAGCACTCAGGTCATATGAGAGGTAGTGAAGAAAATGCCAAACATTGAGTTTACAAATTATAAAATGGGTTACCAATGGCAGATGATAAAATGAAAAGTGCAAATTGCTGAATATGTTTTTAAATTATTTATGTAAAACACAAGAACGTCACTTACCACCCCCATAAATTGCCCTGTCAGTAACTGTCTCCCACATTAGAATTTTCCAACCATATCAGCTATGCCTAATCTCAAATTCCTCAGCCCACTGTCAACTTGTCTGAATCTATGACATCTTCACACACATCTTTATTCTTCTGTCAGTTTCATAGGCCTGTAACACCATAGTCATGTGCTCCAGTGTTAATTTCCTCGACGAGCACTTTTTGTCACATTTAGATGACTAAACTTTTGGAGATTTAGTCAACTAAAACAAAACTAAAACAATTCAGATGACTAAAACTAAAATGGCTTTTTAGTAAAACAACTAAATTGAAATTTCCAGCCAAAATTAACACTGGAGGGTACGACACACGAGGAGAGGAAGGAGAGGAAAAAGACACATTGGTGGCTGAGAAAATGAGACACATGGGGGGCTGGAGGACTGAGACATATAAGGGAACTGAGTGAATGAGACACATGAGGGGGCTGTAGGAATGAGACACATGAGGATGCTGAAAGAATGAGACACATGATGGAAATGGGGGAATAAGACACATGGGGGGCTGGAGGAATGAAACACATGAGGGGATGGAGGACTGAGATACATGGGGATGGGTGAATGAGACACATGAGGGGGCTGGGAGAATGAGACACATGAGGGGGCTGGGGGACTGAGACACATGGGGCTGGATGAATGAAACACATGGGAGGCCTGGTAGAATGAGACACATGGAGGGAGAGGTGGTAATGAGCACATGGAGGGGCTTGAGTTGAATGAGACACGTGGAGAGACTAGGGGGGGGGGCTGGAGGAATTCCTCCAACATGGGGGGCTGGAGGAATTAGACACATGGGTGAGTTAAGAACAAAGTGGGGCTAGGTGGGACACAAAGCAATATGGAGGGGCTGTGCGAGAAAGGGACAATGTGTTGGGGGAAGATGCACACAAATAGGACTGTGGAGCGAAAGAGACACACAGAGGGGCGGGGGGGGCAAAGAGACACAGAGGGGAAGGGGTAAAAGAGACAGACTGGGGAAGAAGCAAGAGCTTGGGTGGGGAGACACCCAGATGGGCTGGGCGGACACAAAGACACACAGAGGGGCTTGGAAGGGGCAAAAGAGACAGATAGAGGCTTTAACTAATCCTATTAGATTTTAGTTGTGTCTACTAAAATCTACTGAAGATTTAGTCGACTAAAAGTAGACTAAAACTAAAGCAATTCAGATGACTAAAATACTACTAAAACTAAAATGGCTTTTTAGTCAAAAGACTATAAATAAATAAAACTAAATTGAAATTTGCCATCAAAAGTAACACTGCTCTGCTCATTTAACTTCATTATACTTACTTCAGAATCTCAGCATTTATCTTCCCAATTCAAACTATCTAGCCTTTTCAAATACATATGGCTCCTTAAAATACCTAGCTCTAAACAACAGAAATAAAAAACAATCGAAGGAAAACAATAGAATGAAAACCATTTGCTTCCAACTATAAAATCAAAAAACTTTATTCACCTCTTGGGGATGTAAAAAAACTTCTTTGCATTATTATTCTATAGTGGAAAAAAGATGTCCTAACTAAAACAACAGGTATAGTCACTGGAAATACTGATGTCTACACATTTCGCCATAAAACTTTATCAAGACACTTCTTAATGTGCTTGTCCTCCATTAAATGAAAAGACACAGGTTATACACCCTCCATTATTGCTCCCCTTTTTGAACACCAACAGATATGTCTGCAAACCCTTTTGCCAATGTCAAACCACTTCGACTACTTGATTCCTTTCTTGCCTTTCACTTCAGAAATCTATAGCTACTTCAGAACACTTCAACCTACTTAAAAGGATACGCTGAACATCAAACCAACGTAATGAAGCAGTTTTGGTGTATAGATCATGCCCCTGCAGTATCATTGCTATTTAGGAGTTAAATAATTTTGTTTCTGTTCATGTAGCCCTAGCCACACCTCCCCTGGCTGTGACTGACACAACCTCTAAGAAAAATCAGATCTGACAGCACAAAGTTTTTACTTTAGAAATGTTTATCTCCTGATCTGTTAACTAGCTTTCAATAATGCACTGGAGTAACAGAACAAGAGGGGAAAAAATAGTAAATTAAAAACACTGTGACACATACAATATAACTATCTAAGGAGTTTATTTTTTTATTTTTTTGTAATCAGTCTCTTATGCCATTTCTATCAATCATGCCAACACTGTGCGAGTATGTGTTCTTATTTCTGTAGCTGAACACATTGATAATAATTATATAGTTACTAGAATGAGTTAAAAGGACAGTCTGAAGACTCAGACAAGCATAATGAAATAGTTAGCCTCTACTGAGATGCTATTCTGTGCAGCCAGCCTCTAGTAGGTGAGTGGGTGGCACTGCAGTTTTACTGATGACAGTGATAGCTGGACCTTAGCCAGCACTTTCCTGGTTCACAGTGGTGTTCTGTTCTTATTTGTGAAAAAAAGAAAGAAAGAAAAAGAAAGAAGAGAGCTGTGTAAAATTGTATACAATAGAATGCATTATAAGCTCATGCCAGTCACAAGTGGGACACAATGCATAGATAACAACTGAGTCATTAACGCACAAAACATTAATTATGATATATTCTACATCCATGTATATAGCATCCAGAAATGTATGCTGTTTAATGGGATGAGATAAATTGAAATAGAGTAGTGAGATGCATAAGAAGACATGGAATAATTTATTCTTGTTTAAAGGGACACTATAGTCGCCAAAACAACTTTAGCTTAATGAAACAGTTTTGGTGTCTCACTGCTCAATTTTCTTACATTTAGGAGTTAAATCACTTTGTTTACACAGCCATAGTCACACCTCCCTGCATGTGGTTTACATAGCCTTCCTAAACAGTCATCTAATGTTTACACTTCCTTTACTGCAAATTCTGTTTCATTAAGAATGTATTATTTATTTTTCTCCTGATACCTTGCTAGACTCTGCAGGAGCCTCCTGTATGTAATTAAAGTTCAATTTACAGAGCAGGAGATAAAAACTGCTAGAGTAAGTTACATCACAGTCAGGGAAGTGTGGATAGGGCTTTATAAACAGAAACAAGAGTGATTTAACTCCTAAATGGCAGCCAATTGAGCAGTGAAACGTCTCAAAAACTGCTTCATTAAAGGAACACTAAAGGATCAGGAACAGTAACATGTATTCCTGACCACCATCCAGCTCCCCCCTCCCCTGATCCCCCACTGCTCGCCTAAATATAGCAAAATCTTACCTTTACTCCAGTCTGCTGTTGCTGGCTCTGCCCATGATCTGCCTGCTTGGCCGACATCATAAGAAGTGGTGTTCTGAGCCAATCACAATGCTTTCCTATAGGCCAGCACAAGCCAAGACACAGCCCTGGTCAATGAGCATTTCCTCGAGTAGATACATTGAATCAATGCATCTCTATGAGCCAAGTTCAATGTCTCCATGCAGAGGGTGCAGCACTGACCCAATATGTGGACAGTGGAGGTGTCCCTAGGCTGTAATGAAAACAATGCACTGAAAAGACAATGTTTACTGCAAAAAGCCTGAAGGCAATGATTATACTTGCCAGAACAAATACAATAAGCTGTAGTTAGTTGTTCTGGTGACTATAGAGTTCCTTTAAACTAAAGTTGTTTTGGTAACTATAGTGTCCCTTTAAGTTTAGGTTTCGTTCCCTCTCTCTGTCACACACTTATATTACATAATCTCATGTAATCTCATTTCAGGCAGATAATATTTTCTATCCCTGTAATGTACTCCTGGAATGCTCATTCTATCGGAAAGTTCCTATAGAAGTCAGCAATACCTCAGATAGTGTAGATACTTGGTGTAACCGTACTTGCTGCTTCTATGCACGTAATCTCTACAGCTCTTGATTCCCAGCCATACTTCTTAAAAGGTTATGGGAATGAATAAAAAGATGATGTTTGCTCACTTATAATTATATAGGTTTCGTCTAACAGCTTACAATAGACAAAATGTTGTTGTTTTTTATCCTATGTTTGCGTGCTAGCACAAATCTCAAATAAATTCTATGGTATTTTCGAAAAGTTAAAAGTCTTAGAAGTGAAGTGAATGAAATTGTTTTTACTTTATTGCAAAAGTCCTTTGAATTGTGTTCAGTGTTCCTCAAAACACCACTAGAGAATAAATTTTCCAGGTCGAGTGACCCTGGCAGTAAGAGAGGATGGCCAGATTTGTGAGCCTGCATGGTCAATGGGTGCTCACTTGAATGCACTCCTGGTGCCTTTTCAGTAACGGCTGAGTTTTTAACTTAATGCAAATGGTACTGTGTATCTATGCCGAAGGCATGACTGTCTGTCAGGTAGTCTTGAGTGCTGACTTCCGCAGAAAGGTCAAAGTCAGGAAATGCATTGTATTTCTTAAACAAGCCTTGAAAAAGTGGAAATGCATGACATTCCTTCTAGATCTTTGGTCGCAGGTTCCTTATACATAACAGTGCTATTTCAAAAACCTATACATTTATGTTTTAAAGAGATTTTAGCTTACTAGGATAGTGATGGTACGAAGTTTAAACCTTAAAGGCGTACATTTTTTCAGGTATAAATCCAGCCATGCTAATTTAAAGGGCTGCATGCAAACTACCCCTGCTGGCAAAATTGTGTATGACTGAATTATTCTATCATGTATTCTTTAGGGTGGGACAACCATGATGAAAAATTACGTCATTGGTCGGCAAGGGGTTACAGCTAAAATGATTTTTGAAGGGCTGTCAAAACTTAGTGTGTCCCTTTAAAGCAGAACTGGAAATTGTCCCATAAAATAAAACATTTAACAAATGGTAACTTTTTTTTTTCTTCTTGTGCTGTTCCATTTTCTTTTATGTTTATTTAAAATGTACTATGTGACATCTCAATCCAGCACAGCCTAGTCACAAATGAAAAAGAAAAGTGAAACAATGTTTCAGTATCTCCTCTTCCAATAATTATGTGCAATGGCAGTAGAACATGAGATTGACAGACAGCCAAGATGCAAACATATTATTTAAGGATAGCTATATGATTTCTACAGTTACAGGGCTACTTACTATAGTAGCTGAACTAGAAACAATTCTCACTTTAGTAAATAACCCTGTGAGGTTTTTTGTTTTTTTTCAGACTTTACAAAAGACTAATATAAAGATAGGTCCAGGGGCGTACCTAGAGCATTTGGCACCCGGGGCGGATCCTATGCTTGGCACTCCCTTGCCCCCCAAAAGCCCCGCCCCCAGCGCCAGTTTGGCTCCGCCTCTGATTTTGCTTAGCTCCGCCCCACTTTTCCTCCATGCGGCCAGTTTATCAGCTGTTTGCTTGTGTGAGCTGTACACCCTAACTACCATGGGACACTGTGCGGCCACAGCTCACACAGCCCCCTCCAGCCAGGGCCGGTGCAAGGATTTTTGCCGCCCTAGGCAAAAGTAAAGTTTGCCACCCCCCCATGTGACATCACAATGCCTCACCCATATGATTTGCCATGTTATCTAACGCCAGTGCTGCAGTGCCGCCGTGTTTACATTAAAAAGCCTGCAGGGACAGGCTATAGACACCAGAACCACTACATTAAGCTGCAGTGGTTCTGGGGACTATAGTGTTTCTTTAATGTGAGGTAAATTAGAGATTAGTGCCACAAATAATATACTAGATTGCCTACTTACAGCCAGATGAGGATGATGATGGGCTCTAGCTGCAGTCTGGCTCCACTGGTCTGGTGTAGAACAGGCTCTCTGGAGGTGGTTTGTAACTGTGGTCACAAAAATCAATGTTCTGGGAGAATGGGAAGCAGCTCCATTTTTTGGGGGACCTTTACACAGCTCAAGGTCTGGGTCCCAGGGTCCAACTTCATGTTCTACCAATGAGTTTTTTCACATGGGGTAGTGTGTGTAGGGGATGTCCTGATACGTGTGTAAGGAATGCATTGTGTGAATCTGTGTTTGTATGTGTAAGGGCTGCAAGGTGTGTTTCTGTGTATGTACGGGATGCATTGAGTGTGTGTAAGGGGTGCATTGAGTGTGTGTAATGAATGCATTGTGTGTTTCTGTGTGTGTAAGGCATGCATTGTGTGTAACGGTTGAATTGCTTGTGTATGTGTGTCTGTGTGTGTAATGCAGTGTGTGTAATGCATAGTGGTGTTTTTCTGTGTGCAAGGGGTGCATTGTGTGTGATGAATGTCAATCTCTCCCCCCCCTCCAATTTCCTTCTCTCCCCCCTCCAATTTCCTTCTCCCCCCCCTCCAATTTCCTTCTCCCCCTCCCAATTTCTTTCTTTATCCCCCTCTCCCAATCTTTCTTTATCCCAGCTCCAATTTCCTCCCCCCTCCCAATTTCCTTCTCCCCCTCCCAATTTCTTTCTTTATCCCCCTCTCCCAATCTTTCTTTATCCCCCCTCTCCAATTTCCTTCCCCCTCCCCATCTCTCCTTATCTCCCCCCATCTCTCCTTATCCCCCCCAATCTCTCCTTATCCCCCTCCCAATCTCTCCTTATCCCCCATCTCTCCTTATCCCCCTCCCAATCTCTCCTTATCCCCCCATCTCTCCTTATTCCCCTCCCAATCTCTCCTTATCCCCATCTCTCCTTATTCC
>OW240913.1:199507001-199853634 GCA_933207985.1 Pelobates cultripes | reverse complement strand
AGTACGCCACTGGATAGGTCTAAATGGGTCTTTCTTTGCACAATTTGCCTTCCTGTTCTTATATCATTATCAATTTTGGATAGAGTTAGGCTAAAAATGTATTTCTTTGTACAATTTACCTTAGTATTCTTATGTCATCAGTTTGGAATAGAGTAGGGCAGAAAGTTTCCTTGGCCTCCAGTCTAGTTCCTCTCACACCAGTTTTGAATAATAGAGTTTTTCTTCCAGGTATACGGCAAAGGGAGTATAAAAATTTGGAAGAGGCTGGCATTCAAAGTTACATACGTTATAGAAATATTCCTCCATTATCAGATTCTCAGACTTACAGAGAAATCACTCCGTAACTAGATTTTTTTAAAATAGATATACATACAGTTATGGAATTTTGCCCACCTAATGGAGATTCAGAAAGCCTCTGGCTCAGTGTTAACTCCCTTAGAATGTTTATCTTTGACGGGACAGTATCAGGCAGGTCTCATTTAATTGATTTATAGTCAGATCTATTCCCATTTTATCTTATAATTCTCCCCCCCCCCCATCATTGTTGTAGCGTGGCCGAGCCCTCTATGGTCCGCAGGTGCAGGGAGCTTTTTTGGTCAGTGGAAACAGGATCTGGGAGAGGAATTGGGTAGTGACACGTTTGTGAGGCAGCCACCAAGGTTTCAACTTGTGTTACCTCTCTGCAGCAGGTGTACAAAATTATTTTCCAGTGGTGCACTATCCCAGTCCAACTCTTTTAAATGGGGAAACACTCCTCTGGTTGTTGCTGAAGTCTGTGTTATCATCGTTGTACTTACATCTGTTGCAGGAGTGCAAGGCCAAGTAGCACCTAAGAGACTGGACACAGGTTTTCTCAGGAAGAAATCAACCGTTTATTTTGTAACCGACTACTGTTTCAGCCAGACTCATGTCTGCAAATGGATGAACCCTGAATCTCAAGTTAACAACACATATATCATAGATGATGCAGTTCATACATAAGCGAGATATGCAAGGGATACTCCCATACTGCGGCAATTAATAACCAATTAGCTAGCGTTTAACTATCACTTTATTCATATCCTACTTTACTGCAAACTGAACTACTTACTGAACTTTCTTAGCATTCTTGTACATGGGTCCTGGCCCTGATCATGTACAGCTCCTGTCCAATATATGGTCATATGGCTCTGAGGCATTTCCGAGATCATCTACCACACTTTCACATGTGGTGGTCTTGTCCATTGGTGGTTCCTTATTGGAGAATTGTAGAGATCTTTTGATGTTTGTCTTCTAGGGGCCATTTATTTTAGACCACTATCCTAAACCCTTAGAGGGTCTCTCTATCCGGACTCAAAAGCTCTTTAATAAAGTTATGTTGGCTGCCAGGAGGACTGTGAACACTTCCTGGTTGGGGGGGGGGTTCATTCTTTTTGAGAAGTCAAAGCCAAAATAAAGATATAACGAACTAATGTATCAATTGACAGCAACTGCTTATAATTCTCTACCCTCATTTGATAAAATGTTGAATCCCTGGTGTGGCTACACCTCTAAATATGGGCTACTCTTTTATGGAGTTGTGGACTCATTGCTGTGGCTCCTTTTTTCCCCTGGTTCCTGTCCCTTCCCCGTCCTCTGCCATTCCATCCCTTTTATTTTCTTCACATGGGTTTTGTGATCTCATTCTGAATAATTGAAAATTAGATTTTTATTACATTCTTAAGCTGATTTTAAGAATAATTAAAACAGAATACTAAAAATACCAGGAAGTGTCAGCTTCCCTTTATGTCTAGTGGAACCCAACTCCCAAAAACAAAAGGTTTGCTTTATTACATACAACAAATATTTTAAAATCTCAGTACATTCTAGGTCCTGACAAAAGGGTAATTTATTCCTGAAATGTTAGTGGGAAGGTTAATTTGCAATAAATGTTGGTGAACATACAACTAAAAGTATAACTTTTTTTCTCATTTAAATTAAATGGTTACGGTCTAACTCAAAATATTTTGGTTTATTCATATAACATTTTTGAAGCTTTATCAAAGTTTTAAATTTGATTATTCTAAAGCCATAAACTAACCAAATGACTTAAGTTGCCGAGTCACAGAATTTTTTTTCAATCCATCTCTTCTCTACTAAAATTCATATTTGACTCACCAAAATGCACTGTTTAGTAATTAAACCTCTCAGGGAATTTCGAAATAACACTGAAAGGACTACTTTGGATTATGCTCCCAATTGAAACAAAAAATAATAAGTAAAAAATATATATATGCAATGCAAGTTTTTCTTTTGAAAATATTGTCAACTCTGACTAAATTTGAAAAAAATGCTTTATATAGTTTTCCAAATGCTACAGTTTGATGGAAAATAAGAAAAAACTATTCCAAACTGGTTTCAAAATCTGAACAACAAAGAAAACAGCACACGCTTAATAGCCATGCCTTAAAGAAAATAGAATTTCTATGTTAAGTGCAGCATATGGAGCCAGTGCATGCCAGCCGTGATTCAGAAACAAGCTGTTGAAATTCAAACTATTACTAAATATCTGTGCTAGTAAATTGATATTGGCCTGATAATTCATCAAGGATCAATAGGAATGTGGCTGATATGTTGGCTTTTTTGGAACTAGGAGACTGAGTTTCAAGGGCAGTCATTGCACCATAGGATCATGCCATCTGGTTAGTCACAGGTTTTTAAATTGCTAGTGTTTAAATTTAAATTAGCCACCTCTTCAATGTGACATGCTTTTTATGTCAGAGAGGAGACAAAAATAAACCATTTACTCTTTATTAGTTTATTGTATTCAGGCAAAGGTTTTCTGATTAGTTTACAATATGCAATATAACATCATGATTATGTTTGTCCAAGTTATAATCTGTGAAATGTTAAGTGCCACCCAAGGAGAAATTATACTGTGCTCTAGAACAAAACAGTTCTCACAGGCCATTTCTGATTCACCATTTAGTCGTTAGTCAATTCTGTTCCTTTTGCGATGTCTTTAAGACCATGGCTAGTTATGGATCTTGACTATTTCTCTGGAAAAATATGTTCTAATACTGCGGTCCTTGTGAGTATGAAAATCTATGCTTATTTCCAATTTGTCAGCATAGGTAACTGTCCTGTAGGGGGCACCCTTTATCAGCACTTTTAATGTTTTGTTTTGGAGTTTAGGTGGGCTGTTGTAAAGAAATAAGTATAGGAACCGTGACAAATAGTCCACTCAACCTTCTATGCTTGATAGCTAAAGAAAAAGTTATAGATGTTTAGAACTTAGTAATGTCCCATCTGTCCCAGTGTCTATGCATGAGGCAGCATAGGAAGCGGTTATTTCCCATCTGCCCACTAACCGTCTCTCAGACAGGAATTGCCTTGCAGAAGGAGCAGGAACAGCACTATGTGATGTACACCATACAACAGCTGCTGCAGGTCTTCTATCAATCATAGGAGGCTCACTGGACTACAGATGCGAGTGGCTAAGTACTTCACAAATAACCCTTCAAACTCTACATGCCCTGAACACCCTTTTCCTCAACCCTAAATGTAACCCTCCCAAAACCTAAACACACCTTTTCCTTAGTTCTACCTTTAAAAGGTGCCGGTCATGACAAACACAACTGAATCTTAAATTATAGACAATCAAATTTCTATACATTGTGCTAGAAGACTATTCTCAGATACCGAGGCACACTGCAGGAACATTAACCCCACGATTGCTGCGATTGTGGCAATATGGAGTTAATTTTAGTATTGGACAGAGATTTTCCATCCTTAAAGGGCACCGGTGGAAAATTTCCATACAGCTTCCTTAGGCGTTAAGAAACTTTATTTTTCAAGTTTTGAATGACATTTTAACTGTAAATGTCATGATACTGTTAGTTTTTACTGCAATAAAATACACAAATTTGTATCCTTTTATGTCTCTCGAGTACAACGATTCCCCCCACGTACAGGTTTCATGGTGTTTTGGAAAATTACAGGGTCAAAAAAAGAGCTTGGCCTATGTTTCCCTTCAGGTCATATGGCAGCCCAGGAATGAAAATGACCCCCATCATGGCACACCATTTGCAAGAGTAGACAACCCAGGATATTCCAAATGGTGTATGTCCAGTCTTTTGTAGTAGCCACCTAGTCACAAGGCCTGGCATACCTAGAGCATAGAGGATCGATATTGGCAAGTGTGTCCTTAAGGTCTCGGAATACTCAGGTTGAAGGTGGTGGTAGTAGTCTCGCCCAACCTTTTGTGCAGGGCGTGGTGTGGTAGTGGCATGGTTCTGAGCCTTTAGTGGCCCGTCACAGTCGAGAGCTATCGAGCCGCAGTCAGATATCCCCATGTCCCAGCTTGGTGTGTGGAGCCGGGGTTGGAAAGGAAAAATGTAAGAGGAAAGTAGAGAAGGGGGAGGTGGGAGAAGAGGTCAGAGGGAGGGGGAGCGAATGGGAGGGGGTAGTAAAGGAGAGGAGCCTCACCCCTAATCGCCACCTAACTTTTAATATTAGTTTTTTTTTCAACATATTAAAATATCAAAAAAATTATCGTTTATATAAATATATTAATATATCAACAGATATACAAAATATTATACAATTTAAAGATATTTAATGATATTAAATAATTTTTAAAGTTTATTCAAAAGATTCAATCAGTTGGAAAACTTATCCAACAATATTAAATTGAGACCTTCAATGGCGACTTCTGTAGATAAATAACCTGGAAAGTTTTTCTAACAGTATAACATAATTTAAAAAGCTTATTAAATCGAGGCCCAAGTTTGTGTTTTTGTGGACATTTTAGCCTATCAGATCAAAGTGTTAGCATAGTATAATGGATACTTCAAAGTGTTCTAGACCTATTAATGTGTTGAATTCCATGGAAAGTTCACCTCTTTAAGAGCCTATTCAATATATTTTTGACAACGTATAAGTACAATGATATAATCGAGTGTATTCTTTGTATAGGACAATGGAACTGTGACACTCTTTGATCATTAGACTGCCTAAAATGCTATTTGCAGTATCCTCAGGTCAATTTACACGTCAACATTATTAAAACAACTTTGGCCTTGATTAAATATTGTTGGATAAGTATTCCAAATGATGTAATACTTTTGGATAACCTTATATTTTCAAAGCTTATCGAAACTATTTAATTAAGGCCTTTGGTAGTGTGCTACATCTTACCCTGTGATGTTAGATTCATCATTTAGTCATTTTAAAGAAACATGTTCAGTTCCGAACCTTTTCAAAAATATAAAGAAAGAATCCTGCCACGATACAAATACGTATTCATTCGTTTTATTCTCGGGTGTCTAAAGCAGAAAAGCGTGGAACAATGTATACCCTAGGGCACACCCTAATCCCCGCGTGTGAGTCCTGCAGGAACGCGTGAGAACGCCGTTCCCGCTGTTCCTGCAGGTACTCTGCCGCCCCCAAATGCCCTCCTCCTCCCCCGTGTTCCCCCCGTCTGGCGCCTATCTCCATACAACAAGCAGTGAGGGAGCTGTGTGCTCTCTTCTTCCTCTCAATGCGGGCCGTTTTCTGATGCCGGGAGCCGGAATATGACGTCATATTCCGGCTCCAAGCTACAGCAGACAGCCTGCGTGGTGAGAGGAAGCAGAGAGCACATAGCTCCCTCGCCGCTTGTTGTATGGAGATAGGCGCTGGACCCCAGGGACAAGTCCACGCCAGCTCTCCAGGTAGGGAGGCTGGGTGGACAATTTTTAATAAAAAAATAAAATATTTGTGAATGTGTGTGTGTGTGAGTGTCTGTGAGTGTGTGTGTGTCTATGAGTGTGTGTCTGTGAATGTATGTGTGTGTGTCTGTGAGTGAGTGTGTGTATGTGTGTGTGTCTGTGAATGTATGTGTGTGTGCCTGTAAGTGTGTCTGTGAGTGTGTGTGTGTGTGTATGTGAGTGTATGTGTGTGTGTCTGTAAGTGTGTGTCTGTGAATGTATGTGTGTGTCTGTAAGTGTGTGTGTGTGTGTGTGTGTGTGTGTGTATGTGTCTGTGAATGTATGTGTGTCTGTAAGTGTGTATGTGTCTGTGAATGTATGTGTGTGTCTGTGAGTGTATGTGTCTGTAGGTGTGAGTGTATGTGTCTGTAAGTGTGTGTGTGTATGTGTCTGTGAGTGCATGTGTGTGTGTGTGTCTGTAAGTGTGTGTGTGAGTGTGTCTGTGAATGTATGTGTGTGTCTGTGAGTATATGTGTCTTTAAGTGTGTGTGTGTATGTGTGTCTGTGAATATATGTGTGTCTGTAAGTGTGCATATTATTTGTTGGGGGGTGGGAATCTTGGGAAAGTTCCCACACTTTATTCCCCAGGATCTCCGGATCTCCCCTGTCGGCTCATGCATGAATGCTGGCTCTGCTCTAAGCCTCCATGGGCCGGTGGGGAGATCAAAGATCTACCTCACCAGCCCACAGCAGCATGGAGGGAGGCAGGAGAGGACCTAGGGAGCTCTAGACAGAAGCTCCGTCAGGTTCTTCTCGCGAGATCTGATCTTTGCACATACAGGTTTACCATGTATACTTTAATTTTTTTTTTACCTCTCAACAAATTACAAGTTACCTGGTTAATCTGCTTAGTCATTACTATGTGCTGATATACTCTTATTGTCCATCTCATAATGCAAGCGGTTGGTCCCATTTATTCTACCTCTATAAATCAGTTCTTGCCTCTGAGACTCTATCCTAGCCTGTTCCTGATGCCTTTTCTCATATATTATAAAAAAAAAAAAAAAAGGGCAGTATTCTCATGACATTTCCTGATACATCTGTAATCTGTTACTGTCATATATAATCTTGTGAAATGTATATACAAGCGGGGATGTTATACACTGCAAAAATAAAGAATCAAAAAAGAAAAATCCCAATATAGGTGAAAATTTACAGTGGGAATATTTTCTATATAAGTGAATAAAATTGCAGTATACATATAAACCAAAGTATGTGAGTATATAACAACCAAACCTAGTAAATAAATTAATAGTATGAACAGTATGTTTCAAAATCACAATATGATCGATTCTCAGATGTGGTCTGGCAAAGAGTCAATGATATGTAAAATGTAGCCCTAGAACATAGACCTGTTTTCCAATTAATTTATTCTTTAAAGGACCACGATAGTGCCAGGAAAACATACTCGTTTTCCTGGCACTATAGTGCCCTAAGGGTGCCCCCACCCTCAGGGACCCCCTCCCGCCCGGCTCTGGGGATGGGAAAGGGGGTAAAACTTAGCTCTCGTCCTCCTCTCTGCCTCCTCTCCTCCCATTGGGCTGAATGCGCACGCGCGGCAAAAGCTGCGCACGTATTCAGCTGGTCTCATAGGAAAGCATTCATAGAGACAGCCACTAGAGGATTTAGAGGCTGGATTAATCCATTTATAAACATAGCAGTTTCTCTGAAACTGCTATGTTTATAAAAAAAAGGGGTTAATCCTAGAGGGACCTGGCACCCAGACCACTTCATTAAACTAAAGTGGTCTGGATGCCTAGAGTGGTCCTTTAATAATTGTCCTTTCTCACAGCTCACCACTGTGAACAACACAGAACAACAGTATAAACCTCAAGGAAGGTAATAGGCAAAAATGAAATGTGTGATATTCAGTGCTGCTTTGTTGAATTATACTTACCTGATGTTGCCCCCTATTGGTACTACGACGTTTGATCTTCAGCTGCTAATGCTTCATCCGCTAAGAGACATCATGCATGCACAAGAGTACAACACTAATGTCTATGAATGAGCCATGGGAGCCTCTATAGATATTGTCTCGCGATAAACGACAAAACCTGACGGTGGCAGCTCGGTCTTTTGTCAAGTTTTGTCAACTTTGGCAAAATCTGTATATTAGTCTAGTAGAGGGAAAGTGTATCTAAAGTTCAAAATTAACAAAAATAAAATAAACAAAAAGATAGACAACACTTTTTCTACTGACCAGCACGTTATGAAGTAACACACCCCAACCGTTTCTGTGTGGCTCTTTACATCACTGACCTACCTACTTTGCTAATAATAATGAGGTTTTATACTATGTTTTGAAGGGTGCAGCAAAAACTCTTTCATATATTCCAATAAATCAGAATGTGATAACCGAGATGATGGAAAAGGCTGCATGGATTTAAATGTTGGCAGTAATGTAAATTTGACAAAGAGAACTGTGAGTACTGTAAAACAATAAATTAATTTCTAAATTCTTGCAAAGCTTTAAATACACATTGACTAATTAAAGGAAAAAGTGTTTGCACTTTGACCATGTGGAGAACTAGCAGTGGGTATAATAAAGTGGATCATTGCACAGGAAATTAATTATCTGAGTAATGTAGTAAATTGATCAATCTGTTAAATTACAACAACTGAATTCATAGGCAATTGGAATTGTATTGTCTGTGTTATGGGGATTAAATGGAAGTGGATATTTGAAATTGAAATTTTATTTTTATCTTGAAGTTTGAATGCATACCAAAAAGTGCTGGTGGTACATGTTTGAAAGATATTAGACCATTGGGATAATGCAAGTTTCTTAACAGTAAATATATTGTAAGTGACACTCATAGACTTTGCCATTAAGCAACCCTGCCCAAACAGAACCATTCCTTCTCCTGCTGATATTTCATGGATTGGTCTATCTCTCTAAAAGGGATCTGTTTAAATTTGCCCCAGGAGACAATAGAATGCCTGTAGAGACAACTTACTACATAGAAAAACAGCAAAGAAAACTAAAATGAATGCACCATAACCGCTAAGGCACGCTACAACACACAGATTTATACATAAACACATACGGAGACACACACAAACTCACACACACCATGGAGCCGGAGTGGAACTTCATCCCTTGAGTAAAATTGGTTTTCTGCTGGCACCACTCTCTACATATTGTTGCTCTGTACAAGGTTGGAGGCTGGAGTGACAGCACATCAGTACAAAATGTGTGAGTGAGCTGGACACCCAGTACAGTGTGATCCCAGCACCCTCCTTGTTACCAGCAGTCAGTCTGGGTGGAACTCACTGTAATCTTCCACCCACCCCACCAAAAAATAATCAAATAAAAATTAAGTGTGTGTGAGTCAGTGGTGTATTCTGAATTTGTGCTGCCCTAGGCACGACAAAATTTGGCACCCCCCTTAACTAAATTTGCCCCACCAATTCTTGTGAAGGCCATTTTCTTGACTGACAGAAACACACAGAATGGCACACTCACAATGACAGACACAAACATACTCACACACAGATATTTTCTCATACACTCACCAATTATTAATTAATAATAATTATTAATAATTATCTAAAAGGACCTATCTCTCTCACCGCCTGGCTAGAATATTAGTAATTTAAAAACCTAGGGGGGCCCCTAAGGTGGCAGGCAGCTTTTGGCCCCCACCCCCAGGACACAAGGCAAACAAGGCATTTGCCCGGGCACTTGGGGTGGCGTTTTTTTGCCGCCCGCCTGAAAGTGCCGCCCTAGGCAAATGCCATGTTTGCCTTGTGGTAAATACAGCCCTGGTGTGAGTCTGTCAGTATGAATGTGTATGCAAGTCTGTGTGTCTGTGTCCATGTGTTTGTTTATGAGCCTGTGTGTATGAATATCACTGTGTATGTTTTATGAATGTATGTGTGCATATGAATGTTAGGGGAATGCAAGGGAGTTAAGGGAGTGCATTGTGAGACACAAAAAACAAAATTCCAGTTGCAGGGGGATTGCCAAAATACATTTCCACACTGCCATATAACCTAGGTATGTCTATGGCCATCCCATATTTATTAGAATGTAATAGTGCAATGGTGGTGTGCTGCCTATGCATTATCAGTGTCGTTATATATTATATAACTCGGAGAGGGTTTGCAGCTTTTGGCTTGATAGCCAAGTACAGCAAATTCAATTGTTTTAGCAAACAAAACTTACAGATGGCTGAGTGCATGGACTTACTCACATTGTGTGGAGGCTGCTGGTGACACAATTTGCGACATCACATATTTCTACAATCTCCATCAATGTGTCTTTTGGAGCATGAGCGAGCATTCACAAAAATTTGTTTATCAACGGGTATCCCATCACACCTCCAACTGCTTGAATGGTGCTGTGCTTGGGCGGACTGAGCACTCGGGCAAATTGGGGGGCCTGCCCGTGGAGCAATGCAGTAATGGCTTAGCTGGGGAGTTAAACAAGCTCTCTAGCCAGCCTGCACTCAGTAAGGGCCCCACACAGCCCTCCGCATGCTCCTACTGCTAGAAATCTGCTCCCATATGCAGGGCACACTGTGGGATAGCTAATGGGCCTTCCCAACGACCCCAGTAGGCTGTTCCCTGTATGCCTGTCTGTGTGGCTGAAGGAAATCGGCAGAGGCCTCTGCCAGCAGATCAGCACAGCAACACGGAGCTTGCACCCTGTAAGACTAATCAGGGTAGCTCCTTGTGGCTGCTTCTGCAGGAAGTGACATCATGCCTGCGGAACTGCCCTGATCTGTTACAGGCAGCAGCATTTCAAGCATCCTCCCCTAGGGTAAGAATTCCTCCCACCCTGGCCAAAGGTAAGACTCAGGGAGGGGGGAATACATTTTTTAAAAAACATTTTCACCCCCCCTTTTTTCATTAAAAACTAGGCACCCTCTAGAGCCCCTATACTCTCTGAACTAACTACAGCCCCTACCCACAGGGACCCTCTACAGCCCCTATAACTCCTGAACCCGCTACAGCCCCTACCCTCCTGCACCCATTACAGCCCCTGCAACCACTACACCCCTTATTACTCCCCTGCAACCACTACATCCCCTACCCTCGTGACCCCACTACTTGAATAAAAAATAAAAAAAACACAATCAGTTAAAGGGACACTATAGTCACAAGAACAACTACAGCTTAATGTAGTTGTTCTGGTGTCTACTGCCTGTCCCTGCAGGCTTTTTAATGTGAACACTGCAGGGAACACATCTAGTGGCAATTACTCAGATGGCCTCTAGAAGTGCTTCCCGGGTCAGTGCTGCCCATTGTGAACACTCCTCATAGAGAAGCATTTATTCAATGCATCTCTATGAGGAGATGCTGATTGGTGCAGGATGTTGTTTTGCCACACATGTGCAATAGTCTTCCAGTGCTTTCCTATAGAAAACCATTGGATTTTATGATCTCAGCCAAGGAAGCAGAGTGGGGGTGGGGTCAGCCATGAGAAGACCCAGCCAGTGCTGGAAAAAAGGTATATATATTACCTTTTTTAACCGAGGCGGGTTAGGGGAGCCGGGGACCTAAACAGCTATTTTAAACCTATAGTGTCAGGAATACACATTTGCATTCCTGACATTATAGTGTTCCTTTAAGGTGGCTGTTAGTTTTTAACACCTGGTTTGTAATTCAAGATGCAAAATTTGGAGGCCTGCATACCTCATACAAACACCACGATTCACACACACACCCTTATACATACTGCCATGATACACAAACACACATAAATACTACCCTATATATTAAAAAAATAAATAAATAACATGTATTTAAATATACATATACAATATATGAATCCACATATCCTGACACTACACCAGGCACTTACACCAGGGCTCACAGTGAAGATACACACAGAAACATACATTCACTATACATATACAATCAAATACATAGTACATGTACATCAGTATATATATCGGTCTGCAGGGGGCCCAGGTCCTAATTTTGCTCGGCTACCCATGCTACCATGAGTCTGTCCCTGGTCTGTGAGGGCCTGCTTGAATGGTGCCGTGTGGGTCTGGGGGGGCGTGTGTCTCCTTGCCAGCCCTTTACTGAATATAACTTTACATGCAGTCACATAATAGGTGGTTGCAGGTTGGGGCCTCCTTGTAGCAAGGCACACCGAGTAACTGCAAATCCATGGGCAGGTATGATTAAAATGTCTAAAACAATACAATGAATTGGAAATGTTCAGTATTATATGAAAGAGATTTAAAGTCCAACTGCTTATCAAAATGCAATAAGTGTTTTATTACCAGTGGAAAAGTTCCAATGAGCTGTGCACCTGTAAAGACTTAAAGGGCTCAAGTTCAACAGAACTTTGCTTTATCAGAAAAGTTCACAGAGCAGTTAGTAAGTGATAATGTTACAAAAAGGAATGAATCTCAAATGTCCACCTAATGTAATTTGTAGAAGAGGTGACTGTCTGGGAACTCTACAGCTGTTAAACCACAAATTCCATAATTTTCAAAATTAAAAAAAATAAAGCTTTTTTTATTATAAGGCTAACTGGGAAACTGGAGTTTTTTAAATCAATAACTGCACAGAGACTATACTGTACGATATTTTACTATACTATGCTATAATATAATAATATTGTAGATATAGAATAAGGCAGAAAGTTAGGTTGCAAAACTGGGGCTTAGTGCTTTTTTGTGGGTCCTCATTGCATGGAATGGGCACAATATACTGTACAGATTCCAGCCAATCGCCCTTAACAGGCTGTATACTGCTGCAACCATGTATTCCCCAGTTAAATGAGATTCCATTGATAAGAGACTAGTAAATGTGCTGAATAGACTGAAAGCACACATATAGGCCGATTTAATATTGCTGGATAACTTTTCAAATGATTTCATATTTTTGGATACATTTTTAAAATTATTTAATATTATGAAAACTATTTTAGTTTTGTAATATTTTGATATATTGATTTTTTTATATATATATATTTTGCACAAAAAAAATAAACAAAACATTTAAAAAATGTATCCAAAAAAAATCTACTAATTTTAAAAGCTTATCCAAACACATTAAGTTTAGACCAAATTTTATTATAATGGAATAATTGGCACTTGTGCTAATTTTACTATTGGAAAATGGTTTAGCAACATATTTTAAGATATACAATTTGGGTCCCTGCCAAAAAAAGGTTTACAATCCCTATCTATAGGAGATCCAGCGCTCAAACAGTGATTAAAGCAACCATTTCATGAACAATACTGTACCATACATTGAATTCCTGTTGTTCCCAGGAAAAATGTGTGGTTAGATTATTACATTAGATTGCTTTCTTAAAGGGACTCTCCAGAACTGCTTTATGTGTGAACATTGTGCCCTCTTTTATTCATTTTACAATAAGTGCAGGTTTCAGTAGAAATTGGCACTTTTATCAGTTTATTTTATCTTGATCCATTTGGCTGCCAATCAGATAACCAGTTACTTCTTGATTGTTTAGCTCAGTGGTACCCAGAGTACCTGCTGTGCAAAGCTTTCTCATTGAGCTGTATTGGGTAGTCTATAATTGGACAAGCCACAGAAAGTATGGGCAGGGGAAGAAGGGCGGGCTTGCAAAGAAAGGACCTGAGGCTCGACTGTTTTTACATATATCCCAATAAAAAAAATACAAAATTAAATGCATGAATGTATGGGATATCTACTAAACTGTGATTTTAATATTTTTATATTTTTTGGGCAGTGGAGTTTAGCTGCTTAATTGCTAGGCCACCTACAAAAATGATTCCAGGAAATTCAGCTACCTGCTCTTCCTTTATATATGACATTGTCATGGAGCTACACTAAAATTAAAAACAAAATTAAATCCAGATTTACAGATAAAGAATTCGGACTATTTTGAAACAAGTAAATTATATAGAGAGATATAGAAGAAAGTCATAAGCAATAATATTTGCTAATACTGCTATGTTTGTTCATGGTATGAAAGCACAGCAATATATTTTTACTGTTGCATGACTAATCTTAAAGAATTAAAGGGCATTTAAGGACTTTAGCTGCTTGCCTATTAAGGTATTAAAAAATATATCCATTACTTTATATCTAATAAAAAACTGACTACAGAAACTTTTTTATTTGAACTGGACTATGTGAACTAATTTAGAGATATTTAGGAGTATGAAATGTCTAATAAGGCTTTTAAAACCAAAATCTGCCTCAGCAATCATGATGCTCACATAAAGAGGCACTCTAAGCACCATAAGTACTATCATATCCAGCTACTTAGAACCAGTTTGATATAATCTAAAGCACTGGTCAACACCTAGAGACCATTTTCTTCCTCAACCACGTTGATAATGCATACTGACTGCTTCTACATTATCAAAGTCAATTTCATCAAACCCTGACAACAATGACAACAATGCCACCAACACTCTCCCACTATGAATGTTATCCAGTTTGGATGGAAATTAGATTATTATTAATGCGGTTTAGTTTGGGTGGTCTATGGTCGTTGAGAAGTACCTGTGTTTATATCAAACTGTTCTTAATAGGTTTGATATTAAACAAAAGAATAGTGCCCAGGGAAACTAGACCATCTAGCCACTACATTGAGCTATAGTCATTGTATAGAATAATGTGCACCAAGTGTTTCTGGGAAATATTTTTTGACCATCAGCTTTCTGCTGTAGAAAACTAACATCTAAAGCTCTCAGAAACCATTGTGATTACATCATGAGTAGCAGTATGTTTTGCAGCATTAAAGGGAATCCATACAGGTTGGGAGGGAAGGACAGAAAGGGTGGACTTGTAAAAAAAAAAAAAAAGCCCACCCTTTATAACAAACAGTTAAAACATACAAATTGCACCTAGCACATGTGGGTGCCAGGAGCACTACTTTAAGAGGTTTAGGACATGTAAGAGCTCCAGTACTGCACTTGATGTAGATTTTCAGAATGAGCAGATTTTGAATGACCATTTACTGCCCCTTTGTGCATTGAGTTTAGCATGTGTGTAATAAATACTGTTACAGTGATGACAAGAGTGACAAAGCTGCAAAGAAATGAGTTCTCTGCAAAATCTGGTCATATTAGTACAAGGTGAACAAACAGTGTTTTATGAAAGTGATTAACACAAGGAATGCAGTAATAAAACCTTTAATCTACAACAGAATGGTATCAGTTCATAAACTGAACTCTTACACTCATCAGTCACATTACAAATACCTTCCTAATATTGTGTAGGCCCTACTATTGTTGCCAAAACAGCTCTAATATGTCAAGGTATGGACTACATAAGACCTCTGAACATGTCCTGTGATATCTGACACCAAGACATTAGCAGCAGATCCTTTAAGACATGCAAGTTGCAAGGTTGGAACCTCCAGCACGTCCCATAGATGTTCAATCAGATTGAGATCTGGGAAATTTGGAGGCCAAAGTCATGTTCCTCAAACCATTTCTGAACAATGTTTGCAGTGTGGCAGGGTGCATTATCCTGCTGAAAGAGGCCACTGCCATCAAGGAACACCATTGCTATAAAGGGGTATACGTGGTCTGCAACAATCTTTAGTCTGGTGATACATGCCAAAGTAACTTCCACATGAATGCCCATGTTTCCCAGCAGAATATTGTCTATGCAGGCCTGCCTTCTTCCCATAGTGCATCATGCTGCCATCTCTTCCCCAGGTAAACGATACACACGCATCCAGCCATGTACCGGATCTAAAAGAAATGGGATTCAGCAGACCAGACAACCTTCTTCATTGCTTGCATGGTCCTGTTCTGATGCTCATGTCCCCATTGAAGGTGCTTTTAGTGGTGGACAGGGGTCATCATGGGCACTCTGCAACACACTCTGTGTGTTCTGACACCTTTCTCTAATAGCTAGCATTAAGTTACAGTAGCTCAAATCAGACCAGATGGGCTAGCCTTCGCTCCCCACATGCTTTAATGAACCCTGGGTTTCCATGACCCTGAGACCGGTTCAATGGTTGTCCTTCCTTGTTCCACTTTTGGTAGATAATGCATACTGGGATCACACCAGAAGTCTAGCCGTTGCTCTGACTCAGGTATTTTCGCTAGCCCATTTTTCCTGCTTCCAACACATGAAATTCAAGAACTGGCTGGTCACTTGCTGCCTAATATATCCCACCCCTTGACAGGGGACATTGTAACAATAAAATCACTTTTATTTACTTCACCTGTCAATGATTTTAATGTTGTGGCTGATCAAAATACTATAGAAAAAATAATGTTGTTGGGATGTATGCCTGTATAAATGCTACCATATGGATATAAAACTTGTAGAGTGGCTAGTAAATAATGTTACATCTAAAATGATCAAATACAATATTGATCTTATTATTACAATATTCACCTTTTTTCAAAACAGTTTCATTATATGACCTATAATTATAGCTTTAGAGACATGCATGTGAGCATGTGTCATTTCATTATTTTAAATGAAGAACTAGCTGATATGTACAGGATGAAATGCTCTTAGCAAATCCTACAGATAAGATCTCTGATTTGACTGTTAACATTTTGCCCATCATCCATTGCGTCTCCAGAATACACAATTTAAAGTGGAACTAATGATATTTAGACACAATTAGATATCTAAGCAGAACTTAGCTTTGAGTTGTACTATTTATTTTTAAAAATCTCGCTATTTATTTTTTTTAAATGAAATAACTCTCCCTTAAGAGATCCCTGAGCACACATTTATTTGCACAGCTCTCTTTTATTTACCCCAGTAAACATTTCAATAATGTGTAAGGGAATGAGAATCTATCTTCCAGAGAAATTACAATTTCCCTTTAATGAATAAATGCACATACTAAGTGGAAACGGAAACAGTGCCTCCAGTGCACCTTTTATTTAAGCAAAATAAAATTATTCACTAAACTGGTCGTTGCGGAGGTCTTATATTGTCAGCTTGTTTGAGCAGGGCCCTCTTCACGTCCCGTCTCTGTCAATGTGCATGTCACGACGTATTTCCCAAAAGCTTGTGTATATCAAAAGTTATATTTATCTGATACAATGAGTCAGTACACCAAGTATGGGTAATGGCAGAGACAAGCAGCAGATGGATCAAAAAAAAAAAAGTCAAGCAAAGGATTTCACTAATTCCATTACTGACTTCATCCTGACTATCATACTTAAAGTGCCAGATTAGTGACTAGTGTCTTATTTGTCTATGCATTGGACATCCTTCCAGCCCTCAATGGGTTAATGGAATGTATGACGTTAACCACTATGGCTTTATATTTTTTTAACTTAGTTCTGTAAACAAAATGTTCTATTTAGGTGGATTAACAAAAAAAAAACTGTAAACGATCCAGAATATAAATAAAGAAATAAATAAAAAAAGACAGGATCTAGCTTTTTGAAAGCTGCGGATTATATTTGTCTTGAGGATTTAGATACTGGACATATTAGCATATTGGCTCTGGAATTTAAGCTTTATGCAGACCCCAAGGATCAGAAGGAAAAGTACTTGCATTCTGTCTTTAAATATACATAAGAAATAGTCTTGCATGTAAATGGTCAAGTAGTTGGTTCGGACATAATCATTATATCTGATCAGAATTCAGAATATCCTTCTGGATTTCCATCTACCTTCTGTTATCACGACAAGCAGGTTTCCAATGGGTGAGTGATTTATTTTAAACATTTCTCTCTTATTACTTATATTGGTTTGTATGTAAGATTATATGAAATAATTTCACAACTTCAGTGTCCTTCAGTTTAGTTATGAATATTTTCTTTCTTGTGATTGAATTATCCAGTCAGGTCCGGTCCTATTGGTATGAAGATTATTAAGGTTGTACAAAAGATAATTTTACTTGAGTGGGCTAGTAAGGGTCGATTATGAATGTATCAATATCTTTGTCTTTAAGACTCCTTTTTCTTATACCCATGCAAAATAGCATTAGATTGGGTAAATAGTGACAATGACGTGAAGCATACTGTGAATGATTTCTGTATTGATAGTAAAAAGAAAAAGATGAGAGATCTAGATACTCTGAGAGGTATTCACTCAACTGTGAGTTGTGTGAGCTGACTAGAGACTTGCTTAATTTAGACAAAGCTAGAACTGTATATATTCTCTCTAATCAGAAGAAGATATTCTATTTGGTGCAGTTTGTTATAATTATTTTTTATTGAGTAATTTAATTACTGATTACAATTATCTCAGGTATTTGTATTCATGTATTAATCTATTAAAGAGGTACTTTGGACACCAACATATATTTAATGGAATTTGTATGGCTTGGATTAACTCTTTAACTGTACTCCAGCTCAGAGACATACTCCACATTGCAGCCTGATCGCCTCCAACAAAACTGGTAACTTTTCTCCAATTAGATGCTTCAAGACACACAACAATTGGGGTGGCAATTATTATGATCTGCCAATCCAATACTTCTCTAGGAGAAGCGTTGAATTCAGTGTTTGTCATAGAGAAACGCTGAACATACACAGCAACTAGAACCTGCATATTTTTTTGTGCTGAAGGTTGACTGTCTGAAACGCACTAGGGGCATAGAATTTGCCAAATGTAAATAGTACTGTTTCGCTTAAACAACACTGTTTACAACTACAAGGATGCAGGGCCTGCGCCCATGCCTCAAAATCATTCCAATTAAGTTATTTTAAATATTACACTGTCTCTTGAATTTAGATCCTTGAAGCAGCAACTGAATTGTATACTTTCGTTTTGTGACATCTGCAAAAATAGCAAGAGGTATATACTTCTATCTGGTGGGTGACACTGGCCTTTAATAATGCTCCTTAGCAAATGTCAAAGGCATCATCATTAAACTGAATTCCTAAGCAGACAGGAATCACTTGGAAAACAGTTTGATTGCGTACTGTAGAGGTTATGGTGCTTCATGCACCAACTTTCCTCATTTACCTTATGTACCATGGGACCGGCCCAGGGTATCCCTGGCACTATAACCACTACAGAGTGCTATAGCGGTTATGGTGCTGAGACTGACCCTTTATGCCATCATTTTCCTCCTCTTGCTTTGTGCATTTCCTTGTACTTGTACAATACTGGGTGATCTCAAGCCTGTAAACTACTGATAGCTCTCAATAAGAAGTACATAAATCTGGTTTGTTTTTTCCAGATTTCAACATTTGCAAAAATGTTAGTTTATTTACATTTGCTCGGTGTGAACTGCTATTTGAACAGTGAAACAGAAAGTACTCTTCTATTACTGCATTGACATCTGAGCTTAAAGTTAATGTAAGGAAAAGTAAAACAAGGTTCTACACAAAAGGCACTGACCTAAGCGTCCCTAACCTCTCTGTTAAAAATATATTTACTGAGTCAGAATAAATTGTTGCAAATAAAACCTGCAAAATAGCACTTGTTCCGGTCATGAACATTTAAAATGACTTTGTGTACAATATAACTCTAAAAGCTGTCCTTTCTTGACCTAACACCTTATTACAATAGATTTAAGTCAATCTCTGTGATTAATTCATTATATATAGATAATACATTTTGAAACAATGAAAATAAAAAAATAAAAATAAAATAAAAATAAAACATTTGAAAATACTATGTTTGTTATTGAAAAACCTGCTCCAACAAGCTTACAATCTATTATTATTATTATTATATTTATATAGCGCCAAAAATTTCTGCAGCGCTTTACAATCGGTGGACTAACAAACATGTATGTGGCGAAAGTAACCTCGCCACTGGTTTTTGGATGGGCCTGTTTGCCAGCCTCCTGCCCTGCAACTATGGCCCTGGGATGTATTGCCCTTTAAGGAACTGAGTTGGGGCTTATGGACTTATATTATACTGTTACTGACCCTTTAAGAACTGTATTTGGCCATAATGGATTTTTATAATGCTGTTTTTGGCCCTTTAATTACTTTGGAGCAGTGTTGCAACTTTAAATTGGCATTTCGGATACAATAGTCGAAGTGGCCGCCATTGGACAAACGAACACGTGGTGGCGGCGGCCATCTTTGTTCATTCAAATGAGGTCAGCGGTATGTGTAGCCAAATCCATGGAACTGAAATCGGCTACACATTTCAACGAACACCGCTGACCCTTACCTTCTCCTGCACTGAGTTTTCAGCCACAGAGACTAAGTCCCGTTTGAAGATTCGAACGCACGTTCGAATGGGACTTTGTAATTTTTTCAGTGTGAAATTGACCGACCGCACAGCCCAAATCTATGGAACTGTTTTGGGCAGGAAAATGTGCTTGCGGTCGGTCATAAAGGACTTCCAGCTAACTCTTTAACCCAACCCCCTGGATGGAATTAATTTTTTTGAATTTGGTTGAATTTTGGATATGTTTGTAAGTAAAGTGTGCTGAGTTCGAATATGTAATTGTTATGAAGATTGAATGTATAGTTTTAGAGTTATGAAAGTTGGGTAAAAAGTATGTTTTAAACTGTACGGCTAATTGTGTTACCTCTCAGGCTAAGGGGAGGAGATGTGTGGGTTGTAACCATTGTTTGATTGGCTAATGTATAATTGTCTGTGGGCGTCTCCCTTGCATGGGAGAATTGCATAAAAGCAGAGTGTGTGTCATTAAACCAGAGTTCTACTTCACCCTCAATCTAGAGTCCTGTCTCTTATTGGGGGAATTGCTATATCACTACAAGGGATTGCTATGCTCTGCATACTCCCTTAGCTACTCACTACTAAGCTCTTTTAAGAGATTGTTTCTGTCTTGCTCTCTGAAGGAGTCTACGGTGGCTATGGTGTTGGCTGGAGTGCTTGGAGCCCTCAGGAAGCGCTAGGAGCATCCAATAACGGAGGTACCCAGTCGGGGTGCCAGGTGGTCCGTTACAATTTAATTGTAACCAAACAAGCTGGACGCACAGGAACAGAGGGGTTGAGGGCCCTACTCAATGAGCTTACATGCTAGAGGGAGTGGGGTAAAGTGACACAAAGGGTAAGGACAGCATTAGGGAAGTATTAGGGAAGTAGATCTTGACAAGTTGAATACCAAATATCACTTCATGTAACAAAAAATCTAAAAGAAACACAAAGTAAATTATAGAAGTAAAGCAAGTTTAGAAATGCAGTTATTGCAGTTTACTTTGGCAATTTCATTAGGACCACCATTACACAATCCATGTTCAGGTTCCTCCCAGATACATTTTTTTTTCTGTTCTATTATACAGAGTGCACTTTGAGAGAAGACAGATCGCTGGCAGTAAATAGTTTTCCCACATTTTCTCACACCCCCTGACCCATGGTACAAGCTGCCCTTTGTGAGGGGCTGCTTCATTTTTCTATAGAAGCATTGCTTTATGTGGCAAGAAATGCCTGTGATATAAGTTGTGTTTACCCTGTCACAAATGATGATATTATTCAATATCAATTATTAATAACACAGTGGGGGGGTCAACACTACAACCCTCCTGGATGGTATTTAAGTTTATAGGGAGATGAATGAAACAGATGAGAACATTTGGAGGCAGACAGGAATTTAAAATAATTAATTTGACATGGTCTATACACCTTTACTATCATTAACTGGGTTATTCACTAAAGTCTGAATGGTCTCAAATTGAATGGTGCAAAACCAATTCACTGTTGTACAAGGCCATTTGGACTTCAAAATCCCGACATTGGTGATTGAATTAAACAATGTTTGGATTTTGTAAATTAGTCACCAAACAGGTATGAACTTGGGATTTTAGGCAGGCTGAATACTACCAGACAGCTGAAATCTGAACTAAATGAACTTATTAAATTAAACTTATTTCATTCATTCCTCCTTTGGCCTATCGCAATGTGCTAATTCTCCCACACATGTAGCTGGCAATATCCTAGACCTTATTTTTTCAAATGCATGCTCAGTCTCCAATCTCTGTAATACTATATTTCCTCCATATTTCCTCTAACAGACCACCACCGCCTATCATTTGTTCTTGAATGCCCCCACATCCAATATCCTCAACCTAATCCCCCTCAACTAAGGAGGAATTTGAATTCTCTTGATCTCCAGCAGCTGTCAGCTGTAATCCATTCTGAACTCTCATCCATCCCTACCCTCTCCTGTCCCTCTCTGGCTATCTCCTCATATAGCGCTACCCCCACCTCTGCCCTAGACGCTGTATCCCCGCTCCAAGCATGCACCTCAAGGAGGGTGTGCCTCAAACCGTGGCACACTAAGACGCTACCTGCAGAGATGCTCCCGTTCAGCTGAACTCTGCTGGAGGAAGTCCTGCATCTTGTCAGACTTAATCTATTATAAATTAATTGTGTCTTCATATAGCACAGCCCTCACTCTTGCTAAACAATCCTACTTTTCATCTCTTGTTAGTTCATGCTCACTCAATTCCAGGCGTCTCTTTAATACCTTCAACTCAAGCCACCTTTCAAACTGACCTTTCGGCAGATAGCCTTGCACTTGCTACTTTACCGACAACAGTTAAGGAAATAATTCTCCCCCCTTTGCTCCTCACTTTCGCAACCACAAATCGACCATACCTTCCCTACCCTACAGGCCTTCTCACCAGCTTCGCTTCTCCTCTGCTCTCGTCCCACCACCTTTCCTCTTGATCCAGTACCTTCCCACCTTATCAGATCTCTCTCCCCTTGTCTTGTACCATCCTTAAAACACATCCTAGGGGGCGTGGCTTGACCGAGGGCCGAGCTGGATGCACGAGGCTAGAGCTCCGTCCCTAAACCGGCGCCTAAAGCCAAAATTAGCAGGAAAAAACCTTGAGAGACAAACCTAATCACGACCCACATGGATAAACGCATCCCCAAGAAACAGCCCAAGAAGGGCCAAGACCAGGGAGCGTCGGTTGCTGACATATTCCCGGCCGCCAAACCACCCACACATCAGGCCCAAGATGGCGCCGGAGCGTGCCCCGCTCCCACATCCCCACCGCAACGGAGTTCCTCCCCAGTAACTCTACCAACAGGGGAAACACCACAGATACTGGCACAACTGGCTGAAGTTAAGCACTTTTTGGACGGTGAAATCAAAACCTCCACCACAGTTCTGCAGGGTGAAATACAGGCGCTGGGCGCCAGGACCGCGAGACTTGAGCACAGGCAGGAGGCCGCAGTGGATGCTCATAACTTGGCCTTCTGCAAATAAACCGCCTAACTGCACCCCTAAGAACAGCTGAAATGGCGATCGAGGACATGGCTAACAGATCACGGAGGAGCAATCTGCATCTCAGGGGGCTCCCTGAGACTGCAGGTGAGGGCCCTCTACTAGGCCTTGTCCTTGCAATTCTTGCTGCTCCCCGACTTACCTGACCATCTCTGGCATATTGAGCGCGCACACCGAGCGCTGGGAGCAAGAAGACCAGATCAAAATCGCCAGAGGGACATTGTCATGCGCTTCCTCTATTTTCAAATGAAGGACGCCCTTCTTAAGAAAATCAGAGAAATACCCATACAGCACAATGGCATCGAACTAGCCCTATACCAGGACTTGGCCCACACAATGCTGCAGAGGCGCAGGGAGTGGAGGCCAATCACTGACGCCCTCCTAACCGCCAGCATCAGGTACGCCTGGGGATACCCGTTCTGGTTCATGGTATTCATCGTACCCATGTGCATCAACCAGGCGATAGCCCCACCGGACTGTTCCAGGCACTGGGTCTGCCTCCCCCGCAGAACATCACAGCGGTCCCCACGGAGCAAGAAGACTTGGGCCTGCTAGCCCGGAACTGGCATCTTGTCGACCATCATCAACATTAACAACCCGACCCATCATAGACCAAGAATAGCGGTACCTGACCGCGCACTGAGGGTAATTGGGAACCAGATGGGATAAGACTTGTACAACCATATAGCTCTTTCCAATTCGAAGCCACTTCTAGGGAATGTCTTAGCATACGGCGGGAATGATAGAATGTCTTAGCGTACGGCGGGAATGATAGAACTGTAGCCTACTTCACTGTAAATTAACGTTAGGTAGAAACTTGACACACTTAGCCCTAGGGTGTTCATCGGGTGGCTGCTCACCCTTCCTCTCGCACCGGAAAGCGCACACCACAGGGGACTTAGACCACTCAGTGGGGGAGGCCTTGCCCTCCTCCGCTCTCAATGGGATTCCGGGGGGGAGGCGGGACGCCTCCCGATAGGGCTCAATAAGCTACACCCTACCAAGCCCATAACTGTTGTAACATTGCCCCGGGATAGGGACTAATGCAGGGTGGAGGGCGATAGCGCAGATCTGACTACGGAACTATGACCATACTATGAACTATGACTATCCTCCCTTAATGTTAAGGGACTTAACTCCCCCCCAAAAAGACGTCTCATGTTCCGTGAGCTTAAGCGCCTGCACCCCGATGTCGCCCTGATCCAGGAATCACACTTGCCTAGGCACGCCACCCTGGCCCTTAAAGATCAAACCTATAACACGGTAGTAGAAGCCAGAGCTCTTAACAAATGCAACGGTGTGGCGTGTCTGCTATGTCGCGACTGTCCTATCCGAATTACGACCACAGACAGCGACCAAAATGGACGGTATCTCATTATATCGGGCACATTACACGCACAGGTAATAAATATATATTCACCCGATTCGGCGTACTGGAGTAGCCTGGAAAGTAAGATCCGCTCCCTTCCTCATGGCCTACTGATTCTGGGTGGCGACTGCAAAGCAGTCCCGTGACCAGCCGTAGACAGAAGAGCCAAAAGGGGCCAACCCCGATCCCAGGGTAGGGGTGCCCAAGACAAGGCCTTCTTTAGCTTCCTAAAGTTGACGGGACTTATAGACATATGGAGGGCACACCACCCAGGCGACCGCGATTATACCTTCTTTTCCTTGCCGCACCACACCTATTCACGCATCAACCTGTTCCTAGTTAACAGCGCCACCGTACCAAAAGCCGTAGGCACCAGCATCGGCTCCACTACATGGTCGGACCACTCAGACATACACTTGACACTGGGCAATATAGGAGGGAGGGCCCCATGGACGTGGAGACTCAACACATCTCTTCTAAAAGACCCCCAGATATTCTCGGCCATCACAGATGAGATAAATGCATATTTCACCACTAACGACTCCCCCGACCTGGCAAGGGGAACACTATGGGCAGCGCATAAAGCTGTAATCAGAGGCGAACTCATAAAAATAGCTACACACAAAAAAAAGAGTCAAGATGCAAAGACTGCAGGAACTAATGACAGCACTGAGGACAACAGAACAAAAACATAAATCGACCCCCACAAAACCCTATACGCTCAACTAGAAACAGCGAGACGAGCGGTGAAGGAACTCCTTCTGGAGGACACAGCTTGTAGTCTTCTCTGGTCCAAACAGACCTTTGACGAGAAGGCGAATAGAATGTACACGTACCTAGCCCGCACAATGAGGCCGAGACAGGGGCAACACCACATTACCTCACTGAAACACCCAGACGGATCCATACGGACAACCCCTGCAGACATAGCTGCGATCTTTACAGACTTTTACAAAATCCTATACAACCATTCACCAACAACCAATGCCCCACGAAATGACAAAGCCGAACGAACTGCCACATTCCTATGACAACTGAACCTGCCAGGCCTGTCACCCAAAGTGATAGCAACTCTCGACCAAGACATAACTACGGACAAAGTTGACAGGGCCATATCCAAGCTCCACGGAAACAAGGCCCCGGGTCCAGATGGATTCGGAGGGGCCTATTACAAAACTTTCCGTGAAGTCCTAACCCCCTATTTAGCGACCCTATTTAATAACTTCCTCAATGGCGGCTTACCGGACAAAGACATGACTCTAGCTAACATTGCGTGGATTCCCAAACCCGGGAAGGACCCCCAACAACCTGGGAACTACAGACCCATCTCACTAATTAACCACGACGCAGAGCTATTGGCCAAGATCCTAGCAGAAAGACTCAATTCCTACTTTAGCACCTTAATAGACCCTGACCAAGTGGGTTTCATCCCAGACAGGCAATTATTTGAAAACACGAGACGAAACTGCACCATCATATGGCGCCAACACATTACGAACACTCCCACCCTTATGATATCCCTTGACGCTGAGAAAGCATTTGACAGGATCAAATGGCCATATCTGTTTACCCAACTGGAACATTTACGCTTCCCACGTCCATATATGACAGCCATACAAGCCTTATACCATGAAGTCTCGGCCCAAGTAAAGATACCCGGAGCACTCACACGCCCTTTTTCACTCTCGAACGGTACGAGGCAGAGGTGCCCCCTGTCTCCCTTTCTGTTTGCCCTTGCACTAAAGCCTCTGCTACAGGCCGTTCGGGAACACCCAGACATCAAGGGGGTAAAGGTAGGGGGCCAGGAATTCTTAGTGTCTGCCTACGCAGACAACGTGCTCCTGTCCCTCACGTCACCGATAACATCCATGGAAGAGGTGCGGGAGATCCTCTCTAGATTCAGCCCACTCTCAGGATATAAGATTAACATGTCTAAATCCAGTGCAATTCCTATAGGGATACCCACATCAGACGTCAACTACATACGCGATAACCACAGCATTCAATGTGTAACACACTCCATTAGTTATTTAGGCATCCAGTTGACAGCGGACCCGGCGGACATGTACAAATACAATTACCCCCCCATGATCGGAGCCCTTATTCAGGACATGGATAACTAGATGGACAAACCCATTTCCTGGGTGGGTTGGATCCATTCAGTAAAAATGAATGTCCTCCCAAGGATTCTGTTTCTCTTTCAGGCCCTAGCACACTTACAAAAAGCCATCGGTAACTTTACATGGCAAAACAGAAGACATCGGGTGACGAGACACATCTTATCCCGCCCGAAGCGCATGGGTGGTCTGGGCTTACCCAACTTCTACTATTACTATTTGGTGGCCCAACTCACACAAATTGCAATGTGGCACTCCCCAATGTGGACAAGGAAGTGGGTGGAACTGGAGTCACTCCTTATGGGAGCAGACTTGCCACAATACTACATATGGGTCCCAAAGGACCTCAGACCCCTACCGCGGACTAACTGCCCCACCATCACCAACTCCATACACATATAGGACAGGATGACTCAGAAATTTCACCTGTCCTCTGCACCATCCCCGCTAATGCCATTCCTGAGGAATAGGGCTTTCACCCCTGGATTGATGGCACGTAATTTTAAATGAATTGAACAAGCAGGCCCACAGAGAATATGCCACCTCTATGAAGGAGGTGCCCTAATAACATTCGACACAGTTAGGTAAGGACGACACCTCACCCCAGCGGACTTCTTCAGGTATCTCCAAATAGCCGACTTCGCTAGACAACCCCATATCAAAAAGGCTGCATTAGCTACCCGTACTTTCTTTGAAAACATATGCCTAAAAGAAAGACCCCCTAAAGGCCTTATTACACAGCTATACGACCACCAATGCTCAGACACTACTGAATGGGGCAGCCTGACATACACATTACACTGGGAAAGAGACCTGGGGGAGGTCCTGGAGGGAGTGGAGTGGCAGGAAATATGGGAGGCAAGCAACACCTCCTCTATATGTGTCTCCATGCAGGAGCAATCCTTTAAGACCCTGTTTAGGTGGTAAATCAGCCTGGTACAACTATATAGAATGTGTAAATCACCATCTGACTTGTACTGGAGGAATTGCGGTCTCAGAGGCACATACATCCATATGTGGTGGGAGTGCCCTAAAATTAGACCATTTTGGGAGGACGTTAGAGACATCTTGGAGCAAATTTTCCAAAGGGCCCCCCCCCGGACCCATGGATATACCTCTTGAATAGATCAATAGACGACTGGCCAATACAGGACCAGCGACTCCTTCAAAAAATTACGTTAGCCATCCGTAGAGCTATTGCACAACATTGGCTAAAAACTCAGCCACCTTCCAGGTCAATAGTGATCGGGAAAATAAAGGACAGATGCCTTATGGACGACCTTACTGCTAGGGTACGGGGTACACAAAAGAGGTTTGAGAGAACTTTGGGGCTATGGAGGGAGAGCCAACTCACAGACTAGGTAAAAGGCGAGGACGTGGCTGACGCGGGTCTGCCCCTCCTCGCCTCCCCTCCTCGTCCTGCCCCGGCCCCCTCCCTCGGCCTCCTCTTCCCGTCCCCCTCCCTCCTCGGCCTCCCCGGCCTCCCCGGCCTTCCCCCTCCTCCTGCCCACCCGGAACTGGAATGTTACCCCTCCCTCCCCTCCCCTTCTCTTGCTCTATTACTATCTCTGTCTACTTTCTAATCTGCCTCTTTCTCTCTTTCTTAGGCCCTAGCCTCTTCAGGGGGCCTTCTATCACAGATAGCACCCATAAGCGTAGATTGCGTTAGGACGTTAACAGTAGCTTTATCACCCTGCTATGAAGGACATATTAGTAGAGGGTGCGTGGTGGGGTGGGTGCGAGAGCCGGAAGAAAATAGATAACAGAAATAGGGAATAAGAAAAGGGAATAACACAAATGCTGTTGAAACCATAGAGCGCGTTACCCCTGTTAGTGAACCGGCGCCACTGGCCGGCCCCACCACCTGTGACCAGGACAACAGATAATCTTTAAAATCCACAGCACAAACATAAAACTGACCTGAATTATTAGCCCTTCCTAAGTGACAAGCATATTGGGCTAACTGGCACGCGGTTCTGACCTACAATTTAATTAGCCCTACACCATCTCATGTTGTCAGTCTCAAAAACCTAGGCCTGACCATAAGACCAATGCTGAACCCTTATTATTAAGCATCATTATTTGAACGTCAAAGTAATTAGTGATGTCCCGAACGGTTCCCCGAACGGTTCGCGAACGGTTCGCCGCCGCGGACTCATCATTGAGTAAACTTTGACCCTGTACCTCACAGTCAGCAGACACATTCCAGCCAATCAGCAGCAGACCCTCCCTCCCAGACCCTCCCACCTCCTGGACAGCCCACTAAGAATGCAGCTTCAAAATGGATGCTGTCCAGGAGGTGGAGGGTCTGGGAGGGAGGGTCTGCTGCTGATTGGCTGGAATGTGTCTGCTGACTGTGAGGTACAGGGTCAAAGTTTACTCAATGATGAGTCCGTGGCGAACCGTTCGTGGCGAACCGTTCGCGAACTGTTCGGAGAACCGTTTGGCGAACCGTTCGGGACATCACTAAAAGTAATATAAAAACTATGCCTCTGTTGTATGCCATGTATATGCCATTTTTTGTTCTTATTCTTTGCTTATGTTGTCGTGGCACAAACTTCTGTACCACTTCGAGCACAGACAAATAAAGAATAAAAAAAAAAAAAACATCCTAAACTACTCTCTTTCATCTAGTGTTGTCCCTGCTACCCGTAAGCATGCTATTGTTGTACCCATCCTAAAACCCTCCCTAGACCTATCCCTAGACCAATCTTCCTCTTTCAACTATCTTCCCATATCCCTGCTACCCTTTTCCTCAAAACTTCTAGAAAGACTTGTCTTTACTTGTATAACTCACTTCCGAAATTCCAACTCCCTCCTCAACCCTCTTCAATCTATCTTTCGCCCTCTCCACTCTACTGAGACTGCTCTTATTAAAGTTACAAATGACCTAATCGCAGCTAAATCCAAAGGTCACTCCTCCATACTAATTCTTCTTGAACTCTCTGCTGTCTTTGGCACTGTTGATCATGGCCTCCTTCTCCTAACTCTTCAATCTCTTGGTCTCTGTGGCACAGCCCTCTCATGGTTCTCCTCCTATCTCTCCCAACGTTCCTTCAGTGTCTCTTTCTCCAACAACACTTCCTCTCCTCGTCCTGTCTCAGTCGGAGTCCCTCAAGGTTCAGTTCTTGGTCCCCTTTTGTTCTCTCTCTATACTGCCTCTCTTGGCAAACTCATTTTATTTCATATGGATTCCAGTACCACCTGTATGCCGACGACACCCAGATATACCTCTCCTCCCCTGACCTCTCCCCTGCTGTCCTACAATGTGTCACCAATTTCCTCTCTTCTTTCTCTGATCGGATGTCCTCCCACTTTCTGAAACTCAATCTCTCTAAATCTGAGTTTCTTATTCTTCATCCTGATAACACTGAGCCTCCTCCTTCACTCTCCCTGCAAGTTGACGGTACCTGCCTCATCCCATCCTTTAAAGCTCGCTGTCTTGGTGTCATTTTTGATCCTGGCCTCACCTTTGCAAATTCACGCCTGCAAGACTTCTCACGGGCTGCTCCTTTCCTTTGGAACAGCCTGCCTACCCCTATCAGTCTCTCCCCTAGTCTTCAATCCTTTAATCTTTTCAGGATTGTTTATGGCCTGCAAGAGTAACTTCTATCTCTCAAACCTTCCTCTTGCTCTCTCCTAAAGGCCCACACTCCATTCTTACCTTCAGTCCTGCTACTTTCCCACCATGTCTATTTGCTGTCTCCCTCGATACCCTTCCTATTGTGTTTTTTATACCCCACCTCCTCTAGATTGTAAGCTCGTGTGAGCAGGGTCCTCAACTACCTATTGTTCCTGTTACATTTTGTTATTGTCTCATTTGGTAAATTCCCCTCTTATTGTAAGGAGCTGCGGAATAATCTGGCGCTACATAAATAATAACTAATAATAATAATATATTAGTAGGCCCTGATGTCCCCATGGTTTCTGCCCATAAAGAGATTCTATAGGCACCCAGACAACTTTATCTCAATGAAGTGGTCTGGGTGCCATGTCCCTCTAGTTTTATCCCTCTAGTTTAATTCCTGGTTTGGTTAGCTCAGTTGAGTTAAACAAAAGAGGCAGCAATTGCCCAGAGCACCTGCCTTGCAAAGACTTCTCATTGAGCTGCATTAGGAATTCTGTAATTGTACAGCCACAGAAAGTCTGGAGGACTTGTAAAGGCCTCAGACACAAGATATGTGCATCTTTTGCAAGCTGTTGATTTGCTGATCTGCTGATTTAGATGTACCCCAATGAAGAAATGCATAATTAAAATCTGAGGAAATATCTACGAAGCAGTGATTGTATTTTTATTTGGGCAGTGTGGTGTCCCTTTGACCATGAGATATTTCCCATCCCTGCTGTTTAGGCCAAACATTTTGTTTCACTACAAGTCGCTATTTAATGAATAAACCACTTGGAATGTCATGTACTGGAATTTTGGAATCCATAGATTTCATCTTAATAAACAGAGTTTTGCAGTAGACTATGCGGGTCCAGACGCTAAGCCCCTTGATTTGAATGCACTACACTTAATGCAATGTTTGCTCACAAAACGCAATAAGATATGTGATTCCACAACAATGTTAAGGATATGTCTCATATTTCTACATATCTAAGCAATTGGATTTTTTTTTTAAACATAGAGAATTTGTGTATGTGAAGGGTTAAACAAATTTTTTATCCAGGTTAATGTTCCTCCATGACACTATTTTTAAGAATGCAAGTTTTTGGGGGTAGGCAATCTGACATTGCTTTGCTATGAATTACCCACAGTTTGTTGTCTAAGGGCAATAAGTTCATTACAGTGTTCATACCTATGTACGTCAGACTGAGTGTTTGAGATAACATTAATAACACTAAAATATAGCTTTTCTCTTTCTGTGGACTGTTATACCGACCAAGGTTCAAATACCTAGAAGGTTAATTGGGCACAGTCAATGTTATCTTCCGCAGGAAAACTGAGCTAGCACAAGTAACATCACGCAAACTTATTCAACAGAACTCTAAACATTCTTTGTACAAAGATTAAAATAAAAAGATCAGTAACGCCACCTATGGTTACAAGAATAATAAAAAGTCCATGTATAAAAAGTAAAGCATTTAACTTCCCAGCTGTAATGGAGGGTGTTTAAGAATAAACCAGGCAGTAAAAGGGAGTGTTAGTGAAACTTTATTCTATCCACTCAAGACTGTGAGAGGAGCGTAGCATAACCTTACCCAAAAACACCCCGGTCTGTTCTGTGTGCAATAGGTTGGAAGGAGGGTGGTCTCTGGACCATGGGTCAATTCTGATACACTTAGTTTTTTTGGTTTAACAATTTAAAAATATCAAGGATTTATATTATCCACAATTCTGCGCGTCACTTGTCAGTTCCCCAGAACTCACTGTTTAATCACATAGGCAACCTTTGGCACTCCAGATGTTTTGGACTACACCTCCCATTATGCTTTGCCAGCATTATGGGTGTAAAAGCCTTATGGAGGATGTAGTCCACAACATCTGGAGTGCCAAAGGTTGCCTATCCCTATAAAAACCCTGCTTTGAGTGTAATCCAGAATTTGCAATGGAGCAATGAATTGCATCAGCTGTTAGATAAGTGTGGAACATGAAAGCTCTGACTGTGACCTTGAGGTTGGCTGTGAACTCTCTGGGGTCTCTGACCTGCATCCTGCAGTACAGTAGCTGGGGCTGCTGGGAGACATGATCAACCAGTGCTGGGCACAAGAAATGACAGGCTTTGACTAGCTACATCATAAATATTGCTGAACCAGCTGGGCAGACTTTCTCCTTTGCATTGGTTTTCTATGTGCTATAAAATAAAACATTCTGAATTGTTTTGTTACAAAATAATGATACACCCATTCAATTCGAGTTTATTTTTATTATTTTTTTGTGCAATATATGATCATCTATGCAGTGGTGGATTTACAGGAAGGGGAAAATAGAACTGGAAGAGGAAAAAAAAATATTTTTCCTGTTAGGAAATGCTTACTAGGTGACAGTAGTGAACGGGGGGCGCCTGCTCCACCCTCTAGGTATCCGGTAGGGAGGAAAAACCAGTCTCAACAACTTGACGTTCACACAGATGAGACTGAAGTGAATTGGAACATAGAATACAGGCGCCAGCAGCAGGCACATCTGTCTGCTGACATCTATCAGGAGGGGAGACACAAAGATAGACCCCCGGGCTCTTCCCTTCCCGTCCAAGTCTGCCTGCCTGACTAGTCTATTTCTTTCAAAGCGTTCTAAACTGGTTGGAAGCAGGAGGAAACGATTAAAGCGGTTTATTTTGTGGATTCACTTTGGATTATTGCCCCTTTCTGGATGATCCATAGAATTGCCGGTGATTCTTTCTGTGACTTTGTAACCTGTGGTTTACTGTCATTTGGACTGTGATGCAGCAGTGGGCTGAGCTAAGCAGCCAATCTTTAACTGTTGACTTATCTCCTCTATGCTAATCATCATTGCTGTGGGTTAATAAACTAAGCTTGCTGCTCTGGCGAGGCTCCTTTCCCTCACTCTGTGGATCCTATTCAGTCTTTGGGGGGAGGAGTGAGCAGTTCCTGTGGATTATATTACTGCCACTTCGTAGCTGCATACCATCATGAGAACTAAAACAGAAAAGTCCCCTCTAAAAGGTAGGTTCAATCAAATCAAAGTTTCCATATTCATGCTGCATAATAACATCATGATGTTAAAGGGACATTGGCTGGTAAAAAGTCAATACATTAATCTTTTTGGATAATAGAGGTTTGAATTGTTTGTGGCAATAAAGGGATTAGATGGATGGTGATATTTGTTTAAAGCAGCAATGTACATGTCAGGCAGTTGGATCTGGAAGAATGTATATAGTGGTATCTAGATTAAGGACACCATTGGCTCTATTACTATTGGTAATAGTAAGTAAGTCAAGTGAAAGTATCATTGTCCTGTCTCAGTCTTTCTAGAGACCCCTCCGGCAAATATGTGACCTGTGTACTTCCCAGCCCAGCACAACCATGTTTAAATAGGATTAGCATTGTCTCCAGATTAAGGAGGGGAGGAAGGGGGGTGGTAGTCGAAGAATGCTTTATGAGAAAGGGGCAATTAGTACACACGAGAGGGGGCAGAACATCAATTCAAATTTGCTTACTGATTTAGTTTGCAAAACACAAAAAGATAGAGAAAGATTAAAAGTTAAATATAGTGCAGTGATAGTATTGTAGTGATAGTGTTAATGCAGATTTGCTAATGGCACTGAAATACATTGAATCGAAATAGTGCAATGTAATATTTTTTCATAGAATAAAGAAAATGTAAATATATAAGGACGAAATAAATTCTAGGTTTGTGTATCACTGTATACATTTATTTATGCTAATTTATAAAGAATTGCATGATGATGTAGCGTGTTTACAAACACTGTAGTACAGATTATAAGTCTCTGAGATCAATATCCATATAGAACAGCAATATTATTTAAAATATACTCTATAATTATCAGGCTATGGAATTCTACTGAAATTGTTTTTTTTTAAGTAGAGTTCTGCCCCCTAATCACTTTATTGTAATATGAACATTTAAATTAAAACCCTCCTGCGCCCTCTAGAGGTTGTAGCACTGTTGTTACACTTGAAGAAGGGCAAGTGTAGCAAGTTTGAACTGTGTATATTTTATTAGCAGCCTTGGAATGTGATCTAGGACAGATGGCAATGTGTATAGATAATATATATGTTGCAAAAACACCTCTCATTGTCACTCCTGCTTAAGTAGGAAGAATATCAAGTAATGGTAGACTGCATTGATGTGATGTTTTACACAGAGCGGGGTTAATTAATCTAAAGCTATATATGGTATACTTAACTGCAGACCTGCATAGATGAATGTTTAAATTGAACTATTCGCCCAAACAAAGAAATATTCCAGAATACGATTGTAAACGTTTCAGAGAAATTGTTTTTAGTCACCAGACAAGTTTAACTAACTCTGTACTGGGAAGATCTGCATGCTATCTCCCCAGGCATAGCTGCACAGAGGTAAATATTAACAAGTAAAGACCTGGATTTTTCTAGTTCAGAACTGAACACGTCTTTCGCTGTAGGTATAGCTAAGGAGGGTGTATTCCTGACAAGGAAGTCCCTCTGGTATTTTCTTTGCAATTAAATAGACAGTTGTTGTGAGTGGAGATCTGCAGAATGAGTGGGATGTGATATTAGTGTGTGTGGCAAATGATGCCAACTTTGTACTACCCACTGCTGCGTTGGTGTGCCACCTGCTGCAGATCCGAGCAATGGTAACTGTCCCATTGTCAGCACACTGTGGGTGTCTGTGAATCTGTATAAAAAGGTGTTGGATATAAAGGTGTTGGATGGTTTAGTTATCGATCAAATGTGTCTGTCTTATGGAACCATAATGTAATTATGATCTGCCACCTGTTTATTTATGCATTGCCATCCTATCATGTTTGGATGAGGGGCAATACTTGGGGCATTATTTCAGCGATATGTGATCGGCTAAACTACCCTAGTAAGACTGTAGCGAACTGAAATCGGAATGGCAACATTTCGGCCAAAATAGCTTGTCTGCTATAATATTCCATCTCGGCTATAGTCACTGCGTGGCTATTTTATTAGCCTACAATCATGTTGCAATTCATTCTTCAGTTAAGGCATTTAGGAAATAGCCACATCTCAGTGAAGAATAACTTCTGACCGGGACGTTTATGCAATATATTTACATCATTATTATTTATTATGTGTTTAAAATAATCGCTGCATCCTGCATTTTTGTTAGTGCCAATAGGATAATCTAATTTTTCAAGCAGTCAAAAACTACAGCAGGTTTACGGCAAGTTTGATATACAAGTTATCGCTCCATAGCCGGTGTTAGTAGCAGTGAGTAGATCATACCCTGCATACAAGGTGCAGGGACACACACTGTGACTAGATTAGAACTATACATGGCACCTTCGTGCAGAGCAGGGACCGTTTCATTTATATTGCATTTAATGATTACAGTGTGGCTAAGTAACATTTAGATCGACTATGATTTCTTAGGATTCTTCCGGTATATGTTGTCTCCCCAGGATTATAAAGGGCACCAGTGATATTTATTTATACATAATGTCTTCAGAAATGCATTAAAACCAAACGCTTTTAAAAATGAAGCTCGGCTGTCACATCCCTATAGACTCCGGCTTAGAAGTAAAGGGTTAACACTTCCCAAAACATTCATGTAACATGTGCTCTAGTTAATATAGCACTAATTGCCCTGTTGGCCGGTGCCCGCCTCCACCCTTGGCACGGGCTGAGCCCTCACAACTGTACACAAAGTTCTGTCCTACATTCTATAGAATGTCTTGAAGTCTCCCCAGCCCACGTGACGCAAGCAAACGAACGAGGGGCGGAGTCTAGACAAAGGCGCCAGCTGACCGACCCTGGCTAGATCTGGGCGCTTTGAACCCATGCCAGAACCAGCCTCATTGTCCCTTGGCCACGCCCCTTCTTGCTGCTCCTTATAAAAGCAGGGAGCGCTTCTCAGAACTTCAGAAAGGGATTGTCGCTCTTGGAGTTCACTTCCCTCATTGGATTATACAGCCACCTCACTGAGTGTCAGGCTTACCTCCTGCTTACAGCTATGACAATTAAATCTGCAACTACTGCTAACCAGCAGCCTTTAACATACTCGAAAATGAGAGGCATGGTAGCAATACTCATCGGTGAGTGGGCTTCAGAAAAGGATTTGTGGGCTTTCAGCTTTACTGCTAAGGCATGCCGACTGGGATACTCGGGCATCGGATTCCAACATACATACTCATGGATTCTTCTATTTTTATGTTTTACAGCTTTCATGAAACAAAGGAGAATGGGATTGAATGATTTCATTCAGAAAATAGCTACCAACTCCTATGCCTGCAAGCAGTAAGTACATATGCTCTCATATTAAAATGTTGTGTTGTGTTTTAGAATAAGCAGAAAAATATATTGCATTCTGTATAAGAGTGAGATAACGTTTGTATGTTCAGTTCGCTACAACTCTGCAGAAATTTATTGGACTTGCAACTTTCTATATATAAATAATACTATAAAACACTCAAATTTCTCTTGTGATGTTTAACTGCACTGTTATAGTGGGGGATCTCATTCATTTGATATGCCATCATTTATTTAAACAGAGTAATAGGATAGTAAGATTAACCAGTGTCAGTATCAACTTCTAAAGAGTTTTCCCCTACTGGAACTCACAACATATATAGACATTTTGTTTTAGGATGGTGGGTCAAATTCTGCCTAATAGAATTTATTGGGAAAATAGTTGTAAAAAAGACTATAGTATTCCAGTCTGACCTCTAATTGTGAATTTCTTTTTCTTTTCTAATGTATCTAACTTTACTTTTCTTCCTACTTTAGCCCCGAAGTTCAAAATATCCTGACAATTTCAGAGCCTCAAGAACAGGAATTGCTGGATGAAAACTCCTCACCCCCTGTAAGTATTCTGTAGAGTTTACATAATTAACTTGGTTTCATCATATTCCTTCAAAGATGGGTTTATTTTAACTGAGTGCTGATGAATTGAAAACTAAATTTGTTCTAAAATTAAAATGGGCAAAATAAATCCTCACTTCAATTATTTCTCATTGTTGATTTACTTTTTGCAAATTCATCAAAATTCAATTCTTAGTATGGGTTGGTTGTTTATAATGGAGGTGACAGATTTAATATGCAGTTGCTTAATAATTTGAGTCATTTGTAATTGAGATTCTATTTTAATCCTTTACAGCCAAGCCCATCTCAACAGATCAATCTTGGTCCTTCATCAAACCCTCATGCTAAGCCATCAGACTTTCAGTTCCTGAAAATCATTGGAAAGGGCAGCTTTGGGAAGGTGTTGCTTGCCAGACACAAAGCAGATGAAAAATTCTATGCTGTTAAAGTTTTGCAGAAAAAGGCCATCCTAAAGAAAAAAGAGGTAACTTTCTCACTGTGTTCAGTCACTGTTACCAATGTGACCATTGTGTACCCGACAATTTATATTTTGAAAATGTTAATTTATTATATATTTTTTTATTTCAGGAAAAACACATAATGTCCGAGCGTAATGTGCTATTGAAAAATGTAAAACACCCGTTCCTGGTTGGGCTCCACTTTTCTTTCCAAACAACAAGCAGATTATACTTTATCCTGGATTACATCAATGGAGGAGAGGTGAGCTCTAGCTAAATGTGGGATATCTTTCCGGCCTTGCAAGTCCATTGCTTACTCACATTCATTATTATGGAAAAGTTAAGCTAGTGGGGGTGGGACATTTCTAGATTTAGCATTTCCTGTTAACCTGCCAAGTTTTATAGTACTAAATGGGCAGCAGGCGATTTCCAGCTATTGTTTCTGTAGCACTACATGTCAGTACAAATTAATTGTGCTGCTAGTGATGTTTGGCACACTTCTGAAACTTCTTTTACTTTTTTTGTCTCCTTTAGCTGTTCTACCATCTCCAAAGAGAACGCTGCTTCTTAGAACCTCGCGCTCGTTTTTATGCTGCTGAAATAGCCAGTGCACTCGGATATCTGCATTCTTTGAATATTGTTTATAGGTATGAACCTCAAATACAAAGTATGCTACACATCTTCTTTCCTTCTGCAAATAAACACTTCTCAGCCGTCATTTGCCACATCTGTACCTCCCTTGCAATTTTTTTCTTTTTAGAGCATTGGTGCCGTATACATTTGTTTAATCAAATTACATTTTTTTGTGTTCATAGAGATTTGAAACCGGAAAACATCCTTTTGGACTCACAAGGCCACATTGTCTTGACTGATTTTGGACTTTGCAAGGAGAACATTGAACCTAATGGAACAACCTCTACTTTTTGTGGCACACCTGAAGTAAGTTTACCAGCATCATTTAGCTGTGCAGTGTGAGACTTGTGAGTGTGTATGTGAACATGTTGTCTAATAGATGTTTCTGTGTTTTGTTTTAAACAGTACCTTGCACCAGAGGTCCTTCACAAACAGCCTTATGACAGGACAGTCGACTGGTGGTGTCTTGGAGCAGTGTTGTACGAGATGCTGTATGGCCTGGTAAGCAAAGTTCCTATGTTTAAATAATATGCCAAAAATGTTAACCAGTGTGGCTTCTTAGAAAACGTCCAACATTGTGATTGCAACTTAGATTTGGGTCTCTTTACTTAGCTAATTTCTCTTTCCATTTTTTTTATCCACAGCCTCCATTCTATAGCAGGAATACAGCTGAGATGTATGACAATATATTGAACAAGCCACTGCAGCTTAAACCAAACATTACCAACTCTGCCAGAAACCTTCTGGAGGGTCTTCTGCAGAAGGATCGAACTAAAAGAATTGGTGCCAAGAATGACTTTGTAAGTATATAGGTTCTAAATATAAACTCTCATGGTCAGCTGACACGAGCCAAACAGCACACGTGTCTAATTACTTTTGATTGGTCTAATCCAATTTCTCTTCTCACTGACAGACGGAGATTAAGAACCACATCTTTTTCACTCCAATTAACTGGGATGATCTCATCAATAAGAAGATTACACCTCCTTTCAACCCAAATGTGGTAAGTATTTGCTTGGTTTAGACAGCTATGTAGATGTCTGGTTATTTTTAAATTGTAGCCTTATACTCTTTTATTGGGTTTGCTTTTCTGAAAGATTATTCTCCCACTTAAATGTATGCTGAGATGCCACATTGAATTAATGTAGACGTTTTCAGGCAGTGTTCAATCTGAGAAATCATTATAGCCTTGCCCTTGTAGCAGAACATGCTAATGTTCATCTCACTGGCAACTTTCAGTTTGGTGTTTTTTATCTGAATAACCAAGTTATATCATAAGAGAATTATGAGGGAAGTTAATTTAATTGCACTTTTTAGTTTAAAGTGGCACCTAACCTTTTAATTTACCATGGAAGGACACAGAGTCCTTTTTACCACAGACTTTGACAATTGTTTTGTTTGGCCTTTTTGTTCTCAAGTGTAATAACTTTTTATTTTTCACAGAGTGGGCCTAGTGATTTGCAACACTTTGATCCTGAATTCACGGAAGAGCCTGTTCCAAATTCAATTGGCCAGTCTCCTGACAGCATCCTCATAACTGCCAGTATTAAAGAAGCTGCAGAAGCATTTTTGGGCTTTTCCTACGCCCCACCTATGGAGTCTTTCCTTTGAGTGGTCCTTGTTTGCCTTCTGGCCATTTACAGTCAAAGTCACTCTGATTAGTCAATTTTTTTGTTATCTAATAATATATGAAATTGCACATCCTTCATGACAGCATCACAGCCTTAATTTTGACAACATCGTCATTTTGCTGGAAGGGCGCATTCGTGAAGTCAAGTCACAAAAAGGGAGAAGTTATATGGACACTGCCCTCTAGTGTCAAGCTTATGTCGAAGAACTGGAAGCGTCAGTGTGGCTGTAGATCCCTGGCAACGCTGTGATAAACAGGAAAAAAAAATTGAAGACAAGCAGCATACAACTGTGTCTTTAGTATGGGTTATTTGAAATGTGCCTTTCTCCATTCAGAGATAATGTCAAGCTCAAGATCTGTCCACATGAGATGGGATTTCTTGAGTTGTGATGGGTTTATACAAGTGAACAATGGTGTGAATGTGACGCTTTTCACAGAGTAACTGTGGTTTTCACACGTTAATGTGATGCGTAATGATCACTAATTCTGGGGCATTGTACTTTTCTTCCATATGTGGAAGCTAAAATTAATGTAGCTGCAAGTTTTGTTTGTTTTAGGTAGTACTAACTAAATGTATTGCCATCTGACTTGTGATGACCTTTGTTTTTATAATGCTTCTAGGAAAGCATTGCTGCTATTCAGATTTCTATTTTTAGAAATGGGTTTTATGGACCAAAATGCCCCATATTTAGTTGTTCAAAGTTGTAATATGTGATTTAAATAAACATGTATTTATGTTATTTTTTTTTAACATTCCTGACCATTTTGTGCATATTGTATATAATCAAGAGCTGTATATTTAAACAGACAGATTTACGTGTAAGAGTTATACATAATGCCAATGTACTGTAATTAATAAATATAAAATGTATCTTTTTTTTTTTGTGACCAAACCAACGGTTTGCAATAAAACTTTGAAAATATCAGAGCTGTATTTGAATTGTTGGGAACTGAAGGGGTGAAGTGGGTTGGAACGTCGTTAGACCCTGTCCAATGCTGACAGTTTGTAGACTACAACTCCCATACTTTTTAGAGATGTTTGGTTGTTACAGTACCTACAGAGTTGCTATGGAACATCCCAGTGTTAGATAAAGGTCATTATTGGTAGAAGGTTATAGCAATAATTTGTCTGGGCCCTTTTTTCATGAGTTCTACAGATATTTCACAAATGTAAATTTAATAACCAACCTGTGTCACTCCAGAAGTTAAACCACGTACTCATTCATCCACTAACAATTCCAGGTTACTCTACAGATTGCTTGACAGTAAATTTATAGCAACTTAAATTCTATCTCACCCCTATTTAACATATTGAATTCCTGTTTGCCAACACCAGGGGAATTACTTGTTTAAACCCTGGAGTGGAGCACGTGGCACAAACGTCTGTGAACATGTCTTCCTACTTTTAACACACATATTTCACTTACATGGATAGATTAGTAAACAACAATCTATATCAAACATTACATGGTACTTTATAGAAAGTGCTGGACTCTAGGAAATGTTTGATTAAAATTATTTTTATGCCTCTGCACCATTGACTACATGTAGTAGAGCTTGCAAAACACACTCATACCAAATTCTTGAAGCTGGAGCAACCAAAATTGCATTTCAACAGCCTCCCTTTCAACAGCCTGCCCCAGGCTAGGTACTGCGTTTCTATTGCTGTTAGGTGATAATAGAGATATAAATGAATATGCTGACGACTAGCCTAAGCCATTAGGATCACAAAATAGATTTAATAAGATGACTAGACAAATATGACTTTGAAGCAGCAGACAGCATCCCCTGCTGAAAATCTGCTTCTATATATAGAAAACATGGACTACAACATATTTACGTAGAGCTATTTTAGACAACTTCTCATGTCTTGCCTGTTGGTGCAATTTGTGCTGCACCCCTCCTCCCTCTTCACAAGCTATGTTAGTGAAACCCATACATCTGGGCTGGAATGCACACATGTCTAAAATTGTTCTTGGGTTGGCTGGCCAAGGATCATGGAGTTTATAGTCCAGCAACGGATGGAGGGACAATTATTACCTAGCTGTATAATCCTGGCAAAAACATGTGTTATGGGTATAGACTGGTGTACAGTCTAATGCACCCTTTTTAGTAAAACATCAATCTTGTAACTAAAAAAGTTTTTTTTCTCACTAAACAATTCAATATATTTTATTGCACAAGGACGTATAAAAAAACCCAGAAATGTTGCTGACCAAAAAAAAAAAAAGCATTTGCCAGCTGAGCCTCAATATTATCCTTGGAATAATTTATAGCTCTGTACATCCTGTTTTTATTATAAAAGTATTCAGCCCTTTTTACAAAAAATGTATTGAACCTCACACAATTGTTTTCCTCCCCTACCCACAACTTGTAAAATAGCATATTCATCTTGGTTTGTCATCTGTCATTCCATTACCTGCATGGCACTAATGTCAATGTAAATGTGTGTAGGTTTGTGTATACACATATATAAGCAAACTGAATTATGGCAGCAGCCAAACCCATGTAAAAGAGCATCCACCAGGCTGTTTATTCACTAAACAAATTGTAGTGGATTGAAAATCAAAATGTACAACTAGCAAAGCTGAGGCTAGGGCAGAGTTGTAGAATGTTTCACAGTCAGTCTAGGCTATATTTTGCAGTTTGGTTTTGAATTCACTACAATTTGATGTATAGTGGCTAACGCTAACCCCCTGTGCTCTAAGTAATGCCATAATTCAACTGGCTAGTTTCCCCCTTTTTTTAAACAAACAGAGGTTTGCTTGTGGCATTTAGAGATTAAAAGAAAATGATCCTATCTGGCATATATTTTTCTAATCTAAATGTCTGTTCACTAAAAAGTACGTTGAGGTAACTTGTACATTCAGTATCTGAACTGAAAAAAATAAAATGTTAAGTAAAGATTACATTTTTTATTGTAGTATATGTGGCCCTAACAGTGAGTCACCACAGCTACCTTTTCGTAAACCACCTCACCCTAGTGTGCATGGGTTTTTAGAGATGTGTGCTTAAATGTGTCTACAACCATTCTACATGTAATAAATGGTAACATGGCCACATTATGTATGATAAAAGACCAGTACATCCACATCTAGATCTTCTCAGTGGTAGATAATGTAATGCTCTGTGGGTCGAAAGTGTGACACACGGGGTTTATTTAATCATCAAACGTAAAGACAGCTTGATATGACAAAGACCACATGGGGTTGCAATTCTGACAGATGATCACTATGTTTAGCTGAATAAAACACTTGTGATGCACTGTTCATTATTTAATGTTTCCTTTATGTGCTGTTCTTTCAATGTGTTGTCCTAGCAGTGAATGGAAGCCTATGGAGCAGGCTTCCTCAAACGCTGGCCCTCCAGATGTTGCTGAACTACAACCTATCTATTTCATTCATAGAATCATGGGAGTTGTAGTTCAGCAACATCTGGAGGGCCAGAGTTTGAGGAAGCCTGCTATAGAGCATAATTGGTTTAATTACTTATGGGTTTGCTGATCCACCAATAGCAGGGCACTATAGTGTAGATGTGCAGGCCTTGGCCAAAAACATAGCGAAAACACGTACACGTACACACATATACATGTCTTTTCTTTGGTGTTTTTCAGCAAGTAGAGGTCTAGTTTCCATCAAATCCTTCAGATATCTTATTATAATGACTGTGGATGTCAGTGTAAAATGCAGTGTTTATGTGGGTAAGTGACCACTCTTCCTTATGATAAAGCAAATACAGGCCAACATGTGAAAACACTGCCTGCATCTTATATCTACACAGCATGGTCCTAACTTGTCTACGAGAAATAGAAACTGTTTCAACCTCATAATATAAGACTAACAACTGTGGTAATTTTGTAAAGAAAACACGATTTAAATAAAGGCCTTTGTTTTTTTTATTGTTTATAACTGCCTGAGGTATTAAGTGCACAACTGGGGCCATTGTACCAATGAGTTTGCATTTTAAGGTAGTATTTAGTGTGGTCTGCAGTCAGTAGATTCATAATTCCAGGTTTTACCTAATTTTTAGATTTTTTTTAAAAAGTAGATTGTAAGCTTTTTTGAAGCAGAATAATCTTGTTCGCACTGTTGAAATAATATGCCTGGGACTTGTCTACTATATTGTTCTATCACTAATTGTCTATATGCTAAAATTACTGTGTACCATTTGGCAGTGTGTCAATCAATAAAAGCATAATACCAAATATGTTCAAATGTGTTGTTCTTTTATGTATTATGTGCTAGGGGGACATCTAGTGGCTAACAATATGTACTAAAAACATTAGTAAAATCAATTCTAAAGATTATAATGGTTTTGCAGTTACAGTTGTAAAATAAGGATATAAAACAGCAAATAAAAGACAAAAAAAAGCAAACAGAAAAGCTACAATTTCTGGGGAAATTGTGTGAAGTGTTCTTGCCTCCACCAGTAGTCTACAACTGGAGTGTGCGGAGTAACTGTTATTATTTATTTATATAACACATTTAATTGCAACGTTGTTGCCCAAAGTGCTTCACAGTTACATTAAACGGTGTATTTTAAAAACTATAAATCTTACAGTGAAGAGCTTTATATTGTGTTGATGCATAGTATGTCTCTGAAGTATTAAAAATGAAGGCGCAGTCGCAGTTTAGAAATTGCCCTTCAAGTTTGAGCTGGCTAGAGTGGAATTTCAATGAATGTCAATGGACGGCGTGAGTTGCAAACAAATGGTCATATTGTTAAAACTATCAGGACTATGGCTTAGCCGTTGACATTTTTAGTGGCAGCAGGGATAGCTGAACGTTTTGATATAAGATTTGTGTAGGTGGGCTTGAAAATGAGGGATTGGTGGCAGTTTAGAAATCATGTCCTGATTTTTCAGCTTTTGCCAACTCCCATTCTAGTTTTGAACATTTTGCCATTCATTCCTGCGGGACCAATTTAGCCACAAGAACGACGATATTCCGTGAACCATTCGGCGAAACGTTCCACAAAGTAATAGCAATCCAATCAGGAACAATCCGCACGTTTCGGTATATTTCTGTCTATGTTGTGTAAAAACTGTGGGAGGAGTTAGGGTGGTAAATTTGGCTATAATAAGAATAAGAATAATATATATGTGAGATAACAGTAAGTGGTCTTGCTATGCAAGAACACTTAATAATAATATATATATGTGAGAAAACATTAAGTGGTCTTGCTATGCAAGAACACTTAAATATGAAAGAAGAGCCTTCATACAGCAGTAGCTACTTGTAAAACAAAACAAAAATTCTAGCTAATATTAAATAGACACTCGCACTCCCATAACAACTGGAGCTTATTTAAGCTGTTTTGGGGACAGGGGTATCCAGGCACCATCTTACCTTCAGGGGTTAAATTATTTTGTAATGGTTTAACCCTGAAATTGGCTCCAGCACCTCTGCCGCCTGGATTCCTTCCTTCTATACAGAGCACACAGAACAATCTAAGCAGTAGGCAAGTTAGAATTATTATTATTATTGGCATTTATATAGCTCCAACAGATTCCATAGCGCTTTACAAGAGGGGGATATTTAACAATAAATGAAACAATTACAAAAATTTACAGAAACAATAGGTTGAAGAGCATCCTGCTCAAACTAGCTTATAGTCTAGAGGTGGTGTATAAAACACTATAGGACAGGATGAGCAGCAGTTGGTGAGATAACTGTGTGGAATCTGACCCCAAAAAATCAATATACATAATTTAAAAATAAAGCATTATGTTTCATTAAGTGTAATAACGTTTAAAAAATGAGAAGTGAAAATTTGATGGCTGTCCTTTACGTTGTGAGTTCACAGTAGTGAATGTTAGGCACTTGTATTTACAGCAATTATAACCTATCTGAAGCATAGTAATAGATAGGAATTGGAACATGTGTTTTATTTATAGCCAATGGTCCTTCAGTATGCCTCATGTTAAATTAAAAAATATCTGTAGATGAGGAATCTCAAGGTCAAATTCATGGTTATTTATCTTTCAGTATGCATGTGTGTCTGTATGTTCCTGTGTGTAGCCACCTTTTTTATGAATTTGTATATTCATTAGTAGTTGTATCTGTCTGTATTTGCATGAGTGTGTCAATATGTGCATTCTACTTTATGTTTGTGCTCCCCTGTCTCTTAATGAGGGCCTGTTTGCATGAGTGTGTCTGTATGTATTTGTTTCTATGTACACGTGTATGTATGTGTGTGTGTGTCTGTTAATGAGTGTATAACAAATTACAGCAAATGCAGAGAAATGTTCGAAAAATTTTAGATAAAATATGGCTCATGGTGTCAAATGTGAAAAATTCCATAAATTGGAGATCTGGATGAATTACAGTATGGCATATGGAATGCATTAAGTCAAATAGAGAGACATCTGTCAAAATAGATGAAATGCCGCATGTGGGGTACCTCAATCTCAGTGTTTTTCTGTATCATTATATTTGAAATGTAAGTCACAGTATGCCAGCATCAGATTTAGGAACAAAAAAAATAAAACTCTTTAATTCCAAATCAGTTTAATTGGACCCAACAAAGTTTTGACATAGTAGGCGACATTACTAAAAACAAAACAAAAAAAACTATATTAAGCCCCTCTAAGCTTAGCATAGTTTTAAATAAAATGGTACACTGAGACATAAAGGTAAAATAATAGGATTTGACTGCTACACACATGACTGCTACACTATATTTCTGCAGCAAGCTCTGGATTTTAGAGAAAGACTGCAGGGAGAGACAGGATCAAAGGAAAGAACGAAATACATGCATAAATACATAAATAATCTATTTGAAATCAAAGCCATGTTCTGCTCAGTCTACTGTAAAACAATATTTTGAATTTCAACAAATATCCTATTTTAATGTAAATCAAATGCCAAGTAAAGGATTACTGTACCTTTTTTTAATTAATTACATTTTTATTCACATTATGAACAAAGGAAAACAAGTACCAGAGCACATAGTTAAAGAGGCTCTGTTACCCCAGATCAAAAATTAGTAGTTTATTTTCTTTCATTCTTACCATAATTTTTTTTTCTGGCTATTTTCCATGGCAGCATCACTACTGAGTTAGCTCCTCCCCTTAGCTGTAAGAATACATTAATATAAAGTTAAGCTATATAAGGACCATCTCTTCCTGTGCTCCTCGGTCTCATTACAAAGCTTCACTGAAGAAGATACACAATTTAAAAGGGTGGATCCTGATGCTGCCATGGAAAATAGTCAGGAAAAGAAAATAAGATAAGTATAACAGAACATTTTTATTTTTCCTGGCTAACCATGGCAGCATCATAATTGGGTAATACTAAATATAAAATGAACGAGTGGGAAACAATCTCAGACACTGTGATAATGCAAAAGTAGAAAAATATTTATTTATGAATAGAGGACATTGCTGCTTAAAGTACACCCTTGCGAAAGCATTCTGAGTTTCGGGAAACACCCAATTTATAGTGTTTGACCAACATATTTTTGGAAGCCCATGTAGCTGCTTTACAGATGTTGTCTATGGAAACATTTGCCATTGATGCCAAAGGCGTTCCTACAGCTCTAGTGAAATACACTTTAATTCTCTTTGGGATTGGGTGACCCTATATAGTATAGGCTTTAGAGATTACTTCACAAGTCCATTTTCTGAAAGAGTTTAAGGAAGCCTCCATATCTCTCTTTTTCCCTTCTGGTAAAACAAACAGTCACTTTGGTTTCCTGAATGTTTTTGTTCTCTCCAAGTAAGCAGAAAGACAGCACATGACATCCAATTTGTAAAATTCTTCGTCTTCTGAGGAACGAAGATTAGGAAAAAATGAAGGAAGGATTATATACTCATTTAGATGGAACAAAGATAACACTTTTGGCAGGAATCCTGGACTGGCCCCATAATAACCTTGTCAGGAAGAAGTAGTGTAAAAAGTAAAAGAAGACAGTGCCGGAATTTCACAAAATCGTCTGGCCGAAGTGATCAAAATAAGAAGCAAAATTTTCCAAGTAAGAATGGGGTCTGAAGGCGGACCCCATAAAGAGAGTAAGACCAATGTTAGATCCCATTTCGGGGCAAAGGTTTTAATAGGCGGTCTAATATGCATCACTGTTAACTATTGTGTCCAAAGTCCATCTTGATTGAGTTAATGGAGAAAGTGCTGATACTGGTAACCTCAGAGAACTCAGACTGAGCCCTTTGTCCATGCCAGTTTGGAGAAATCTGATAGTGGTTTGGGGCAAGTCTTTGTCACCAGTCTTTGAAATCCGCACATATTCTGAGATAGGTAGTTGATGTAGAAGATTTTCTTGATTTTAGTAATCAGTCACTGCTTCAGATAATCCAGATTGTCTTAGTGCTTGCTATTCAATATCCATACCATTAATTTCCATCACTTTGATCTGAATTATTGGTCCTTGTGAGATCAGGTCCATAATTCCCATCATCATACTCCACAATAGTGGGCCTTCGATCTTTTCACATTTTCTTCAAAACTCAAGAAATCATGGGGATCGCAGGAAAAATGTATCCTATGCTGGATTTCCATGGTTGTGTTACAGCATCCCACGCCTAAGCAATCGCTTTAGCTTTCCTTAAAACATTTTTTGTAACTTGTGTGTTTACCTTTGTAGCCATCAGATGTATTTCTGGATAACCCCATTTGTGAGTTAATTTCAGAAATATTTAATGGATTCAATCTCCATTCGCATGGGTACACTTTGTGTCAATTTAGATAATCTGCAATCAAATTCTGTTTCCCTGGAACTGTATTCATTCAAAATTCTTCTGTGCCCATGTCGTGAGTGGTTTAATTTTCTGCAATAGCAGATGATTTTTCGTTCCTCCATGCCTGTTAAGTAAGATGTCACTGCCTTGTTGTCCATCTGAATCAATTCTCACTGTTTAAGTAATAGGTTCTTGAAATGAAGGAGAGCTCTGAAAACTGCAATCAGTTCCAGTACATTTGATGGAAAACTGCTTTCTTTCCCTGAAAAAAACACCTTGTACAAATTGTATCCCAACGTGAATCCCCCATGCCTATTTGCTTGCATCTGTAATCTGTACACATTCTGGATCATCTAGTTAAAAAATCTTTTCCGGAGGCGTTTCTTCTTTTCACCCACCACATCAAATTAATCAAATCTCATGAAATATAAATCTTCTGGCTCCATGTTTTTTCCTAGTGAAAATTGTTAAGGAAGACTTTTGTTTTTTTCAGATTCAAACGCCTATCTCACTGGTCCAATTGTCGATGACAGGGAACCTAGCAGACCTGTAAACCAGGATGCTGTAGTAATTTTATTTTACCACAATTCTCGAGTTCTTCGTGATTCTATATTTTCTTTCTTCTGAAAGAGAGATCCAACCATTTCTTGTTTATGTCTGCTCCTAGGAATATAACTTTCCTTGCTGGAATAAGTTGGCTCTTTTGAAAGTTTACTATCCAACCAAATTCTTGTAACGTTTTTAGGGTTATCTTGGTCTGACTCACTGCTTGTTTCTTTGATTCTGCCCCAATAAGTATGTCGTCTAAGTAATGAAACAATTCTATTCTTTCTGATCTTTCTGATCATCATCTTGGAGATAGATGTTGGTGCAAGGCTGAGACCGAATGGTATTCCTCTGAATTGATAGTGCTCCCCCATCACACAAAATTTTAGGATTTTGATCCGCAAAGTGAATTGATATGTGATAATATGCACCTTGAAGGTCTATGGATGAGATCCAATCTTCTCTGGGGATAGACTGGATTGATGCACTTTTGAATGCCTTTACCTTCAGATACTAGTTTATCCATTTTAGATCTAAAATTAGACTGACTGAGCCTGTACACCTTCAGAATGTTTCCTGAGAATGCCCTGCTTCTATGTTCTTATTGGGTTTGTTTTGAGAGGCTTGGCCATATCTCCAGCTTAAGGTTCTGTTGTATTCTCGGCCTGGTCTATATGATCGGCTATCACAAAAGGAACGTAATTTTCTTCTTCTGTCTCTCCAAGATTGTCGTGGTCACCTTGACTTTCTGCCTTTTTTTTCCCTCTGCTGCTTTTTGTATAGTCTCATCCAGAGATTTACCAAAAAGCAAATCTCTTTGAAAGGGTAGAGAACAAAGACATGACTTTGATGCATAGTCTGTTTCCCATGAATATGGCCATCAAGCACGTCTTTAAATTTTTTTATTCTTCTTGAAATATTTTAGTAAGATTCAAAGAGGCTTCTGAAATGAAATCAGATGCTATACAGAATTATTTTGCTTCTTCTAATAATGATTCTCTTCATACTCCACTAAGGATGTCACCTTCCATTTTTCCGGCCCAAGCTTCCATAGCCCTTGAAATAGACGTTAGAGCTAGTGCTGAATGAACGCCTGGTCCCATGGTGATAAAAGCAATATTAAGATTCCAGTCTGGTCTTTTGTCCATTGCGTCTCTCAATGTCATGACACTATCAATAGGCAGCTTGGATCTAGCTGTATGTGTTAGCTCCAGGCAGCTGAATTTGACGGAGGATCATGGTGGCGCCTGCAAAGACATGTTCAGTTAAGCAAATTTCACCATTCCATGTCCTCTATGGCTGTCAGACCCCCCCAGCGGCAATGTCACTGTCGGAGGTCTTTGCAAATCATGCCAAGACCCCAGATGGTGATAGAGGCGCTTTAATGTTTCAATGTTTTAGTCTAATATTTAATGTTTTAATGTTTAAGATGGAAGCTCACTCAAAGTGTGCCATCAAAAACTATAATGTAGTATATGTACTGCAACTTCATAAACATCTCATGGCAATGGTTTAGACAAATCTGATAATATAATGATATTTTCAGGCATATTTTCTGTCATAAAGGGGTTAAAATGCTGTGTTTTTATTACTATATGCTTAGAAAAAAAATAGTTAGTTTCTAGTAGTTTTAATATTTTTATTTTGCTTGGAAAATAATAACTAGATGTGATATAAGTAAACTGCATTTGTAAATCTGATTTTTTTTTTTCACTTTACAAAATGAGTACATAGTACCACCTTGTGGCAAGATTAAGATAATACATTTTTAAAGAAATAAATATAACAGGGTTATTCATTATAGTCCGAATGGCCAAATCCGGCTGCATATGGGGCCATTCGGACTACAAAATCATCAATCAAGGTTATTCACGCAAAACACCTCATTTTGTCCCAATGGACAATATTCAATGAAAATTTACGAATTCCATCCACACTGGCAATTCGCAGACTTACTAAAACCAAACGTGGTCAGGATTCTATCAGTCTGACCGATTATGTAAAGTAATTGAAAGTGTCTAGAAAATCACTGATATCCATGTCTGAACCAATTTACAGCACAGGAATTGGAGATTTATCAAACACCACATGGCGGTCGAGGATAATCCAAATGCATCTGGCAACATGCATGTTCGCATATATGAATTTCTTTGCCTTTTGCCACGGCGCAAGGGTTCATTTTATGGTGGCTGACCAGTGCTTGCTAGCCAGCCACCATATAAAAAAAGTATAATAAATTAAAGTTAAATAAATAAAAATCCCATGGTGGTCAATAAGACCTTGGTATTCCCAGCAACAACAAAAAAAGAAACAATTTCAATTTGATATTTTTTATTTGATATTCGTATTTATTAGAAAACAGCCTAAAATTTGATTTGATGATTGCTTGGGAAAGAGATTTAAAAAAAGAATTGGATATTACAGATTGGTTTGAATGTGCGGCGGCACTGAGGGGCATTACACAATGTGTAGCTCATTTAGAGTCCCACTACAAATTACAGTACCTTGCAAAAGTATTCACCCCCCTAAAGTCAATACTTTGTAGAGCCACCTTCTGCGGCAATCACAGCTCCGAGTTGCTTTGGATAAGTCTCTATGAGCTTGCCACATCTTACCACTGGGATTTTTCCCATTCCTCCTTGCAAAACTGCTCCAGCTCGTTCAAGTTGGATGGTTTGCACTTGTGAACAGCAATCTTTAAGTCTGACCACAGATTTTCTATTGGATTGAGGTCTGGGCTTTGACTAGGCCATTCCAACACATTTACATGTTTCCCCTTAAACCACTCAAGTGTTGCTTTAGCAGTGTGTTTGGGGTCATTGTCCTGCTGGAAGGTGAACCTCCGTCCTAGCCTCAAATCAAGCACAGAGTTGTACAGGTTTTGCTCAAGAATATCCCTGTATTTAGCACCATCCATCTTTCCCTCAACTCTGACCAGTTTCCCAGTCCCAGATGCTGAAAAATAAATTTTGGGAGTCTCCCACATGCCTTTTCGCAAACTCAAAACATGCCATTTTGTTTTTTGCTGAAAGTAATGGCTTTTTTCTGGCCCAACTCTATGGAGCATATGGCTTATTGTCATCCTATGTACAGATACTCCAGTCTCTGCTGTGGAACTCTGCAGCTCCTCCAGGGTTACCATGGGTCTCTGTGCTGCCTCTCTGATTAATGCCCTCCTTGCCCGGTCTGTGAGTTTTGGTGGGCAGCCGTCTCTTGGTAGGTTTGCTGTTGTGCCATGTTCTTTCCATTCGGTTATGATAGATTTGATGGTGCTCCTGGGGATCATCAAAGATTTGGATATTTTTTTTATAACCTAACCCTGACTTGTACTTCTCAACAACATTGTCCCTTACTTGTTTGGAGAGTTCTTTGGTCTTCATGGCAGTGTTTGGTTAGTGGTGCCTCTTGCTTAGGTTTTGGAGCCTCTGGGGCCTTTCAAAAAAGGTGTGAATATGTAACGACAGATCATGTGACACTTAGATTGCACACAGGTGGACATCATTTCACTAATTATGTGACTTCTGAAGGTAATTGTTTGCACCAGAGCTTTTTATGGGCTTCATAACAAAGGGGATGAATACATACGCACATGCCAATTTTCTGTTTTCTATTTCTAAAAAATAGTTTTATGTATATATTTTTCTCATTTCACTTCACCAATTTAGACTATTGTGTTCTGATCCATCACATAAAATTCAGATTAATGAAACATTGAACTTAAGGCTGTAATGTAACAAAATAGTCAAAAAGTCAAGGGGGGGTGAATACTTTTGCAAGGCACTGTAATTCATTATTGGTATCTCACCCCCTCTAGACTACATACATTTAAATGATCTAATGCGGACAAATGTTGGAGGGGGTGTGGATAAGTGGGCTCATTGTGTCACATACTGTGGACATGTCCCAAGGTGGACTAATATTGGAAATCATTTCACAAATTAATACATACAATTACTGATTCAATTCCCCAACTGACCCCTGAAATTTGTCTCTTTAAAAAACTTCCAACTCACCTACCAAAATACCAAAAATTAATACTAAGTCATAATCTATTTGCTGCAACTACCACCATAACCAGATATTGGAAAACTAGTGACTTGCCAGACATTGAAGACGTTTTATATTCCATTCTAGATAGTAAACAACATGAATTGATTTATTGTACATATTCAGAAAATAATATTATATAAAGAAAAGTATGGAATGAATAGGAAAAAGTGTCCGTAGTAAATATAATTTAACAATATGATACCCATATGATCAAATTGTTGATAAGCACTCACTTGTCCACTCCACTCCTTAACTTCTTACTAGCGGGCAGAAGCTCATGTTACACAGTCCGGGACAGAAAGGTGTATGTAGTGGGTGAAGAAAAAAGGGAACATGCCACAGAGTTAGAGAGACTGAAGCAGCAAGAGCATTTGCATAGTGCAAAGTCAGCTTTACATTAACTAATTTCATTGTCAGCCAGTCCACACACGTTTTGTTTCCCTACATCCAAATGTGCAGAGTAGAATTTTTTTTCCCCTTTTTTAAGCAATAGGCCTAAGCAACCTGGATATACCGTATATACTCATGTATAAGTCGATCTCATGTATAAGTCGAGTACAGTTTTGTGACCGACAATTGTGAAATATGCTATGCCACATGGATAAGTCGAGGGTAAAACTTGGGGCTATGAAATTCTGGGATTTTTATAATTCTATACACACACACTCATACAAACACACACACTGCATTATATACACACACACTTATACAAACACACTCACACACACTCTGCATTATACACACACACTCATACACACACACACACTCTGCATTACACACACACACTCATACACACACTCTGCATTACACACTCTGCATTATACACACACACTCTGCATTATACACACACACACTCATACACACACTCTGCATTATACACACACACACACTCATACACACACACTGCATTACACATACACACACACTCATACACACACTCTGCATTACACACACACTCATACAAACAATCTGCATTATACACACACTCATACAAAAACACACTGCATTATATACACACACACTCATAGAAAAACACACACTCTGCATTATACACACACACTCATACAAACAATCTTCATTATATACGGACACACTCATACAAACACACACTCTGCATTATATAATGCAGAGTGTGTGTGTTTGTGTGAATGCAGAGTGTGTGTGTGTGTGTGTATATAATGCAGAGTGTGTGTTTGTATGAGTGTGTATATAATGCAGTGTGTGTGTGTATAATGCAGTGTGTGTGTGTATACAATGCAGTGGGTGTGTTTGTATGAGTGTGCATTTTTATTATTTTAGATTTTTTTATTTTAGTATTTTTTTATTTACTTTTTAAATTTTAATATTTATAATATTTTTTTATTATTTAATTTTTATTTTCGTCCCCCCTCCCTGCTTGTTATCTGGCCAGGGAGGGGGGCTCTCATTCCCTGGTGGTCCAGTGGATGGGCTGTGTAGGAGGGGGGCTGGCAGAGAGCTGTTACTTACCTTTCCTGCAGCTCCTGTCAGTTCCCTTCTCCTCTGGTCCGTTCAGCTCCACTGTAAGTCTCGCGAGAGGCGCGGGGTCAGAGAGTTGCCACGGTAACCCAAATAATGTGCTGAAAAACTAGACTTATACTTGAGTATATATGGTAAATGCCTGACCTTGCAGAATGATTTTCATAGCGAAATTGAGGGAACCCAACATTGATTGCAGTTCTTTCCTATTGTAAGACCCTTCCTTGAGATGCTGATCGATAAATGATAATATGCGTTTTACCTTTCCTATAGGAAGGCTGTCTTGCATGTGTACCGAGTCTAAAATTACCCTCAAGAAATATATTACTGTACTGGGTCCCTCTGTCTTACTTTGTGAAACTGGAACACCTAAGTTTTCAAACAGTTTTTAGGCTACTTGGTGGCAGCAGGTTACTTTCTATCATAAGGAAGTCGTCCAGGTAATGAATTACCGTGGGGCATCTACAGATGTTAAGTAGCAGCCAACACAACGTATATCAAACATATATAAACAATGTAGATGCCATAGTGAAAGATGAATAGGGAGAAGCTTTCAGGCATTCACTATGTCGGTCTTACTGAGCCAAACTCCGATTCCTGCTGACTAGATGGCGTCTAAGGCATAGTCAATAGCATATTGGAGAAAGAATTCTTCTGATGGAATGAGTGAGTTCAGACTAGGTGTTGTTGTAGAGTGGGGAGCAGAGCGGTTGATTAAGAACCTTTGCTTATTTGAAATTTTTAACGTGACCACACCTATGTGATTAGTTCTCCATATGGAAAAATGGGGAGAGCTCATCTACCAAGTCTGTATTGGCTAGTGCCGTCTGCAAGTTATTACATTCGACAATCCCCAAAGGCATATAAATGATGCCTGTGTGAAACCTTTCCTTGAACCCCGACACCAGGAATTCCACCAGATGGGGCGAGGGGTGGTTGCCTAATAATTCTTGTAAGAGTGATTCATTAATAGACAAAAGATAAGGCTTAGGGTACATTTTATGGGGGCACATTGTTTTTGCATGTACCCTGAAGCATTGAGAGCACACGTGCAATAGTCTGCAGGAACTGAAACCGCAAGTGCCTGCTTTTAATTATAAAAAATGTGGCATTTCCCCAAGAACACAATATTCCGTCCCAATTTATCTTTTATTACCTAGTCTGGTTTTGCTGTGGTTGTTGGGTTGGGGTAAATAGCACTAACCTCCAGAGTATTTGGGCATAGATTAGCAGTATGGGAAATGGAAGTGCAAATAGTACATGTAACGGCACCCCCAGGCATAAAAGGGTTAAACCGCCGTTTAGAAGATCTTCCCCTTCCAGAGACACAGGCAGCTACTGTAGACACCAATCCACCGAACCGGAGAAGCATATGAATGCTGTAAACAGCCGAACCGGAACCATACGAATGATGTAAACAGCCGAATAGGAAAAACCATACGAAAGGTTTACACTCCTAGCAGTCGAACTGGAACAGCATACAATAAATCCCCCCAAGAACGAGACAAAGCTCCGTGTTGAGGGTCAAGCAGGAACAGACAGAGCTGTGGGTTTATTGTTCTTATATACACATTAGTACCATCCACAGGGTTTTGGAACACAACCAATAAACACATACAATACATTCAGACACTCCCACACAAAGTCCTCCCCTCTGCCTGTGATACAATTACCTTACACAATGGGTAATGTAATTATCACAAGTAGAAATAAAATTTTTCCACATTATTATAACTTGAAAAGTATGCATCACATTCACATAAAACTTACATTTTCAGAATCAGCATACTCCAAATACAAACATATGTCAAATGTCCAAATTGGTCCAGTGGTTCAAAATATAGATCGTAGTCCTTTGTGACCAAAGGAAGCATGGCTTTTCTGCCCAAAACCAGTTCCACAGAGTCTTCTATCCTGGAGATAATTGGAAAGTAATCCAATTATCTCCAAGGACAGAGGCAAAACTCCATTAAGCACATGGCAGTAAAAAGACAGTAAAATACAATAAAATACACAAGGTTACATTTATTATATAAAATACAGACATGCAACATATCCCCAGATAGCTTAGGTCTGAGCGCACATTTTTACTGAATGGCGCTCAGACCACACACATACAGTTCAATTGCCATGGAGCCAAAGTTTTTTATTACACGAATAGGCTCCATGGCATAGCTATCTGGGTTAAATGAGTTCATTCAGTAAATCCGAGACTCTGCCGAACGCCAGGGCAGAAATACAGGAATAGACATTTCTGTATAGGAAAATAAAGTATTTAAATGCCGGTCCATAGTCAAAAGGCAGCAGGCAGGCAACCAGGCTCCTCCAATGCACAGTTGCGAGATTAGTCTCGTCACAGTACATGCTGGTGTCTTGAGACCCGCAAAGTGCCTGCAGAACAGTTCTGTATACAGCTGGCTCCAGTCTGCCTGGTACTTGAACTGAGCAAGTGCTGCAGACGCCTTTGCGGAAAAGGTATGGTGGTAATCGTACTTGTGCCCCAAGTCCACCAGCTTGTGTAGGTATAGATCGAATTCTTCCCTACAACTAGAGTATACCGAACAGAACGCATCTCTTTATATCCCAAATGCGAGAACAAACTCTGGTATAGACAGTTTACGATTCAGCCTACGGTCTCTGGCTTTCAGTACCACAGACATATCTCCATATGCATATGTCTTATTCTCTAGGATATCTTGGGAGGCAATCAGGAGCGAGACCAAATGAACATCTCTGCCCTCCAAGATATACTTTTTAATGTTTGCTGGCACCATATGTGCTGGGTTGATAATATTCGGTTTCTTAGGGAAACTTGGGGTATTACCAGATTGAGTAATGGAGAGATTTGTGGAATCAGGAGTAACTAGAGCTGACGGTGAACTTGGTTTGCTTCTTGACTCCAACCTGTCCATCCTGTCATTGATCCGTCCCAATGAGGACAGAACTGATGACAATACTGCTTGTATATCGGATGACTGGCCACTACTGGATCCCTCTCCAGCACCAGTGTTATCGGTATGTGTTGTGAGTGAAAACGTGGAGTAGTGGTTGATGGAAGATACATCAGGCCTGATTTGCTAAAAAACAGCCAGAGAATTTTCAGTTAAATGCCCCAGGGAGAGATGTTAAAGTTTGCAATATACATTGCTGATGCTCTGCAAAACACGGTATGGGTCCCTGGGGCGGAGCATTTGGAGAGCAGGGTGGGCCAATGCTCCAACAACACTAGTTGATGTGTAACAGACCAGAATTTGGTTTCAACTTAACCCCTTAAATCAGGAGGGCGTACTATTACGCCCTGCAGGAGCTGTCTCTAAATGCCGGGGGGCGTAATAGTACGCCCTCGCTATAATGGCTGCCCACGTGGCCGGCGCTAATCGCCCGCTGCAGATCGCGGTCGGGGGAGGAGGGGAGCCTGGAGCACCAGGCAACCCCCCCTGTGGCAGGTGACCGCGATCTGCAGTCTCTGATCGCAGTGACAGGCTGTGACAGACTTTAATTATTTCTCTTTTTTTTTTACCCTTTGTGTCAGTTGCAGCAACCCAAATCTCCATTACCCTTTCCCCGCTGCCGTGATCACTGTACTGTACAGTATATCTGCTGTACGGTACTATATCAGTGATCACTGTGATCAGAGGGCTCTCTGATCAGGCTGACCTTTTTTTATAGGGTTATTTTTTTCATAACTTAAAAATAACCCTTTCAGTACTGATCGAGGCTGCCTATACTGTGATCAGTACATTTATTTTATTTTTGAGGGTGGGTAGTGGGTGTTAGGCAGGTAGTTAATTAATTAGCCCCTTTCACATAATTAATTTTTTTCCCCTAGAATGGCATGTCGCTACTCAGCAGAGGAGGCATATGCCATTCTGGCAGGCAGTGATAGTGACACTCTGCAAGACAGTGACACTATCACTGCCTCTGACATTGAACCTCTGAGTGAGACCTCAAGTGATGGTGCCCCACCACCACTCACAAGAGGACGCTCAGAATGCCCAATGCTAAAGGTGAGACTGGGTGCCTTCAAACATTATGGCACCAGATATAACGCTGTTCACTGTTACACCTGGCATCACTGTAACAGTGGACGACTGCGAGCCAATTCGTTTTTTTGAGCTGTTTATGTCTGATTATGTATTTGAGCTCATGGCTCAGCAAAAAATTTGTTTGCTATGCAGTATCTCTCTGCACATCCGGGGTCCCTTCATAATCGCAGGACTATGTGGAGACCCATGGATGTCGCAGAGATGAAGCGGTTTTGGGCTTTAACCCTAGTGATGGGTATAGTTAAAAAGCTCAGTATCAGGTCCTACTGGAGCAAGCAACGCATGCTGGGCAGGTACAAGAAAATTGCAATCTACGTGACCCAGATTGCAATTTTCAATGCCCATGTCCTCTATAAAAAAGAGGTCAGAGGTAAGCCCTGCCCTTTCCTAGACTTCACTCTAAGCCTTTTGTCCCATTTATTATTTACCCAGCCCCCCAATCCCACTTTGGGATCAGATCTCCAAAGACTTTGTGGCAAACACTTCCCTTCCCGAATCCCTGCCACCGCCAGTAAAAGAAATTCCCCACAAAAGTGCCGTATTTGCTACAAGAAAGAGTCCGAAAGGACTCTAGTTATTATTGCCCAACCTGCCCATCTCAACCCAGCCTTTGCATAACAGACTGTTTCAAAGTCTACCATACAGAGCTGAACTTTTAAATCACTCTGTATGGGACTTTGGCAGGTTGTTTGCTTGATTTCCCTGGATTACTGACCTCGGCTTGTCCTGACTACGCCTTGTTAGCTGCCTGTACCGACCCATTGGCTTGTTTTACCGACTACTCTAACTTCTGGATTTCCCTGACCTTGGCCTGTCCCTGTTTACGCTAGCCATTCTAAAGTGGCTACACCAAACAACTCAAAATACTACAATTGTAGTATTTGAAATGTGCCTTCACATAAAAAAGCAAAAAACTAATCACAGGGTTAATGATGCGATTAGCACTGAAAGGGTTAATAAAATCACTTTTTTTTCTTAACTTCTCAGCTTTTCACACAGTAACTCTCTATGTGAGATCAAAAATGTCTCTGCCTCCAGATCAAAGTGTATGTGGGGGTACTGTTCTATTCCTGTGATATAATAAAAACCTTGAAACATTGTACATGTGGGTATGTAACCGAGTAAACTTGCAGAAGCCAGACACAGAGAGATGGATGCAGGTTTCCAGGAAGTAAGAGGTCTTTATTAACATACCGATCGGGTCTCAGATGAACTAACATTCCAAAACAGGTCTGAGGGCCGAACACATGGAGTACATGCTTTTTATAGAACTATAACTCCTCCCATTAATAGCTCCACCCGCACATACCCTTAACCAATCACTGGACAGAATTTGGATTTCCTTATATGGGCAGACCACATGGCTCATCCGAAACAAAGGAGAAAGGAATGTGTTTTCAGTTCCTGCATTCCTGCACATGCTCAGTACATTGATGACAGTATCTTAGCTACGTGTAACTAACTAACTGATACAACATACACATATGCCACGTGGAAATCTCGGCCTACTACAATTACATTTCACCGAAATTCCATCACAGGTACTGTTCTATTCAGAAGACCGTGTTAAATCAAAATACTGAGGTTTTAGTGCACTAACTAATACCAAGATCATGACATTTCTAGTGAAAATGCAATTTATGTAATTAAAAAGACAAAACTAAAAGTAGATATCGCTACATGGGCCCAGCATTTCTGTTAAAATGGCTAGACCAAACATCTCAAGGTCTGCATTTTGTTGTACTCTGGGTTGCCTACTTTTGAAAATGGTATGCCATAACGGTGGAAATGTTATTATGTTATGGTACATGGGGGTACTGTTATATTCAGGAGACAATGTTAAAAAAAAAATAGTGAGGCTCTGTTGCAAATACTCAGGAATATGAAATGTCCTGTGAAAAGTGAGTACATGTGTGTGAAAAAGCACAAATAAAACAATAACCACTATGTGGGCCCTTCATTTCTGATAAAGTGGTTAGACCAAACATCTCAAATTATGCTATTTGTTGTACTCTGGGTTGCCTACGTTTGAAAATGGTATGCCATAATGGTGGAAATGTTATTACCCAGGCTGTCATGCTCTCTGAATAGCCACATAGGCCCAGAAAATCACTTTGCCAAACTTACAAGCTAAAAGGGCATCTAATATATTTCGCCCTGTACTTATCGGAAAAAATATGAAATAATGATACGTGGGGTACCGTTATATTCAGAAGACAGTGTTAAATCAAAATACTGAGGTTTTAGTTCACTAACTAATACCAGGATTATGACATTTCTAGTGAAAATGCAATGTATGTGATTAAAAAGACAAAACTAAAAGTAGATATCGCTACATGGGCCCAGCATTTCTGTTAAAATGGCTAGACCAAACATCTCAAGGTCTGCATTTTGTTGTACTCTGGGTTGCCTACTTTTGAAAATGGTATGCCATAACGGTGGAAATGTTATTACCCAGGCTGCCATGCTCTCTGAATAGCCACATAGGTCCAGAAAATCACTTTGCCAAATTTCCAACTTTGAAATCTAATATTTTGTCCCCTTGACTACCCCCCAAAAAACAGAAAATCTGGTACATGGGGGTACTGTTACATTCAGGAGACAATGTTAAAAAAAATAGTAAGGCTTTGTTGCAAATACTCATATCAGGAATATGAATTGTCCTGTGAAAAGTGAGTACATGTGTGTGAAAAAGCAAAAATAAAACAATAACCACTATGTGGGCCCTTCATTTCTGATAAAGTGGTGAGACCAAACATCTCAAATTATGCCATTTGTTATACTCTGGGTGGCCTACTTTTGAAAATGGTATGCCATAATAGTGGAAATGTTATTACTTAGGCTGCCATGCTCTCTCAAAGGCGAGATAGGCCCAGAAAATCACTTTGCCAAATTTCCAACTTTGAAATGGACATCTAATGTATTTGTCCCTGTGACTTCCCCAAAAAACAGAAAATCTGGTCTCATGGGGGTACTGTTATATTCAGGGAACAATGTTAAAAAAATATAGTGAGGCTTTATTGCAATAACTCATACCAGGAATAGTAAATGTCCTGTGAAAAGTGAGTTCAAGTGTGGAAAAAAGCACAAATAAATCTATTACTGCTATGTGGGCCCTTCATTTCTGATAAAGTGGTTAGACCAAACATCTTAAAATGCATCATTTGAAATACTCTGGGTTGCCTACTTTTGAAAATGGTATGCCATAATAGTGAAAATAATTTTACCCAGGCTGCCATGCTCTCTCAAAGGCAAGATAGGCCCAGAAAATCGCTTTAACAATTTTCAATGTTTAAAACCAAAAATGGACAGGCGTATATTTGACCCTGTAACTTTCAAAAAACACATAAAACCAATTCATGGGGGGTACTGTGGCGCTCGTGAGACATCACTGAACAGAACTAGGAGTGTTTCAGGGCAGTAAACTACATACTGACAATAGAATTATCAGTAAAATTACAGTTTTTATGTGAAAAATGCAAAAAACAAAACAAACATAAACACTAGCTTTGGCTAGGGTTTGTGCCCAAGTGGCTACTACAAAAGACTGGGCATACCCCATTTTGAATACCCTGGGATGTCTACTTTTTCAAATGGTATGCCATGATGGGGGTAAATTTCATTTTGTGGCCGCCATACGGTCTCAAAGGCGGCCTTGTCACAGCAGACTAAACTGATAAATTTGAATGTGAAAAAGCATAAATTGATAAGCCGTATATAAGACCTTGTAACTTTCAAAAACCACATAAAACCAATTCATGGGGGGTACTGTGGCGCTCGTGAGACATCACTGAACAGAACTAGGAGTATTTCAGAGCACTAAACTACATACTGACAAAAAAATTATCAGTAAAATTACAGTTTATATGTGAAAAATGCAAAAAAAAAAACACAAACACTAACTTTGGCTAGGGTTTGTGCTCAAGTGGCTACTACAAAAGACTGGGTATACCCCATTTTGAATACCCTGGGATGTCTACTTTTTCAAATGGTATGCCATGATGGGGGTAAATTTCATTTTGTGGCCGCCATACGGTCTCAATGGCAGCCTTGTCACAGCAGACTAATCTAACAAATTTGAATGTGAAAAAGCATATATGGATAAGCCTCATATATGACCCTGTAACTTTCAAAAACCCCATAAACCCTATACATGGGGGTTACTGTGGCGCTCGTGAGATATCGATGAACAGAACTAGGAGTGTTTCAGGGCAGTAAACTACATACTGACAATAAAAATATCAGTAAAATTACAGTTTTTATGTGAAAAATGCAAAATAAAAAACACAAACACTAACTTTGGCTAGGGTTTGTGCTCAAGTGGTTACTACAAAAGACTGGGCATATCCCATTTTGAATACCCTGGGATGTCTACTTTTTCACATGGTATGCCATGATGGGGGTAAATTTCATTTTGTGGCCGTCATACGGTCTCAAAGGCGGCCTTGTCACAGGAGACTAATTTGACAAATTTGAATGTGAAAAAGCATAAATTAATAAGCTGTATATAAGACCTTGTAACTTTCAAAAACCCCATAAAACCTATAGATGGCGGGTACTGTGGCGCTCGTGAGACATCACTGAACAGAACTAGTAGTGTTTCAGGGCAGTAAACTACATACTGACAATAAAATTATCAGTAAAATTAGTTTTTATGTGAAGAATGCAAAAAAAAAACACAAACAGTACCTTTGGCTAGGGTTTGTGCTCAAGTGGCTACTACAAAAGACTGGGCATACCCCATTTTGAATACCCTGGGATGTCTACTTTTTCAAATGGTTTGCCATGATGGGGTAAATTTCATTTTGTGGCCGACATACAGTCTCAAAGGCGGCCTTGTCATAGCAGACTAATCTGACAAATTTATATGTAAAAAAATAATAATGGACAAGCCGTATATTTGACCCTGTAACTTTCCAAAACCCTGTAAAATCTATACATGAGGGTTACTGTTTTACTCGTGAGACATTTCTAAATACAAATATGTATGTTTTATTGCAGTAAAACCGAACAGTATTGTGACATTAACAGTTAAATTGACATGCAGAAATTGAAAAATAGCAACATTTCTTAACTGTTTTAACTTTTTTAGATTTTAATCATATAATATGGAGTTCTATATATGAATGTTTGAAATGGAATGAAAGCCCTGTTTCCCCTGAACAAATTGATATATAATAAGTGTGGGTGCACTTAGTATTAGAGAGGTAAATTATGGTTGAACAGACATAGAGCCAAATTCTGTGGTTTGTTTACATTTTGTTTTGATCACAACTTGTACATTTGGCTCAGTCCTTAACCCCTTAAAACCGGAGGACGTACAATTACGCCCTCTAATAGGCGGCTCTAAACGCCGCCGGGCGTAATTGTACGCCCTCCGGTTTTTGTTAACTTACCCGGTCGCCGGCGGTCCCACGCCGGCGATCGCGGTTGGGGGGACTCCCAGGGAGCCCCCCGCGGCACGTCCGTCCTCGTCGAAGCCCCCCGGCCATGTGAGAGTGGGGTCCTAGCGAGGACCCCACAATCACATGGCCGGGGATAGCTGGCTTCTGTATTGCCAGCAGGGGGGCTGCCTGTAATGACAGGTGGTCCCCCTGCTGGCTGAAAATAAAATTAAAAAAGTTAATCAGTGTAAAAAATAAATAATATATACTTAGATCATATGTATATGTTATATACATATGATCTAAGTATATATATACACATATACATACACACACATACACCGTCTAGGTGTATTTTACTATTAATATATATATAATTATATATATATATATATTAATATCAAATTACACGTAGACTGATACTGATTAAATATATATATAATTATTGTTATATATATATATTTATATATATTATAAAAAAAATTAAAATGTAAATACGTTAAAAAATAAAATTACAAAAATAATTAAAAATAAATAATTAAAAAATATATAGATGTGTTATTTCGTTCTAACTGTATTGTGAAATTAATATATATATATATATATCAAAATACACATAGAACGAAATAATATATATATTTATACACATAAATATATACGTATATATCACTATATATATACCTATATATAAATAAAAATATTTTAAAAAAATTATATAGATATATACATATATATACACATACGTATATATATACATATATTAATTCTACATATATATTTATGTAATATTTTTTACATAATTAGGTATCTTAATTAATTACAATTAGCGGGACCTGCCTGACAACCCATGCCGAAAGTAAAGGGAATTTAATTTGCTTGCACTATATTTAACCCTATAACTTTCCAAGACACCATAAAACCTGTACATGGGGTACTGTTCTACTCGGGAGACTTCGCTGAACACAAATATTAGTGTTTCAAAACAGTAAAATGTATTACAACGATGATATCGCCAGTAAAAGTGATGTTTTTTGCATTTTTCACGCACAAACAGCATTACACGGACAATATTATTGCTGTGATACTTTTTACTGTCTTGAAACACAAATATTTGTGTTCAGCGAAGTCTCCCGAGTACAACAGTACCCCTCATGTACAGGTTTTATGGTGTTTTCAAAAGTTACAGTGTCAAATATAAGGCTTGCATTTCAGTTTTTTCACATTAAAATTCGCCAGATTGGTTATGTTGCCTTCGAGACCCTGGTAGCCCAAGAATGAAAATTACCCCTATGATGGCATACCATTTGCAATAGTAGACAACCCAAGGTATTGCAAACAGGGTATGTCCAGTCTTTTTTAGTAGCCACTTAGTCACAAACACTGGCCAAAATTGGCATTTTTTGCATTTTCACACAAACAGATACTAACGCTAACTTTGGCCAGTGTTTGTGACCAAATGGCTACTAAAAAAGACTGGACATACCCCGTTTGCAATACCTTGGGTTGTCTACTATTGCAAATGGTATGCCATTATGGGTGTAAATTTCATTCCTGGCTACTATACAGTCTCAAAGGCAACGTAACCAATCTGGCGAATTTCAATTTCAAATGTAACGTGCTATATTTGACCCTGTAACTTCCCAAAACGCCATAAAACCTGTACATAGGGGGTACTGTCTTACACGTGAGACTTTACTGAATATAAATATGTGTATTTTATTGCAGTAAAAGCAAACAGTATTATGACATTGACCGTTAAAATGTCATGTAGAACTAAAAAAATCCCAAAAAAACTTATTTTCTCCCATGTTTTTCATATTAAATTAGGTTTCATAGCTAAATATTTGATATTAAATGAAAGCCCTGTTTCCCCTGAATAAAATGATATATAATAAGGGTGGGTGCATTTACTATGAAAGAGGTGTATTACGGTTGGACAGACATGTAGCGCAAATGCCAGGTTTTGTTTACATTTTGTTTTGTTCACAATGTGTACATTTGGCTCCGTCCTTAAGGGGTTAAGGAGTTAAGAGTTAACTAATTGGCACTCACCTGTAGCTGGTCAATTAACAGACAGGGCCTTTAAAAGAAGAGATCAGCCTGCTGCAGAGGGAGGGAGAAAACGCCAGCTAGGAGAGCTGAAGGAGAGAGAACAACAATTGTGTTTATTGCAAATACTATTTCGTTTTTTTGGAAAAGCCACCCAATTACAGATAGTGATTTCTGTCTAGTAAGAGCTCAAGTAAGAGCAAGGAATTTTGTTTTGTTTATTATTTAAAGCACCTGTTTTTCCTATCAAATAAAAAAAGATAACCGAACTGAATGTGTCCTGGACTTTCTATACCCTAGAAGGCTGTGGTTTACGGTAATATCTGTGACGAAATCCTACCTGTAAAAGAGGTGGTTTGTTACAGTGTGTTAAGCAGTCTGTATAGCTCCGCTTTCCTGGCGGTAGCAGGGTAAGGAATGTTCCTTCTGCATAACTCCACTGTGATTCTTGGAATAGTCCAAGATCTGAGAAATGATGGACTTGCGTTGTCGCCTCCTCGTGATGGAGTGACAGATCTAGCTGGAGTGCTAAGGATAGATAATTCCTCCCCGCCATCTGGTAGTTGCGACATACTAAAATTTAAAGAATAGGAGGTTATGAGTTGTACGTTCCCAATACTGGCTGGCTTGCTAATGCCAAGTGGCAAAACATTTACCTAGATTTGGTGACAGATGAGGCCATGCTAATTGCCAAGCGGTTTGAGAGGCTCTCTCTATGAGTTAGCGTAAGGGGATTTCGTGGCCACTGAACGTTGTGGCAGAGTGTCGGCCTCTCTGTGACTTGTAAAGCATAAGATAACAAAAGCATCTGCTGGAGGAATTTCCAGCTATGGGGAGACGGTAGTGGAGACGAGGTGCAGGAAGATGTCAAAAATGGTTTGACTCCTTATAATTAGAAGGCCCAAGGCACTCCGGGCACCATAACCTCTACTGCAAGCTGTAGTGGTTTTGGTGCTGTGTTTCTTTAAAAAAATCAAATGATCAGTGACTTTCATTTTCAAATGAATAAATAATGTTGAATTCCTCATATGTGACAAGCAATGCAGTTACTACGATGATTTGCATATGTAGCGGGACGACTTCCCAGTATCTTGTTCCCAGGCAGAGATGACACTCAGCCCTGGAAGCTCTTAGTCCTTATCAGGACTTTTCCCCTATTTTCATACTCTGCAAGCTGGAACAGCAGACACAGGGGTTAAATCTTTTTTCCCTCCAATAACAGGACGACACACAGTTTTGGAGGTTTAAGCACTGGCCTCTCACCAGGCTGTCACACTCTTTATTGAACACAGGCTCCTTTTATGCACAGACCACCGCAGGGGGTCTCCATTCCACATAATACACTTCCCTTAGTCACAGGCAGGAGGGGGCTGGGTTACAGTTGGCCATCTCCAACCTCAGGAGATACCAAACAGTACACAGGGATACACGTTAAATCACATTACATTCAGGGGTTACAGGGTTAGAACTTACATGGCTAGATAGCTCCGGGTCCCATCTGGGATCCCTGCAAAAAGTGGGGCAATCGGATGTACAGTGCCGGAGATATCAGCGTCGAAAGTCTGGGGCTCAAGGCTCAGGCCCTGGGGAGATAGCACAGCTAAGCGGACATGGGCACATGTAGGAGTGTGGGGATAGATGCATGGGATTGGTTGGGAAAGAATGTGTGGATGGGATTATGTTCTGTGTAAGTTAGTGTGGGGAAGGTCTTACCTCAGTGCCACTTGGGATTCGGGACAGCAAACCGCTTCCCTCCTGCCTGCCCTATTAGTATATTTAGTCACAGCTAGGCGGGGGTATGTCCTTACCAATTGAGTTTGAGGAGTTACGTTTAAGTATATAGAATGAGAAGAACAAGTTTTAAGGTCTCAACCTCCCCTGCTTCAAACGGTTAACATTAGGTTGCCTGAGGTGTTGTGCCCATCGAACGTGGATAAGGTCGGCTGATGGCGGGCATTGGAAAGATATGATTTTTATGACGAGGGGGGAGGTGAGAGGAAGTGTTTGTTGGCGAGGACGGTTGGGTCACTGTATAACACTGTGATGAGACCAGTTTCGCCACTGTGCATTGGAGGAGCCTGGTTGCCCGTCTGCTGCCTTTAGACTATGGCCCCATGTTGAAACACTTGATTTTCCCCTGCAAAGACATGAAAGCCGGGTCATTCGGTGCTTGCCCTGTTTGAGTGGTGATACCCCAGATAGCTATGCCATGGAGCCCATTCGTATAATGAAAGACTTTGGCTCCATGGCAATTGAACTGTATGTGTGTGATCTGAGCGCCATTCGGTAATAATGTGCGCTCAGATCTAAGCTATCTGGGGATATGTTGAATGTACCTGTTTTATGCAATAGCTGCACAGTTATATATTTTTATGTATTTTATTGTCTTTTGCTGCCATGTGTTCAATGGAGTTTTGCCTCTGTCCTTGGAGATAATTGGATTACTTCCCAATTATCTCCAGGATAGAAGATGCTGTGGAACTGGTTTTGGGCAGAAAAGCCATGCTTCATTTGGCCACAAAGGACTTCGCTCTATCTTTTAAACCAATGGACCAATTTGGATGATTATGAAAATGTAAGTTTTATGTGAATGTGATGTATACTTTTAGAGTTATGAATAATGTGGAAAAACTGTATTTCTCTGTCTGTGATAATTACATTTACCCATTGTGTAAGGTAATTGTATCACAGGCAGAGGGGAGGATTTTGTGTGGGGGTGTCTGAGTGTATTGTACATGTTTATTGGTGGTTTTCCAAAACCCTGTGGGTGGTACTAATGTGTAAGAATGTGTATATAAGAACAATAAACCCACAGCTCTGTCTGTTCACTGCTTGACCCTCAACACGGAGCTTTGTCTCGTTCTTGGGGGGGATTTATTGTATGCTGTTCCAGTTCGACTGCTAGGAGTGTAAACCTTTTGTATGGTTTTTCCTATTCGGCTGTTTACAGCATTCGTATGGTTCCAGTTCGGCTGTTTACCGCATTCATATGCTTCTCCGGGTTGGGTGGATTGGTGTCTACAGTAGCTGTGCCTGTGTCTCTGGAAGGGGAAGATATACTAAACAGCGTTTTAACCCTCTTATGCCTGGGGGTGCCGTTACAAACATTATGTGTGGAGTCATATATGTATATATGTTATTTTATGCCTATTTATGTCTAACGTTTTTGGTTACAGAAAAAGAAGAGATTTAATAAATAACGTTATGTATGTGTTCTGCAGTAATTTAGTTTGTGATAATAAATGCTGTGGCCTGTTTCATCCATACTAAGTGGTCTTTCGTTATTGGTGGGGGTTGAATGGGGTTAGTTTATGTACTAGGCTGCATCGCGATTCCCCACTACGTACCTAGATGAGTCTGTACATCCTCGAAATTAGTTCCATGGTGTTGCTTGGTTTAGTCCGGCGAATTCAAGCAACAGCCAATCAGCTGAAAGGGCTCGAACCAAATCGCGCGAAACCCTGTTTGAACAAGCGTGGCTGAAAAGTACCGTACATTGCAAAATACAAGGGGAAACACATATTTGACAAGGGAAAATCATCACAATATACATTGGGGATACAAAATATAAAACCAACCATCTGAATACTCAGTGTGCATGGCACTTAGTGGCGGTGTCCCGCCACAGCATATATATATGGGGTCAACCAGAGCGCTTTCATTTATACGTTCCATTTATACGTTTATAACATCAAGTTACTGACAGAAAAATAATAACACCTATAATAATATAGCTATATACAATTCTTTATATGTATTATTTTAATAAATACAATTATTCTATATATGTATTTCTTTTAATAAATAAAAGAAAAATTATTGTTGCATTGGCCGGGAATCGAACCCGGGCCTCCCGCGTGGCAGGCGAGAATTCTACCACTGAACCACCAATGCTACACATGAACAAAACTGCACATGAAAGAAAGCTATGTGTATGTCTGAAGAGCAATGTATTTTTTTTTTGTTCTACAATTTGAGTTGTGTTTTATTGAAAATGTATAGAGTTTTACCATTTAAAGCAAACTTTAGAAACAACTTTCAATTCTTAATAAAATTTGAGTCTGAGTTCTTAATTTAATGTAAAATTAGAGTGTAAAGAGCTTGAATGGAGACTTGTAAGAACACTCAGAACAGCATTAACATGAAGGGAGATTTCGAAAGGGGCGGCTGTTACAAAGGCTTCACGTTCTGTACATGTGGTGACGTGGATGATTACTATGTAACAAGTGTTCTGCCTTCATTCTTTCCTCAGCCTGGGGCCATGTGTGACAGGAGCAGAGAATTTGGAAACAAGCTAGTTTCATATTGCAATGCTTAGTGAGGATCATCGAGATGAGGCGGTCTAGAGGCAATATAGCCGTTGAGGCTGGTAATAATTACATACTGAAAGGCAACTATGGCAAGCAAAATGAAATGAGTACCTCAAACTATTTCATAGATTGCCACCTACTGCCTGCCAGCCATAAGGTAACCCATATATTTATGTATTACAGTATTGAGGTATGTATATGATGCAAAAGTGGTGGGAAAATTATCCAAAATATAAACCTGTAACAATTACAACATCCGACTATCTCATAAAATGCAAGGTTTTCATAATATAAAACAATGTTGGCGATACAGGAGCCTCAGTTATAGTAAATCTATACAGTAATGAGGTAAATCCATACCTTCTGTTGCCAATAGATGGAGCCAAATCCAAGTGCTATCAGACAAGTGTTCTCAAACTCAATTTAGATTTTTTTTTACACCCTAACTTATTCTAATAGGTCAGATTAATTCATATGTAGTTCTAAAACCAGTGATATATAGAATAACACTTAAAAGGTCTGAAACACAAAGTGGTATTTGGTTTCAAGATGCAATTGGAGAAAATGTACACAGTAATTGCCCCCCACAGTAATCATTCCTAATTCTGCTCTCACACAAATAGCTTGGCTGATGGTGATAAAACCAGCATTACCAGTTGGTGATGCTGGTTTTATCACAGCTGGAAATAATGGGGGAGGTTTATGAACGTGTCACTGATTTTTTTTATTTTTAAACTCTTAACTTTCAACTCCTTTTTGGTGCAAATTATTAAAACTGTTTTTTTTTCCTTCTCCCTGTCATATGCGAATATACACCAATTTTTGGGGGTTAATGCAAAATAATTATGAACTTTCCATTTTTTAAAGAAAATTAAGCTTTTGTGAACTGGGAATTATTGTGAAAATTTGTGGAATTTTGTTATATGAAAACCATCACTTTTCAGACCACTTTAATAAATATGATTAAAATAATGACAGGATTTAACCGTCACTTTTAGTGCATTTTGGTAAATATCCTCCATTTTGTTGCTTAGGCATGTACTTAACCCAACTTTAAAATGTTCCACATTCAAATTGTGTGACAAATGTCTTTGGCTCCTCGTTTTAATTCTCTGCAATTCTGTTTAGTAAATAACCCTGCAAGGCTGCTACACCCTCAGCCCTAAATGATCATTTCAATGCCATGTCCTATTCTTATTTATCAGTAAGCCCTATCATCTACACTCTGCTATTTTATCTTTATTATATCCCATCCCTAAGTAGTTACCTTCTTAACTGGATGTTCCTCTCATTATTAAGCTTGCTCCCACCCTCTAGTGTCTGCTGGAAGGATGTTTTCAGTTCATAGATTAAGTCACAAAAAGAGCTGATTTTCTTACTCAATGCTCACTGTGGCAAATCTAACCACTTGGACAATTTACAGAGACTATGGCTTTAAGGGTTGCCTGTATGGTTTTGGTGATGTGTATGTTCCTGGGTGTAATGTACTGTGATTGTATAATGTTGTATTGCCTGCATTGGCTATCTGCCGAAAGCAGATAGCTGTATTTCATTTCGTTTCATGAACAGCACCTTTGCGGGCCGTTCGTGAACGAATAAACCAACCTGTAATAGCCCACACATTAAGAGACGTGTGGCGCTTGTTAACCGATTGCAACAATGTTGCAATCGGTAATTAGAGGCTGTCCTAGGTGGCCGTCATTCGACTACCGACCACGCGGCGGTCGGCCATCTTGGATCCTTTGTTCCTCCAGCGGTGTTTGGTCGTCGAGCGCGTGGTATTAAAAATGGCTACTCGACAGCGCGAACACCGCTGGACTTCCAGGCCGTTCGGGAGTTCCGGGCCGTTCGGTATTTTATTCCCCGTATGCCCATCGGTCTTTTGAATGCATGTTTTGGTGAATATGTTTTTCGTGCGTCATTCGGTTGTTTTAGCTGGGATCTGAGCAGTAATCTCACGAATTATGCGCTCAGACACCAGCTATCTACCGAACGTCCATTCGTGCAAATCAACCCAATATTCGAAAAGTTATGCATTTTAATATAAATTGCCGGGTCTGCTGCACGGAGGGATAATCCACTTAACAGTACATTCCAGTGGGAGTATCCCTCTCGTGCAGCAGTGCCTGATGGGAGAAAGGCTCTGTACATTAGGTTTCCCATGTAGTCCACTCCTGTAATGCCCCTGGGATGTGACTCTGGAAACCCCTTGCATGGGGAATTGTATAAATTGTGGAGCCTGTGAATAAAGCCTGAGTTGACTCTCATAACTGTGTTTCGTCCGGTTACTGGGAGATTTGGGATATTGCCTTACTTTTCAGCGCTTGACCGTGGATTACCTTCTTAACCAGCGGAGATCGTGGGATTTAATATTGCCGCTCCGCTACAATTGGTGGCAAGCAACGGGATCCAACCTGACAGCCGAAAAGCGCATTCGGATGAAAAGAAACAACCGAACAAGAAAAGGGAATGGCAATTCGTATGCAGCAAACAGCCGAAAGAGAACAGTGAATGGAGACTGATTACGCTACATTGAAAAGGCAGACACTGAAGGAACTGCTGGAAGCTAGAGGAAAGATAGCTAGCAACAAATCTAAAGCCGTGCTGATCGCTGAACTGATGAAGGGCGACCGAGCTCAAAGGGAACTGAGAACCCGGCTGGAGTTTTTACCACAGCCAGTACCCCTGGATATCCTGACGGTCCTGATGGCTGATGTCCAGGAGTATATGATGGCACAACACCACCAGGGGGCACCGTCCAGGGCAGAATCCATTACTACCTCCATCTGCGGTCAGGTAAAACCAAAAATACCTTATCATGCCTTCAAAGCGTTCTGTGAGGAGAAGGATGAAATTAATGGCTACTTACAGGACTTTGAATGACTATGTGACCTGCTCGACCTAGAGCAGGCAGTGTGGGTGCCCCTTCTAGCAGGAAAATTGGCAGGACGGGCAGCAGAGGCCTATCGTGCTGTCCCTAGGGAAGACAGCAAAGACTATTCCAAAGTAAAAAGGGCCATACTCGAGAGGTATGCCATTACGCCAGAAGCATATCGGCGCAAATTCCGTGGATTGCGCAAACCAGATAAAGATTCGCACGCAGAGTGGGCGCACAAGCTGGACCAAGCCTCGCAGGGGTGGATACAGGCAAGCCAAGCCACCACCATGGAAGAACTGCGCCAACTTATGCTGTTGGAACAATTTTTCAACTGACTATCCCCGGAAGCACAAGAATGGGTGAGAGACCGCAAACCTCTCACCTTACCTGAAGCCGCCAGGTTGGCAGACCAACATTTTGATGCCAGAAGACATCATGGGCCGGTTAATCGGAGCTACCCGACACCTCCTGTACAACCCAGCACGGTAACCCCCGCAACCGTCAACCCCACTCCGTTTAGACCGGTCCAAGGGAACCCATCACCTCCTTCTCGCTACAACGGCCGATCTAATGTCCAGTGCCATACCTGCTGAAAGTGGGGACATATGTCCAGAGAATGTACACAGAACCGGAGCAGACAAGCGTGGTACCAAGTGAGGCAGAACTCAACACCCAGGGCAGCGGCACATCACTACCAGGTGGAACCTGACACCCAAGAGTTGCTGAGCCTGCAGACCGAGGAATCCCTGAGCATCTTACATGAGGTGATGTCTGTACAGGCCACTGACAACAGGCAACACCATCGCCATGTCGTGTTTGTAGGAGGCAAGGAAGTACAGGATCTACATGACTCAGGAGCCACCTTGACTCTGGTAGCTACACATTTAGTTCCGGATACCGCTCACACTGGCGGGTCTGTGGCAGTCCGGGTGGCGGGGGGAGCAATGTACCGCCTACCCACTGCAAAGGTGCATTTGAACTGGGGTGCTGGGGAGGGGGTCGTGGAAGTGGCTATCATGAAAAAATTACCCGTGGATGTGGTATTGGGGAATTACTTGGGCCGGATGACTTCTGCATTTGTACCTCAGGCCCCTCTACAAGAAGCGCATCCTGTGACTACTCGACAACAGGCTCGCACCACGGTTCCACCAACGCACTCTGAGGCTCAGGTAAGAGACCATGACCCACCCTTGACCCATATGACCTAGGACACCCCGACCACTTTTGAAGCCGAGGTTCAGACAGACCCCACGTTACAGGTATACCGGGATAGGGTAAGCACTGATCAGGCCGGGCTAGAGGGGGAGCGGTATATCTGGGAGAAGAGACTGTTATACCGGGTAGCAGAGAGAGTGATAGGGGGCTCTGTCACGGTAAAAACCATACAGCTAGTAGTGCCCCAAAAATATAGACAGGAGATCTTGAGAATAGCTCACGACATTCCCCTCTCTGGCCATTTAGGGATGACCCGTACCCGTTACACACGCCTTCTTCTGGCCGGGAATTTCCAAAGACGTGAGGCAATATTGCACCTCATGTGACATATGTCAGCGAGTAGGGAAGAGGGGGGACCGCCACAAAGCGAAACTATGCCCCCTGCCCATTATTGAGGAACCTTTTTGCCGCGTGGCCGTAGACATAGTAGGGCCACTACCTAAGCCTAGTCCCTCTGGGAAGCGGTATATCCTAACCGTGGTGGACTACGCCACCCGGTACCCCGAAGCCATCGCTCTGCCCAACATTCACGCTGAAACAGTAGCGGAGGCTTTGATGAAAATCTTCTCTAGGGTAGGGTTCCCTCAGGAGATAATCTCTGATAGGGGGACCCAATTCACAGTCGATGTCACCCAGCAATTATGGAAGATATGTGGCATTAAGCCGATCGTCAACTCCGCTTACCATCCCCAATCCAGCGGGTTATGCAATGGTACCCTAAAGCAGATGCTCCGTACGTTCGGAGTGGCCCATTACGACTGGGAATGATTCCTTCCCCATCTGCTATTTGCCTGTAGGGAAGTACCACAAGAATCAACCGGCTTTTCCCCGTTTGAGTTGATATTTGGGAGAAGAGTACGGGGACCGTTGGACCTAATTAGAGAGCATTGGGAGGGAGAGAGTAGCGCAGATGGGACTCCTATTGTACCATATGTGCTGGCGTTCAGGGACCGCTTGGAGGAGTTGACCCAGGCTGTCCGCACCAACCTCCAGGCGACTCAACAACGGCAGCGCCGCTGGTATGACAGGGGGGCCAGAAACCGTAGTTTTCAAGTGGAACAGAAGGTGTTGATTTTAAAACCCGTCCGCACAGACAAACTGCAGGCCGTAGAGCAGAGATGCGACACCACCTATGTGATCGGCCCATGCTCCGGGGTAGGGAAGAGACGCATGCTCCATGTGAACATACTCAAACCCTACCACGTGAGAACCGAGGACGTGGCCACCATATGCACGCCCGCCTCGGAGGATCAGGAGAATCTGCCACTACCAGACCTGCTAGAGCGGGATGAGCAAGCAGAGCCCTCCAAGGGGGTTCAACTGGGGGAGCGGCTAAGCCCTCAAGAGCTAACCCAGGTACAGGAGTTGATAGCGGCGAAAGGCGCCACTTTCTCCAACTTGCCTGGGTACACTCCGCTGGCCACCCACCGAGTTGAGACCCCTGGACAGCTACCGATGCGACAAACCCCATATCGGATTCCTGAATCCATCAGGGACCACATGAGAAAAGAAATTGAGGAGATGTTGCAGTTAGGGGTTATCGAACACTCAGCCCCTGGGCATCACTGGTAGTCCTGGTACCCAAAAAGGATGGTACAACCCGGTTTTGTGTGGACTACCGGAGGCTGAATGACAAAACGGTGTCTGATGCCTACCCGATGCCCCGGATAGATGAGCTGCTAGATAGGATGGCAAGAGGCCAGTATCGTACTACCATAGATTTATGTAAGGGATACTGGCAGATTCCACTAGCCGAGGATGCCATCCCCAAGTCGGTGTTTGTCACCCCGTTTGGCCTGTATCAGTTTAGGGTCATGCTTCGGGATGAAGAACGCCCCGGAAACCTTTCAGTGGATGGTAGATCGGCTACTGGATGGGTTCCAGGATTATGCATGCGCATACCTGGACGATATCGCCATATATAGCCAGACCTGGGCCGAGCATCTACAACAAATAGGGGCCGTAATAGATCGTATTGGAGAGGCAGGACTGTGTCACATAGGGATGGCCGAGGTGCAGTATTTAGGCCACCGGGTAGAAAGTGGGCAACAAAAACCTGACCCAGTGAAAATTGAAGCCGTAGCTAAGTGGCCCACCCCTAGGACCAAGACCCAAGTCCTCGCTTTCCTGGGTACCGCCGGGTACTATAGAAAATTCGTGCCCAATTACAGTGCCCTGGCCAAACCCTTGACTGACCTGACGCGCAAGCACTTACCCCGACAGGTTGTCTGGGCCCCAGAGTGTGAACAGGCATTCAACCAACTTAAGACGGCTCTAACTAATGCACCTGTACTTGCTGATCCTGATCCAACTAAACGCTTTCTTGTCCACACAGATGCTTCGATGTTTGGATTGGGAGCAGTACTGAGCCAAGTTGGAGCAGATGGCGGAGAACACCCTGTAGCTTATTTAAGCCGGATGTTGTTGCCCCGAGAAGTGAGCTACGCCACCATCGAAAAAGAATGCCTGGCCGTGGTGTGGGCCCTGAAAAAGTTACAACCATACCTCTATGGGCAACCCTTTTCTTTGCTCACAGATCACAACCCGTTGGTGTGGCTTTTGACTTTACAATCCATTATCGCCCTGGGAAGCAAAACGGTAACGCCGACAGGTTATCTAGACAAACTGACCTGGAGAAGTGATCTGTGAGCCCTCCTCCGGACATCCCCAAGCCGATCCATTGGGATCAGACTGTGTATGCCGGCTTGGTTCTGGGAGATCATTGTGGCAAACCTAGCCACTTGGAAAATATACAGAGACTATGGCTTTAAGGGTTGCCTGTATGGTTTTGGTGATGTGTATGTTCCTGGGTGTAATGTACTGTGATTGTATAATGTTGTATTGCCTGCATTGGCTATCTGCCAAAAGCACATTACTGTATTTCATTTAGTTTCATGAACAGCACCTTTGCGGGCCGTTCGTGAACGAATAAACCAACCTGTAATAGCCCACACATTAAGAGACGTGTGGCGCTTGTTAACCGATTGCAACAATGTTGCAATCGGTAATTAGAGGCTCTCCTAGGTGGCCGTCGTTCGACTACCGACCACGCGGTGGTCGGCCATCTTGGATCCTTTGTTCCTCCAGTGGTGTTTGGTTGTCGAGCGCGTGGTATTAAAAACGGCTACTCGACGGCACGAACACCGCTGGACTTCCAGGCCGTTCGGGAGTTCCGGGCCGTTCGGTATTTTATTCCCCATATGCCCATCGGTCTTTTGAATGCATGTTTTGGTGAATATGTTTTTCATGCATGTTTTAACTGGGATCTGAGCGGTAATCTCACGAATTATGCGCTCAGACACCAGCTATCTACCGAACGTCCATTCGTGCAACCCAATATTCGAAAAGTTATGCATTTTAATATAAATTGCCGGTTCTGCTGCACGGAGGGATAATCCACTTAACGGTACATTCCAGTGGGAGTATCCCTCTCGTGCAGCAGTGCCTGATGGGAGAAAGGCTCTGTACATTAAGTTTTCCATGTAGTCCACTCCTGTAATGCCCCTGGGATGGGACTCAGGAAACCCCTTGCATGGGGAATTGTATAAATTGTGGAACCTGTGAATAAAGCCTGAGTTGACTCTCAGAACTGTGTTTCGTCCGGTTACTGGGAGATTTGGGATATTGCCTTACTTTTCAGCGCTTGACTGTGGATTACCTTCTTAACCAGCGGAGATCGTGGGATTTAATATTGCCGCTCCGCTACACTCACTATCAGTGGCTGTCTGACCATTTGAACATTTCAGTCCTGGCTCGGGAGATCAGAATTTTATGGCAAGACAGGAGGCTTCATATCTTTTTTAACCTTCTTTTCTGAACCTCCCAGCAGCAAAGAAATACTTAAACATATAGAGAAAAAATAAATCAGGACATATCTTAGAACATATTAGTAAGTGAGACTCCTCCCAACTCCTCTTTCTTTGCTGCTTGCCTCCCAGGTGAGTCTATTCCAATTATAGCTCTCTATATATTATTAACCTGCATTATCTTTGTTTACTCCTTTCAATTTGATTATTTCTCTTTTTTTAAGTAATTTGTTTGTTTTTTATCTCTGCCTTTCATGACACTGACCTTTCCCAGGTCAGCCCACTGTTCAGTCCCTTCCCTGTGTTTTTCTTTAATCTGTTTAACCCTTTAAGGACTGAGCCAAATGTACATGTTGTACACGAAACAAAATGTAAACAAAACCTGGCATTTGTGCTACGAGTATTCAGCAAAGTCTCACGTGTAAAACAGTACCCCCTATGTACAGGTTTTATGGCGTTTTGGGAAGTTACAGGGTCAAATATAGCACGTTACATTTGAAATTGAAATTCGCCAGATTGGTTACGTTGCCTTTGGGACTTTATAGTAGCCCAGGAATTAAATTTACACCCATAATGGCATACCATTTGCAATAGTAGACAACCCAAGGTATTGTAAATGGGGTATGTCCAGTCTTTTTTAGTAGCCATTTGGTCACATAGTTGTCTACTATTGCAAATGGGATGCCATCATAGGGGTAATTTTCATTCTTGGGCTACCATAGGGTCTCAAAGGCACCGTAACCAATCTGGCGAATTTTAATGTGAAAAAAATGAAATGCAAGCCTTATATGTGACGCTGTAACTTTTGAAAACACCATAAAACCTGTACATGAGGGGTACTGTTGTACTCGGGAGACTTCGCTGAACACAAATATTTGTGTTTCAAAACAGCAAAAAGTATCACAGCAATAATATCGTCCGTGTAAGTGCTGTTTGTGCATGAAAAATTCAAAAAATTGAACTTTTACTGGCGATATCATCGTTGTATTACATTTTACTGTTTTGAAACACTAATATTTGTGTTCAGCGAAGTCTCCCGAGTAGAACAGTACCCCTCATGTACAGGTTTTATTGTGTCTTGGAAAGTTATAGGGTTAAATATAGTGCTAGCAAATTAAATTCCCTTTACTTTCGGCATGGGTTGTCAGGCAAGTCCCGCTAATTGTAATTAATTAAGATACCTAATTATGTAAAAATATTACATAAATATATATGTAGAATTAATATATGAATATATATATATATACGTATGTGAATCTATATGTGTATATATATATATAATTTAAAAAATATATTTTTAGTTATATATACGTATATATTTATGTATGTAGATATATATATTATTTCGTTCTACGTGTATTTTGATATAAATATATATATATTAATATCACAATACAGTTAGAACAAAATAATACACATCTATATATTTTTAAATAATTTTATTTTAATTATTTTTTCTAATTTTATTTTTTAACGTATTTAGATATTTAATTTTTTTATATTATATATAAATATATATATATAACAATAATTATATATATTTAATCAGTATCAGTCTACGTGTAATTTGATATTAATATATATATAATTATATATATATATATATATATTAATAGTAAAATACACCTAGACATTGTACGTGTGTGTATGTATATGTGTATATATATACTTAGATCATATATATAATATATATATATATGATCTAAGTATATATATTTTTTACACTTTTACACTTTTTACACTTTTTAATTTATTTTAATTTTATTTCCAGCCAGCAGGGGGACCACCTGTCATTACAGGAAGCCCCCCTGCTGGCAATGCAAGGACCTCACTCTCACATGGCCGGGGGGCACCGGAGGAGGAGGATCTACCGCGGGGGGCTCCCTGGGAGTCCCCCCCCCACCGCGATCACCGGCGTGGGACCGCCAGCAACCGGGTAAGTAAGAAAAGACCGGAGAGCGTACAATTACGCCCGGCGGCGTTTAGAGCCGCCTAAAATAGGGCGTAATTGTACGCCCTCCGGTCTTAAGGGGTTAATTTATCTGGACTTTGCACCTTACTAGCGTGTTTTTTTGCCCGAGTCATTATCACGCCGCGCCACTGCTGTGGCTAAGGGCCGAAATGGTCACATCCACGATCCACGCGCAAACCAGCCTCCCTCCTTCTTGCCAGTAGCCATCTTTTATTCAGTGGTTTGTTTTCTGTTTTTGCGCACTTTTGTGACGGCAATTTTTTCGGTATTGATTTATGCTCCCTACTGGAACATATTATTGTGTTATTACAGTTCCTTTAGTGAACACCTTGCTTACTTTAGTCTATTTGTTTTTATTTCAGCTTGCCCCTCATTTTTAGACAGCTCTGTGCCTCCTTGAGGGTGACCCCCTCGTGGCTCTTTTGAGGGTGACCCCCCTCGTGCCTCTTTTGAGGGTGACCCCCCTCGTGCCTCTTTTGAGGGTGAAATCCCCCCCCCGTGCCTCTGTTGAGGGTGACCCCCCCGTGCCTCTGTTGAGGGTGACCCCTCTCATGCCTTTTTTTCTGAGGGTGAACCCCTCTGCCTTACTATTGTTATCCCCCAGGGTGAACCCATTGTTTTAATTGATTACACAGGTTACTATTATTATTATATTGGCAGTTTAACTCTCATAGCTCTGTGCATGAACAACACTGATGCTGTGTCTTTTAACACCATTTAGCCTTAGTTAATCTACTCTAAATCCCCTTTAAAGGTGACTGTATATAACTAAAGGCTTGGCTTCAAGCTCCAATTGCAGACTCTATCCCCAAGGCCTTGGCAGCTTTCCATGACCAGCCACTAGCGGCCCCTACTTCCACCATCACTCAGTTGTCTGACTCTGATGATTCCAGGGTCTCTGACCATGACGAAGCCCCGTTTAAGCGCCCTTGAAAGGGTGACAGTGCTTCTGCTGGCAAAGACAAAGCCCCAGCAAAGACTGCTAAATTGTCTCATGCCAAACCCACTTTCCATAAAGAATTTGACCCCTTAAAGGGTTCTACCTCTGGCTATCATCTACAAGTGATGGACGAATACAGTGAAAATCCAGATGAGGTTCTCCCACAAGATCCTTCCTCTTCCGACTATGTTACGGAGACTTTCCTCCTACCACAAAACCAGTCCTTTCAGGACACTGACCCCATGATTAATACTAATTTGGATAATACTAAGGACGAAATCCTACTGGATACCAATGGTTGTCCTCTTTTTGACCCATGCTCTATCAGACACCCTCGTTCATCTGAATGGACACCTCCCGATCACATTGACAAATTATGCAGATTATGGCTTCGTAATCCACACAAAAGGAGGTTAGGGCCAAATTGAGGGCTTACAATCCCTGATAAGGTGGCTGTCACCCCTGAACTTGACCCACTACTGGTCACCATTCTAACTAAAACGGGTAAAATCCCCGTAAAGGTATCGAAAAAGGCTTAAAAGCCACACAAGACAAGCTGATGGATATTGCGAGCCCGCTTATCCAGATTTTTACAATTGCTGACAAAACGCTAGCAGATGGCAATTTCAACGCAGACCTGGTGCACGAATGGACACAAAGAGCGTTATGCCTGTTGGGCAACGCCAATGTAGTAATTTCAATCAAACAGCGTAAAGCCGTTATATAAAATTGATGCCAAAGTGGCAGAACTAGGCAGCAAAGAACTTGGTCCAGAGGCTAACGGACTGTTATTTGGGGACAGGTTCATACGTGACCTGAATAAGCACGTATCTGTGTTTACCTCCCTCAATAAGGCACAATTGTCCCTTCGCAGGGTGTTTAGAACCCAGTGTTTTTCCGGGAGAGCTGGTCGCTATAGGGGCCGAACGACTGGCAGAGCTGCCTTCACAGGCTACAGGCATAGCCCATCAGATGCATGGAATTCTGGCAATACCCGTTTCTTCCACAAACAGTTCTTTCCCTCTAGAGGATCCATCAGAGGACGTGGCCCTCCGTGGCTCCACTGCTACAGGTAATCGACTGTCCTTATTCTCAAGTTCCTATGGCAGGCCGATTAACCCTTTTTTCCCCACAGTGGTCCCTATTAATGTGGGATCCATGGCTCCTTCAAACCGTATCAGGTTTCCATATAGATTTTGCAAACGATCCTCTGCATCCCTCCCCCCCTCCTCTGCACATGTCTCAAGAGGACAATGTGACCCTAGAGGCTGCGCTAAACGACCTTGTCACCAAGGGTGAACCCATTGTTTTAATTGATTACACAGGTTACTATTATTATTATATTGGCAGTTTAACTCTCATAGCTCTGTGCATGAACAACACTGATGCTGTGTCTTTTAACACCATTTAGCCTTAGTTAATCTACTCTAAATCCCCTTTAAAGGTGACTGTATATAACTAAAGGCTTGGCTTCAAGCTCCAATTGCAGACTCTATCCCCAAGGCCTTGGCAGCTTTCCATGACCAGCCACTAGCGGCCCCTACTTCCACCATCACTCAGTTGTCTGACTCTGATGATTCCAGGGTCTCTGACCATGACGAAGCCCCGTTTAAGCGCCCTTGAAAGGGTGACAGTGCTTCTGCTGGCAAAGACAAAGCCCCAGCAAAGACTGCTAAATTGTCTCATGCCAAACCCACTTTCCATAAAGAATTTGACCCCTTAAAGGGTTCTACCTCTGGCTATCATCTACAAGTGATGGACGAATACAGTGAAAATCCAGATGAGGTTCTCCCACAAGATCCTTCCTCTTCCGACTATGTTACGGAGACTTTCCTCCTACCACAAAACCAGTCCTTTCAGGACACTGACCCCATGATTAATACTAATTTGGATAATACTAAGGACGAAATCCTACTGGATACCAATGGTTGTCCTCTTTTTGACCCATGCTCTATCAGACACCCTCGTTCATCTGAATGGACACCTCCCGATCACATTGACAAATTATGCAGATTATGGCTTCGTAATCCACACAAAAGGAGGTTAGGGCCAAATTGAGGGCTGAATGTCCACGGCTTACAATCCCTGATAAGGTGGCTGTCACCCCTGAACTTGACCCACTACTGGTCACCATTCTAACTAAAACGGGTAAAATCCCCGTAAAGGTATCGAAAAAGGCTTAAAAGCCACACAAGACAAGCTGATGGATATTGCGAGCCCGCTTATCCAGATTTTTACAATTGCTGACAAAACGCTAGCAGATGGCAATTTCAACGCAGACCTGGTGCACGAATGGACACAAAGAGCGTTATGCCTGTTGGGCAACGCCAATGTAGTAATTTCAATCAAACAGCGTAAAGCCGTTATATAAAATTGATGCCAAAGTGGCAGAACTAGGCAGCAAAGAACTTGGTCCAGAGGCTAACGGACTGTTATTTGGGGACAGGTTCATACGTGACCTGAATAAGCACGTATCTGTGTTTACCTCCCTCAATAAGGCACAATTGTCCCTTCGCAGGGTGTTTAGAACCCAGTGTTTTTCCGGGAGAGCTGGTCGCTATAGGGGCCGAACGACTGGCAGAGCTGCCTTCACAGGCTACAGGCATAGCCCATCAGATGCATGGAATTCTGGCAATACCCGTTTCTACCACAAACAGTTCTTTCCCTCTAGAGGATCCATCAGAGGACGTGGCCCTCCGTGGCTCCACTGCTACAGGTAATCGACTGTCCTTATTCTCAAGTTCCTATGGCAGGCCGATTAACCCTTTTTTCCCCACAGTGGTCCCTATTAATGTGGGATCCATGGCTCCTTCAAACCGTATCAGGTTTCCATATAGATTTTGCAGACGATCCTCTGCATCCCTCCCCCCCTCCTCTGCACATGTCTCAAGAGGACAATGTGACCCTAGAGGCTGCGCTAAACGACCTTGTCACCAAGGGCGCTATAGAATGTTCTGTCCCTTCACAGATTCATAAGCAACATGTTTCTGGTCCGAAAATAGCCGTGAGACTTTCGACCAGTTATCAATCTGAAAGACCTGAAAATTTTTATTGTTTACCAGCATTTCAAAATTAAGGGCACTTTTTCCACAGCATGAACGCTGTTCCTGTTTGTGGTCCTGCAGGACATGTTTGCCTGCGAGGCAAACAATGCATTTGCCTTGTTAGCCTCGCGGGCAGGCGGGCTGTTAGGAAGCGCTGATCTGTGAGCTCTCCCTGCTCAGCTCGCTCGCGCGACACAGAGTGATGCCGGGAGCCGGAATATGATGTCATATTCCAGCTCCCTGCATCACTCTCTGGCGCGCGAAGGAGCTGAGTAGGGAGAGCTCACAGATCAGCGCTCCTTCACCGCCTGCCTGGACCTTATACAGACGATTTTCCCCAGCTCCTCTACACTATTGAGCAATGCAATGTCTGAAGACTTTCTCTTTACGTCACTCTGCATCTTACGATCAACACATCTCACTGACGTACGAAGTCCGACTCGAACTGAAAGATTCGTATCAATTGGAAATCAGTGTAAAGGGAATTTATAGAAAGTTAAAAAGATCAAATTCAGCATTTAGTCCTTCAGGGGAAAGAGTTTTCAGTTGAAAAACCCAATACATTTCCCTTTTTCGTAAGATTTTTGTCATATCTCCGCCTCTCCATGGGAGAGTAACCTGTTCTATCCCAGTAACTTTTAAAAGTGTCGGATCTTTATTATGTGTTATAAAGTGTTTTGAGACTGAATGGTTATCATAGCCTCTTCTGATATTGCGGCAGTGTTCTGCCAGTCTTACTTTAAGACATCTTTTAGTCATGCCTATGTACTGAAGTCCACATGGGCATTCCAATAGGTATATGACGTTTTTAGTATTACAGCCTATGAAATCTTTAATTGGATAGGAAGTTTTGGTAATAGTAGAGGAGAAATGAGTGGTCTTGGAATTTGTCGTTCCTTTTGTGGTTCTACACACAATACATTTATTGCACTTAAAAAAGCCTTTTGGCCTGGATAAAAAGTTTTTTCTTTGTTGTACATTATTTTTTGTGTAATTTTTAGTAAGAATTGTTCTAAAGTTAGGGGCCCCTCTAAATACAACATTGGGTCTATCTGGAATATGGTCTTTTAAAAGGTCATCCTGTTTAAGAATGTGCCAGTGTTTATTTATAATTTTTTTTAAAGTTTTATTCTTATTGTTAAAATCCAAAATAATGGGTAATTGAGGGGGGTCTGCTTTTTTAACTTTATATTCAAGAAGTTCCTTTCTCTCCTTCTCTTTTACCGTCTCTAGGGCTGTATCCAATTTGTCTGCTTTATCATTTTTATCTAAAAACATATTTTTCAATGAGGTAGATTGAACATTAAAATCAGTTGTTGAAGAGCAATTTCGATGGAGGCGGAGAAATTGACTTTTTGGAATACCATCCAACCAAGGTTTAAGATGGCAGCTGATTTGATCAATTATCGTGTTGGTACATACTTCTTTAAAGAAGGTTTTAGTTTGGATGCAGCCATCTTGGATAAAAATATTTAAATCTAAAAAAATTTACTGATATATTGCTAAATTCTGAAGATAAAACAATGCCTCTGTCATTAACATTTAAATGATCTAAAAACAACTTAAGATAAGTTTCTGAACCTTGCCAGATAAGAAACAGGTCGTCAATATAGCGAAAATAGGAAACCAGGTTTGCCCGCCAGCCATGGTCACCCCAGACGGCCGAAGATTCCCAATCGGCCATGAAGAGGTTAGCATAGCTGGGGCAAACCCATTCTTATTTTTATTTTCACTTTTTATTTTATTTTATTTCACATTTATTTTTATTTGTATTCTCATCTTATTCTTATTTTAATATCCAATTTTATTCTCACTTTATACATTCTTATTTACACATTACATTTTATACTAACTGCTCTATTTTGCCCTTCTGTATATTTCTTTATTTGGGAGAGGAGGCTTTTCCCTTATAATATAGCTGTCATCTCCTGCATTCACAGTCCAATGCCGTTTTTTACACTGCCCATATTTGGCTTCATGCCCTTAACCTGCAGTAAGAGGGCGGCATGTGAACTCGGATCAACACGCCGCCCAATTTGCTGACGTTAGACGGAGGCGTGCTTTTCGACACCAGGGGGCCCAGACCTTGAGATGTGTCAGGGGCCCCAACATTTCTGATGGCAGCCCTGTGTGTGTGTGTATATATATATATATATATATATGTGTGTATATTTATATATATATAAATTTTATTTATTTTTTGCAGAAGCTGAGAGTGCTAACAGAGTAGAGGAGAACATACATGTAGTTTAAAAGTGAAGCAGTCAACTCAAACATTCCATTTTGCTTCGGTGGTGATCGTTCCACTTTTAGAACTTTACTCCATTATTACTCTTTTTATACATAACTTCCAATGTTTCTACTTCTTCCCATTTACATTGCATGTCCTGAGTGAACTGACTTAGTTCCTTAAGCTTATCTCCTTTTCACAAATTCTAAGTGATTTTCACAGGGTTATTACTAAAATGAGAATTCAAACCGGAAGGCCATGGTAGCCGAATTGAAAGCTGACTTTGAGAATTTTTCATGATCAGTTATTTTGAAATTGAATTTAAAGAGATACTATAGTGCCAGGAATACAAAGTTGTATGCCTGGCACTATCGCTCCCTCTGCCTCCCACTCGCAACCCCCCCACGGTACATAAAGGGTTAAACACCCTTTATTTACTTAACTGATCCCTGTACCCATATCCCTCTGCAGTGGGTTGATGCTCTGCCCCCTTCGACGTCCCACAACAAGCAGGCGCTAATGCGTTGCAAATTTTGCGCATGCATTAGATCACCCCATAGGAAAGCATTGAATCAATGCTTTCCTATGGAAAAAAATCTGACCCTGGAGGTCATCATGCAGAGCGTGAGGACGTCCAGTGTCAGATACCGGACCAAAGGTCTGTTTTAATCCAGGAAGCACTTAGGTGGCTGTCAGCCACTAGAGGCTGACTTATTGCTGGAACTGCAATGTTTTACATTGCAGCTCTATGTGCAAAAGGGACACTGTACCCAGACCATTTCAATGAGCTGAAGTGGTCTGGGTGCCTTTAGTGTTTCTTTAACTTTGAAATCTTTAGTAAATAACCCTGTTAGTGTTTTATTTAATGGGGTAATATCCAGAGCATTGCAACTTAAATGGCACATTGGAGTAGGTTTCTGATGCACAATGTGCAGTGCTATAATTGGGGTATGGTGGACATATTTTCCATAACAGTGGAAATTTTTCATATTGTGTTGGTTTTCATTACCATTGTATAGCCTTTTAAGATTGGACTGATTTCAGTTTTACCCCATGTGGGATAGTATTTATGCAAAAGGGACTGGTGAATGTACGGTTTCCTTAAATGTTCAAGCACAGTACAGAATTGTGTATTTCCTATTTGTTTTATCCTCTACAATGGTACTGAGCACCTCCATCTTGGCATCCTGTCAATCGGTGTTCTAATATTGTCTCTATCCATTTTATCTGTCAGTCCGCTTTGTGTGAATGTACATTGGCTGTGTCAGGATTGAAGTTGATTGTCTAGTGTGTTACTTCTTTTTTTAAAGGAAGACTCGCTGCACTGTGATTTGATACATACAGGTGCATGTAGCTTGGCCCTCTGTTCATGGTATTGGTACATTTTTTCATATTCATATTTGGTTGGTTCTGACTGGCTGGGAGCATCAGCCAACAAATTTGGATAAAAATAACATTTCTGCTCTTGCTACGCTAATGCCTCGTTTCCACTGAGAGGAACGGTTCGGGTCACTTCGGTACGGTATTTTGAGTGTTTCCATTATGAAAGTGGTCCATACAACCAAACTGAACTGCACCATTCCTGGTCCCCCTTCATATGAAGGTCCATAGGAAATGGTACGGTAAGGTTAGGGCAGAGCTACTAGCGTCACACTATACAATTCATTGATTGGCGGACAGGAAAACGTCAATGCTCACGACAAATGACACGCTAGGCATTTGGTCTAAACCCCGCATGGCCCCTGGTGGTTCGACTTGAAGTGGAAACACTCACCTGAATAGGCTGGACCATTCTAACCCTTCCAAACTGTACCGACCCGAACCGTTCCGCTCAGTGGAAACGAGGCAATAGTGTACTTATGTGATGGGTCTTCTAAGCTCTCTTCCCCAGGAATGAACACTAGTCCCTTTCTCAGTGATGAGTGGTACAGTGTACTCTGCATCTACATTGTCCAGGTGTGTGTTGGGAAACTATTAATGCACTAAGGAATACATTATTGTAGTCTAGATTTAAAAACCCCACAAACTCATGACATGTTACATAGGCAGATTGTCGTCATTTTCAGCACTATGTCTTCATCAGAAGGTTATAAACACAAAAGTGGTGCAATGAAGAGAAAGGAAAAGAAAGAGGAACAGAAGAAAATTGAAGCCTCAACAAGCAAAATCGACAATTTTTTTTCAAAATAAAACTGATCCAGAGCAGGATGTAGCAGGTGGAATGCCAGTGGAGACTGAAACTTCTGTTTCTGAAACTGAAATTCTTTAAACATCTAATGTATGTCTTTTAGCTGAAGAGGAGACCAAAGAGAGAGAGAACCTCCCATGAAAATGCCCAGGAAGAAGACTGCATTGTCTCCTCTACGGGAAAAATCACTTTCCCCAGAGGATTTCTTTCTTCATTCTCATGATTTGAGAAAGGCTGGAATCTCCATGGAAATGTTCTGGGAATTTCATCATAAACAGCCTACTCAGGACATCCCATTCAATGAAAACCTTGTTTACTTTAGAAAAGGTATACAAGGATCAAATATTAATATAAAATGGGTTACATACAATGACAAAAAGAAGACCCTGCACTGTTCAATTTGCCTTATGTATTGTGCAGAAAAATATCATTATACTCATTGGATTCAGGGTTGTAATGACTGGAGAATTATTACAACAAGACTCACTGAGCATGAGCAGTCCCAGTGCCATAAACTTGCTAGTGAAGACTATATGATAACTATTAAAGGCAAATCGATCAAGCACAAACTTTCAGTTGAGCATCTTTATATGAGTCACAACCAGGTACTTCAGCGCCGTACTGTTTTTTTAAAGTTTTTTAAATTCGAATCCAAGCATTGCCATACAGAAGCAGCCATTTAGAGTCTGCAGCTGATGTCTTTGAAGATGACCATCTTGAAAATTGAGGAAATTTCTTGGAGGCAGTGAAACTCTTTGCGGAATATAGCCCAGTCCTAAAAGACCATTTGGTTAAAGTTACAGAAGTGGCCAAAAACGTGACCCATCTCAAAAAGGGCGAGGAAATTTTTTAACTTTTCTGTTAGTCCTCTGTAACAAAATTGTTCACAATCATTGGAGATATGATAAAAAAAAGACATTGTTAGGGAAGTTAACAATGCAGGGATGTTTTCGGTACAAATGGATTCTACTCAATATGTCTATGCACATGATCAATGTGCCGTTGTTGTGCAATATGTTGTGGAGGATACAACTAAAGAGTGATTGGTACGTCTTCTGAATGTCGAGGACTCAATCAGCAAGGGCTTACATGATTTGCTAAAATATTATTTGTCTGACATTGGACTGAATCTGCAGCAGTGTATTGGTGATTCCTTTGATGGAGCTGCTAACATGAGTGGAACATATACAGGATTGCAAGCGTTGATGAAAGAAGTGTGTCCTAGTCACATTCATACGTGGTGCTAAGCTCATGTCCTAAATCTTGTTATATGTGATGCAAGCAGTGTATGTGTTCCAGCAGTGAGTCTGTTTGGACTTCTTGGTAACTTGTCCACCTTTTTCTCTGAGTCCTACAAAATGATTAGAATTTGGGAAGACCAGCTCAAAGCCAAGACTGGAAGTGGTAAACCGAAAAGACTTGATAAAATTGGTACTACCAGGTGGTCAAGCAAAGCCAGAGCCCCTTGAAAACTTTGCAGAACATATAAAAACCACTCTGAGGAATTATATTCTGACCTCATCCTTGTTCTGAAGCATGTAAGTAGTTCATCTGATTTTAGAAATTCTGTTCGTCATGAGGCACTAAAACTAAATGAAAACTATATTTGAAACCATACTGGCGGCTTTTACATTTATAAGAATTTTTGACATTACTACTCCTTAGTGATGCCCCGAACAGTTCGCCGAACGGTTCGCCACGGACGGCGAACATATGCGTTGTTCGGTCCGCCCCCCATTCATCATCATTGAGTAAACTTTGACCCTGTACCTCACAGTCAGCAGACACATTCCAGCCAATCAGCAGCAGACCCTCCCTCCCAGACCCTCCCACCTCCTGGACAGCATCCATTTTACATTCATTGTGAAGCTGCATTCTTAGTGAGCTGTCCAGGAGGTGGGAGGGTCTGGGAGGGAGGGTCTGCTGCTGATTGGCTGGAATGTGTCTGCTGACTGTGAGCTACAGGGTCAAAGTTTACTCAATGATGACATAGGGGGCGGACCGAACAGCGCATATGTTCGCCATCCGTGGCGAACCGTTCAGCGAACCGTTTGGGACATCATTACTACTCCTGTATCAGATTACTTGCATTCACCATTATGCAGGCATGGCGAATGGTTGAGGATGCTACAAACCGTTTATCAAAAATTTCAAGAGATTTTTCAGGAGTATATGGATATGCAACGATTTTCATTGATCACCTGAATGAAAAACTAGCTGCAGAGGACATTGCCATCAGTAAATCTTTCACAGAACTTAGATCAACAAGATGTGCAGTTCCTGCAAATCAACAACACAATGTCATCTGTGATACAGTTTTGGAAAGTATGAGAACCAGGTTTGCCACTCATGGCTCACCGGTTTGAGGAAATACTAGCCTCTCCTGAAAAAATACAGTTTGATGTCATTTCTACAGCTGTTCCAGAAATTGATGGCCTTGCTCTTTGTGAAGAATTGATTTCATTTGCATCTAGTTACAAAAAATCTCTCCAGAGGACTGTTTGACAGTGATGAAACATTGAGCTCTGCTGGATAGGAAGAGCCTGACTTCTCTGACTCTGAGCCATCAGCTTGTAAGCCTTCTACCGTGTTTCCCCGAAAATAAACCCTACCCCGAAAATAAGCCCTAGTCGGATTTTCGGGGTGGGCTGCAATATAAGCCCTACCCCGAAAATAAGACCTAGGCATTGTACCTTTGCGGCGAGACTTCCTTCTTCTGCTGTAGGAGGAGCGTCGCACAACGTGATGACAACATTTTGCAGCGCCGTCAGTCTGCCTTCACGGATCTTCAGCGGAAGGATCCATTTCCGGGCGGTGAGGCTCCCAGTGGTCGGACTCGGCAAGGAATCTTTGAAATGTGAGTACCGCTAGATATTTTATGTCTGGGATTAATTGAATTAATTAAAGGGGGTGGGGTGGGTGAATTAATTAAAGGGTGGGCTGGATTAATTAGAGAATTAATTAAAGGGGTGGTGAATTAATTAAAGGGTGGGCTGGATTAATTAGAGGGGGTGAATTAATTAAAGGGGGGTGAATTAATTAAAGGGTGGGCTGGATTAATTAGAGGGGGTGAATTAATTAAAGGGGGGTGAATTAATTAAAGGGGTGGTGAATTAATTAAAGGGTGGGCTGGATTAATTAGAGGGGGTGAATTAATTAAAGGGGTGGTGAATTAATTAAAGGGTGGGCTGGATTAATTAGAGGGGGGTGAATTAATTAAAGGGGGGTGAATTAATTAAAGGACTGGATTAATTAGAGGGGGTGAATTAATTAAAGGGTGGGCTGGATTAATTAGAGGGGGTGGATTAATTAGAGGGGGGTGGATTTATTAAAGGGGGTGGATTAATTAAAGGGGGGGTTCAATGTACATACCGGTACCGTAAATAAATAAGCCCTACCCTGAAAATAAGCCCTACCCTGAAAATAAGCCCTAGTGTGTTTTTTGTGACTAAAATTAATATAAGACCCGGTCTTATTTTCGGAGAAACACGGTATGAAAAAAAACTCTGCTGCAAAAATTGCGCATCCTGTGCATTTAAGCTGCTTTTTCAGTAAAGATTATGTTCTTATGCCTATGAAAATCTTTCTATGGCATACAAGTACTTGATCACTCTAAGCACCATGCAATGCTCCTGTGGCCAGTGTTTGTGACTAAGTGGCTACTAAAAAAGACTGGACATACCCCATTTGCAATACCTTGGGTTGTCTACTATTGCAAATGGTATGCCATCATAGGGGTAATTTTCATTCTTGGGCTACCATAGAGTCTCAAAGGCAACGTAACCAATCTGGCGAATTTTAATGTGAAAAAAATGAAACACAAGCCTTATATTTGACGTTGTAACTTTTGAAAACACCATAAAACCTGTACATGAGGGGTACTGTTATACTTGGAAGACTTCTCTGAATACAAATATTTGTGTTTCAAAACAGTAAAAAGTATCACAGCAATAATATCGTCCGTGTAAGTGCTGTTTGTGTGTGAAAAATGCAAAAAAGGCACTTTTACTGGCGATATCATCGTTGTAATACATTTTACTGTTTTTAATATTTGTGTTCAGTGAAGTCTCCCGAGTAAAACCGTACCCCCCATGTACAGGTTTTATGGTGTCTTGGAAAGTTATAGGGTTAAATATAGTGCTAGCAAATTAAATTCCCTATACTTTCCGCATGGGTTGTCAGGCAGGTCCCGCTAATTGTAATTAATTAAAATACCTAATTATGTAATTATATATATATCACAATACAGTTAGAACGAAATAACACACATCTATATATTTTTTAATAATTTTTGTAATTTTATTTTTTAACGTATTTACATATTTATTCATTTTATATTATATATAAATATATATAACAATAATTATATATATATATATTTAATCAGTATCAGTCTACGTGTAATTTGATATTAGTATATATATATAATTATATTATTTTATATTAATAGTAAAATACACCTAGACAGTGTATGTGTGTGTATGTATATGTGTATATATATACTTAGATCATATATTAATAGATATATGATCTAAGTATATAATATTTTTTTTTTACACTGATTTTAACTTTATTTGATACAGGTAGTCCCCCTGCTGGCAATGCAGCAGCCAGCTAACCCAGCCACTCTCACATGGCCGGGGGGGCCGGAGGAGGCAGGATCTGAGGTGAGTCTCCCCAACCGTGATAAGTAAGAAAAAACAGATGGTGTACTATTATACCCTGCGTCGTTTAGAGCCTCTTAGAATAGGGCGTAATAGTATGCCCTCCGGTTTTAAGGGGTTAAACTGCAGACTGGCCAATGCTATATATTTTTGTAGCTAAAATTGGATGGAACCTCTATTTGTTTTATTATTTGTATTGCACTGATTTAGTTTGCATTGTAATTATTATTATTATTTTTTATTCTTTATTTTCTGTTGTGCATAATAATACAATAAGCTTACACAGCCCCAATAGCAGTTGCAAGTAGACATGTGCAATTTGTTTCGGTCCCAATATGAATTCGGACGAATTTCGGGCAATTGCCGAAGTGCCGAGGTCCCGAAATTACCGAGGTGTCGAAGTTCCGAAGTTGCCAAAGTTCCGAAGCACAGTATTGCCTAAGTACTAATATACTTACCCAGTGAAAGAAGAAGAATGTTACATTGTATACAATTTTAAATAAAAAGTATACAAACATAGCCAGGATTCAGCTGTAAGCATTTGCAACACTTACAACAATCAAGTAACATACATTCACATAAAATGTAAGTTACTTGGCCAGTCAATGTAATGACTGTGGCTGCTCACTATTTAATAGACACGCCCCTACTCGCGGGTTAGCCGGTACGTGTCATAATTAGGGAGTCTCTGTAAACAGGGTAAGTCTTTCGCGTGTCATACGGTGGTCGTGGTATGTGTTATCAGTGATGGTGTGGGACCTCAGTCTGTGCCCTCGGGTCTCAGATGCCCATAATGTCTGCTCGGGCTTCGGTAAACGGTGGTCTGGCTGCTGTCTGGGTCTTAGTCATAGGCTTCTGTGGGTTTGTGTTGTCTTCTTACCAGAAGCCTGATGACGAGGCGACGTCTCCTATGTGTAAGTAGCTGTGCGGCCCTATGTTGTGACTGCTGCGTATGCGTCCTGCGTGGAGCTCTGGGCGATGAATGGGGTGATCCGTCCCGGATTCCAAGTGTGGGTGCGGGTTGGGGAGCTGTCGTTGTTGTTGGCTGGTCCCTCTGGGGGCAGACCCAGGGCCCGCAGCATGGTCGTGGCATCCTGGATGTTCTGGATAGTGTGTGTTCATTTCCTTTAGGACTGCTAGTACTCTGGAGGACTGCCATCGGTAGTCAATCTTGTGGGCTCGGAGTACTAAGGTGAGTGGCCTGAGCGACCTGCGCCAGGCCAGGGTGCTGCTGGATAGGTCAGATAGGATCAGTATAAAACAAGAGTGTCATATCTTCTGCCACGGAGGGCAGACAGGACCGCTGCCTTGTCTCTGACATTATGGAGGGTGAAGATAACATCCCTTGTGGCTGTGGTCGGTGCGCTTGCCGGTATAGGGACTCGAAAGACCTCTTCTGGGGTAATTGCTGTGGCCTGTCTGTGTTGCAAAATTGCCGGCAACAAGCGCCCCATGAGTTTAGGCAGTTTGGCTTCTGGAATGTCCTCCGGGACTCCCCTGATCTTGAGGTTGGACCTCCTCCCAGGATCGCCAGGCGGTGTTCGTACTGCTGTGTTTGCTTGATCAGGTCTTGCGTGGTTCCGAGTTTGCCTCTGTGGCGCGGTGTTTCACCTTCTGTGGCGGTTTAGGGGTCTGTAGGTGTTCCTCCTCTGCGTCGTCAGACATCTCCTCGGAGAAGTCTGAGCACCCGCCATGCAGTGCCGCCATGTTTATTTCAGTGGCTCCTCGTGCCTGCTTCCACATCTCTCCGATCGTGAGCCCCGAGGTAGGCTTGTTCAGTATAGCTTTTTTCCCCTTTCTCCTCATGTGGCCCAGGGCTTTTTGCCCGTCGTTTGGGGCATTAGGGGAGTTAATTCTATCGCTTTATGTAGCCCGGAACTCTCTGTGCATGCGACCCTTCGCTTCGGCGTTCCTGCATTGTAATTATTTTTATATGTAATTGTCTATTTATGATTTGTAATGCACTGGATTTGTCTATTTATGATTTTGTAATGCACTGGTTTTGTTTGTCTAGTTATGATTTGTAATACTCTGGATTTGTCTATTTATGATTTGTATTGCTCTGGTTTTGTCTATTTATGATTTGTAATACTTTGGTTTTGTCTATTTATGATTTTGTAATGCACTTATTTTGGTTTGACTGTTTATCATCGGTAATGCTTTTGTCTTGGTTTGTCTGTTTATGATTTTGTAATGCACTTGTCTTGGTTTGTCTATTTATGATTTTGTAATGCACTTGTTTTGGTTTGTCTGTTTATGATTTTGTAATTCTCTGGTTTTGTCTATTTATGATTTGTAATACTCTGGTTTTGATGGGAGTTTGAGGTTGGCCAGCACTGGGTCTTTGACTCTTCCTCCTCTCTTCTCCTCCCCGAACTGTGTTATTCCTGTACCTGTGAGGAAGTGACCGGCACTCATTTCTTGAAGCTTACCATTAAAGGTTGTAATTGGAGGTAACTTTATTACATTGTAACATGAAGCATATACGTATCTAGAGAAGGGGGCCAAAAGCTGAAAGACATCAAATGAGACAATAGCTACTTTGATAGGACAATACATGGGCATATCTTTTAGGGAGTAAGATCTAATAGACGTGGCTGAGCCTGGCTGTCAAGCGGGCAAGAAATAACTGGTTGCTGATCAGAGATTTATGTTACAGAGTAATGCTTTTTGACGGGGACATCCTAGCCAACAAATCAATACTTTCCTCAACACTTTTGACCTCCAGGAACCTGCGGTGGAATGGCGTGGCCTGAGTGAAACAGAGCAGGAGAACGACATCCGAATTCCCTGCACTTGAGAGTGCCATATGGAACCACTCTCCTCCTACCTCCCCACCCCCCCTTGGACCGGTGGGGGTCATCGCAGTCCCCACTGGGCTGATCTGCACAGCACACATAGCCCACTCGTTAATGCCTACTGTTTGGCAACTGTCACGTTACCCAAAAGAGTGGCCATCAGAACTCCAGAGGCGCTAGGCCTGAAAACAGCTTACGGAGATCAAAATGTTTACATTGCAAGCTCCCTGCTGTGTCTAGAGGAGATCTTCTCACGCATTTGGGCAACACTGGAGGAGCGAGCAGTGCAAACATCGCTTCTGTGTAGCAAAATAGCCCTGAACAGCGAGAAATGTAGAGCAAGAGGATCCCTACCAGGCGAATACTCTGAGCGCCAACCCAATATTCCCTGTGTTGCCTTACCCAAGCTGAGGGCCAATCTGGGATTGAACCCATTACATCCACACAATCGGAAGTCTGCCAGTCTACAGCGGAGCCACCTAAATTGTGTTTTTAACCCTATGGGGTCAGGAATACACATTTGTTGCACAATCTTGCCATGATTAGTTGCTCAGCCTTCTGCAGAATCTCCAACCAACACAAAAGAGTGGGGAAGTATACTGCTAAATTAATCAACACTCCAATAAATGTTATTGCAACAACAATTTGGGAGACACACACTGCCCCTCTTGCCAATTTACCCCAATCGATAACTTTTGGCTGCTGGGAAATTATAGTTCCAGCTTATTGAGAGCAGAAAGTGGAAGACATCAATTATTACATGTTTCACTATCAAAATATAATACATTTACATAATATATTCATGCCGAAAATGTACACGCAGGTGTAATCTTAGTTACTTAATTTTCACAGATCTCTCCATTTTGGAAGAAACTTTCACAAGTCCACATTTTAACCAAATTTAATTATTTGCTCTAAAATACTAATTGTGTCTTTTGACCTTGTAAACCCTTCTGGTAATGATATAGTTAAAAAGAACATTACCTACAGAACATTATTTTCGTACGTTAGGAATCTTTAAGTCTAGCCGCCAAAAGCCGATTACCATTTTCTGCCTTGCCTAACATTCTCAACATTGTTTTGAAATGAAAGATTTAACCCTTTTCTATATTAAAGGGAATACGCTAAGTGCTCTATTCTCTTACAAATAATGTGTGTTAAAACAAAGTCATACAATTTAGCTATTTTACTATTATACTGTCACTGCTATGAGGCTTTTCTCACTGAAATTTTCCCGGATTTTTAATGGCAACAAAATGAAAGGACTTGTGTTCAATATTTTTAAGTGGTCATGGTGCATAGAGTCTCTATGAGCAGCCTTTCAGTAAGAAACTCTGCAAATACTTGTTATTATTGTGCAAGTCCACCTCTGGCAGGTTCATTAGCAGCTCTAAACAAGTGGTCCGGGATCCTAATATCAATTCTGTGCTTAAAAGGCATCTGTGTTCAGCATGCATAGCATTCTGGTGACAAAATACTAATCCCCCATAAGCATGCTTCCTTATGCCCTCCATAGCATTGTCTCCCTGACAACAATCCTCCCGCTGCAAATAAAAATGATGTCATGGAAGGAGTGCTAGACTACAGGGAGAACTTGACCTTGGTGCAGGATAAATGGTAAAAGAAAATTTAAGGGTGGAGGACACTGTCTTTGGTTAGTCTAACAAATGTGTTACAGATAAAGAAATCTCCCAGAGAGTTATATTGTGAGTTGTTTCCCTCCCCTAGTTAACATACTGACCCAGTCAACCTTTTTTTTTAACTGAGTACCAGAGTGGTAAAGGAACATTCCAGCATCATCTCAATGGGAAGTCAGTGACAGGCTTAGAGCATCACCTGAATCTCTCAGCCTATTATCGGCACACAGTCCAGGCAGAGTACTGAAAGAGAGGAAAAGGGCAGGGCCAGATTAAGAACCCATTGGGCCTGGTACTTACTATTATGATGGGCCTAATTACAGAATCTTATCGACAGAAAATGGTAAAACAGTTATACCTCCCACGTGTCATGTATCTGGAGGTGGTGCTAGAGGGAAACTCACAGGATATAGCTATCAGAAAGCACATACCCTATGCTAATCTCTCGCTTTCATCTCTTAGTAAATCCATACCCCCTAACAGCAGAGTCCTGTGAAGCAGGACGTCAGTGCGTGGGATAAGAGGGTGGGCCACTGACGCAAATCACATAACTGGCACCGCCCAAAGGCGTGAACATGCCCAAAAAAGGTGGCATGTTTGCCCAAACAATTGGAAGGCCTGCCTGGCGTGAATTCATTTCAGGCTGCCTGAGAATCATGCAGGCTGGCCAACTAAGGGTGTGTAGTACAGACAGTGCATAAATGTGTCTAATGCAGCAATTCCCAATTGGTGTTCCACGGAACCCCAGGGTTTCATGAGAACAAAATTGGAGTTCCGCTTGGATTTGCCCGTTGGCTGTCCGAAGCATTTAGGGCTAATCGATGGGTATCACTAAACAGGGATCCATTGCATGATTAAGGCTCTGCTGAGCCGAAACGTCACACTTATATTTTGGTGAGGTGGTGAACCCACGAATAAAACTTACCTTAATTATCCTGGAGTGTTGTCTGTGTTCCTCTTTCTTTGATCATAACAGGGATCCGGTCAGGCGCCACGGTCGTCTAAGACCGGGACCGGACCCCTGTTGTATGAGATGCTGGGAGGAAGTGGCAGCACTTTCTCCCAGACAAAACGTGCCGGCTGGAGGGAGAGTGAGCGCAGCGGAGAGTGAGCAGCTGCTAACCTGGCACACCATCCTGAGCCAGCAGCACTATCTGAAGGAAGAAAAAAGGTAAGTGAACAGCAAACATATGTGTATGTGTCTATGTGTGTGTGTATCTGCCAATGTGTGTGAATATTTGTGTGTGTGTGCCAGTTTGTGTATCTGTGTGTCAAGGTGTATGTATGCATGCCAGTGTGTGTATGTGTCACTGTGTGTATGTATATCTGTATGTCAGTGTGTGTATCTGTGTGTGTGTGTGTGTGCTTGTGTGCATCTGTGTGTTAGTGTATCTGTCAGTGTGTGTGTTTTGTGTGCCAAAGTGTGTGTGTTTATCTGTCAGTATGTATACTGTATGTCAGTGTGTGTCTATCTGTGTGTCAGATACATACACATATACAGATACACACTAACACACACTGGCACATACAAACACAGATACACACACTGGCAGATACACACAGGCACACAAATACACACACTGACACACATATACACACACCTTAACACACAGATACACATATCTTGACACACAGATACATACACACACACGCACACAGATACACACTGTGTGTCAAGGTGTGTGTATCTGTGTGTCAAACTGTGTGTATCTGTATGTCACTGTATGTATCTGTGTACCAGTGTGTGTGTTTGTGTCAGTGTGTGTATCTGTGTGTGTGCTAGTGTGTATCTGTGTGTCAAGTTTTGTATGTTCCGGTATGTATCTGTATTTGTATGTGCCAGTTTGTGTCAAGGTGTGTGTATCTGTGTTTGTATGTACCACTGTGTGTATCTGTGTATTAAGGTGTGTGAAGGAAGAAGGAAGGAAGACCCAAACGGGTCAAAACGTTGATCAAACAACCTGTAAACCTTTGATGGATTAAAGACCGTTAATATTCTTAAAAAGACCGGAGAGTGCATCTTTCTTCAATATAATTATTTATCAGCATAAGATTGCACCAGGGCACTTGACTATTCATTACATCAGGAAGGGTGAGTGCCATTATTTGTGCTATATATATATATATATATATATATATATATATATATATATAGTAAAAAAACAACAAAATTTGACAAAAAAGAAGACATTATGCTCTGCTAATTGAGAGGTTTATGCAACGGCGCAAAATATATATTTTTTTTTGGTAGGGGGTTCCACAATGTTGATACACTGTCCCCTCGCACTCACTTGTCCACTCCTCTCCTTATCTTCTTACTAGCAGGCAGAAGCTACTGATAAATAGTGTGGGACAGAGAAAAGGTGTAGAGGAAAGGGAACATGCCACAGTGTTAGAGAGACTGAAGCAGCAAGATTATTTGCATAGTGCGCAAAGACAGCTTTACCTTAACTCATTTCTTTGTCAGCAATTCCACACTTGTTCCCCTAGATCAGTGGTTCACAATATTTTTTCACTTGATTACCCCCTGGCAGCCCATTTTCATAAATTGTACCCATTGTATAACATTTTTTCTGCCCCATCTCTTTTTTTTCTGGGCCCCAGCCTCACCCTGCTCCTCTTCTGCCCCAGCCTCCCCCTGCTCCTCTTCTGCCCCAGCCTCCCCCTGTTCCTCTTCTGCCCCAAGCTCCCCTGCTCCTCTTCTGCCCCAAGTTCCCCCTGCTCCTCCTCTGCGCCAGGTCCCCCCTGCTCTTCTTCTGCCCCGGGCTCCCCCTACTCTTCTTCTTCCCCAGACTCCCCCTGCTCTTCTTCTGCCCCATGCTCCCTCTGCTCTTCTTCTGTCCCAGGCTCTCCCTGCTCCTCCTGTGCACCAGGCTCCCCCTGCTCCTCTTCTGCACTAGGCTCCCTCTGCTTCTCCTCTGCACTAGGCTCATCCTGCTTCTCCTCTGCACTAGGCTCCCCCTGCTTCTCCTCTGCACCAGGCCCCCCCTGCTTCTCATCTGCACCGTGCTGCCCCTGCTTCTCACCTGCACCAGACACCCCATGCTTCTTATTTGCACCATGCTCCACCTGCTTCTCCTCTGCACCAGGTTCCCTCAGCTATTCTTTTGCCCCATGCTCCCCCCCTGCTCCTCTTCTGCCATGGGTTCCACCTGTTCCTCTTCTCCCCCAGGGTCCCCCTGCTCTTCTTCTGCCCCAGGCTCCCCCTGCACCCCAGGAACCTCCTGCGCTTCCTCTTTTCCATGCTCCCCCTGCTTCTCCTCTGCCCCAGGCACCCCTGTTCCTCCTCTGCCCCTGGCTCCCCCTACTTCTACTTTGCCCCAGGCCGCCCCTGCTCCATCTTTTCCCAAGGGTCCCCCTGCTCCTCCTCTGCCCTAGGTTCCCACTGCTCCTTTTCTGTACCAAGCCCCCCTGTTTCTCATATGCCTCAGGCTCAAACTATTCCTCCATTGTCCCAGGCTCACCCTATTCCTCCTCTGCCCCCGCCCGCTTCTCCATGCTCCCCCAGATAGACATGCACACACACAATGACACACCTGCAGATACACAGATACAAACACTGACTCACATACAGATAAAGACACTGACATGCATGCGGATGCAGAGACATACAAATACAAACAATGACATACATACAGATACAGACACACAAAATCACACAGAGACACAGATACAAACACAAAACCGAATACTAATATACATGCAAATGCAGACAAACAGATCCAAACACTAATATATATATAGATGTACAGACACACAGGTCCAAACAATGACACACTCACACAGATAATATGTATACCCTGGTGTTCATATAGGGGTCGCAGCTGCGACTGGGCCGTCACTCCAGGGGGCTCTGCCGCCCTGCAGACCCCTGCGACCCTGTACCAGCCGAAATGTTTTGCGCCGTTCAAGGGGTCCATGGATTTAAAGGGGGCCTGGTCAGCGCTGGGCACTTTAACAGCACGACCGGGCCCCCTGTGATGACATCACTGCTGGGAGGAAGTGACTGCCTCTTTCACTCCTCCCAGCATACACAGAGCCCGCGTGGGAGGAAGGACCGGGAGTCAGAGTGGGACCTCTGACTCTCACCAGACTGAGCCACAACTGGACCCCAGGAAATGTCACCTTCCTGCACCTAAAAGGTAGGAAACAGGAGGGTGACTAAAATATTTTGTATATGTGTGTGTTTGTATGTCTGTGTGTGTCTTTATTTGTGTGTGTGTGTGTCTGTATGTGTCTGTCTGTATGTGTGCCTGTCTGTTTGTATGTATGTGTCTTTGTATGTGTGTCTGTATGTGTCTGTGGGGATATGTGCCTGTGTGTATGTATGTATGCATCTTTGTATGTATGTGTGTCTATGTGTCTGTCTGTATGTGTCTTTGTATGTATATCTGTCTTGTGTGTGTCTCTATGTATGTGTGTGTGTGTGTGTGTGTGTGTGTGCCTGTCGGGGGGGAGGAAGGAAGTGGGAGGAGGGGGGAGGGGGGGCTCCCATGGATCAGTTTTGCACAGGGGCCCCATGGATTGTGTGTATGCCACTGTATGTATATGAGATATTTCATAAAACATTGGGACTTACTGAGTTTACTTCTCTACAAATTCCACCCACTCAATAGTTTATCCTACCCAGCTGGCCATTCCCAACCTACAATTATTTCCCTGGGCTAAATTTACATCCATGGTACCTATAAGTGTAAATTAAACGCAAGGCCATTCTCCCTTTAACACAAAAAGTAAAAGATGTGCAGCTAGGTTGGTGCTATTTAATAAAATTAGTCACAGCACTGACAGAACTGACAGGCAGCTTCCTGATGAGTCTAAAAGTAAAACAACTGCACAGAATTGGTCAACAGTAGTGACTATTAGCCAGGTCAGATTAACAAGCTACTCTCCTACTCACACTCACCATAGTAGAGTGTGCCCGGTACATAGTGCTTCCTTGGTACAAGGGCAAAATTTGTTCCCCCTCCCCCCCCAAAAAAAACCCCTATCCACACACCCACAACTCCCACAACAATTTTAGTATGAGATAAAAGAAAAAATTCCTTTTCCCCTTTTCAAATAGTACTTCCGCATTTGCATTTGTTCTCATAGTGTGTGCATGTGTGTGTGTTTTAAATAATAATATTCAAATAGGTTAACAAACTTTGCCATAAACCGAAAGCTTGAAAGCAATAGCAATGTTTCATCACCAGAGGCAGAGGATAGTTACTTCAGCTTTGTGCAAGAGCAGAGTGTAGATCATTTAGGGGTAGATGATATAGTTGTCAACACTTGGAGTGTAAAGAAGAGAGTATAATTTGGGAAGAGAATAATGATAAATATCAAGTGTGACAATGGAAGACCAATGGGGCTGAGGAAGACAGCTCCTGGGTCCCACTAAACCTACCAAGGCCACCATCTGGGGGTGGCGACCACATGTTATTAATATATTGTAGTTTATAAAGATTTTCCTTGCACAGTGCACTTTGTTGTATGTACTTTTTTTTGTTTTGTTTTTTCACAATTTTTAAAGTTACAGCATATCTTTTATTCTATTGTGCCAACTTTATCAGTTTGGCTATTTTGATCTTAAAGTGGCTCTGCCGTTCACTATTGACTAGTCACTTTTGACAACTTATGTCATAACTACATGTGCACAAATATAGTCATGTATTTTTTTTTCTTTTAAAACATAATAGTTCAGCTTAAACCCATGTAAAAGTGGCCACAGTGAGATCTAAACAGGGGAGAGGGAGAACAATTTGGCTTTACATTAGGGTGTGCATGGGTTCATATACGCGCATTATCATATACTGACACACATGTTAAACCTCTATATTCCCTCTGTAGTTTTCTTCTGTCAATACAAAGGATGATGAGAGGAGTCTTAAACTTCAGTATCCCTGGTGTGTAGGGGAAGGAAGCAGAAGTCTGTGAACCTGCTATTTCAAACTCCTTCCTGCCTCACCCTTGATGGCTGAAATAGCACCAGCCAGACAATAAGTGCCAGGATATCAATCAGTGCCTGGAATAGTGGAATTTTACTGTTTGTGCGTTGTCTAATTATTTAGGCACCTGCTCATAGAAAAAAAATCTTGAACGAATCAGGAGTGTAACTAGGAATCAAAGGGCTTTGGTGCAAAAATCAAAAAAGGATGCCCAAATTGCCCCTCCTTGCTTTCCCTAAGCAATACACCAGAGTGGGATATGTGTGTGGTGGCTGAGTGTGATTGTCTGAGGACTGGCTGAGTGTGATTGTTCAGGGCTGGCTGATTATTATTGTGTTGTTTGGCTGAGTGTGGTATTAATGTGTGTATGTGTCTTTCTATCTGAGTGTAATTGTAAATGGGGTTGACTGCATGTGAGTGCCCAAACCGCAATACATGCCAACTTTTTTTCCCTTAAAGTGCCAACACGGCAATTAAACCTCAATACTGAGGTTTAAGTTTAGAAAAAACAACTCGTACTGTTGTCCGAAATAATTAACAACTTTTGTTTTAAAAGAACACAACAACAGAGAGTTCAATGATACAAATTAAAAAAATTATATAAATAGATACAATTAAAGGACCACTATAGTGCCAGGAAAACATACTCGTTTTCCTGGCGCTATAGTGCCCTGAGGGTGCCCCCGCCCTCAGGGTCCCCCTCCCGCCGGGCTCTGGGGAGAGGAAGGGGTTAAAATCTTACCTTTCTCCAGCGCCGGACGGGGAGCTCTCCTCCTCCTCTCCTCCTCCATAGCGACGTCATCAGCTGAATGCGCATGCGCGGCAGGAGCCGCGCGCGCATTCAGCCAGTTCATAGGAAAGCATTTACAATGCTTTCCTATGGACGCTGGCGTCTTCTCACTGTGATTTTCACAGTGAGAAGCACGCAAGCGCCTCTAGCGGCTGTCAAGAGGCAGCCACTAGAGGCTGGATTAACCATATTATAAACATAGCAGTTTCTCTGAAACTGCTATGTTTATAAAAAAAAAAGGGTTAACCTTAGAAGGACCTGGCACCCAGACCACTTCATTAAGCTGAAGTGGTCTGGGTGCCTATAGTGGTCCTTTAAGCTTATATTTATTAGTATCTCCAACAAATGCAATAAATACACGCACAGACTGCTGAATATATACACACAGTCTGCTGAATACACACACACAAGACTGCTGAATACAGAGACTGATGAATACACACACACACAGTCTGCTGAATACACATACAGACAGACTGCTGAGTACACTCACACAGACTGCTGAGTACACACACACAGACTGCTGAATACATACACAGACTGCTGAATACATACACACACAGTCCGCTGAATACACACACACACACAGTCCGCTGAATACACACACTGCTGAGTACACACACAGACTGCTGAATACACGCACACACACAGACTGCTGAATACACGCACACACACAGACTGCTGAATACACACACTGTAACGGATCACCTGGCACCCCGACTGGGTACCTCTATTGATGGATGCTCCTAGCACTTCCTGAGGACTCCAAGCACTGCAGCAGACACCACAACCACCGAACTGGAGAAGCATACGAATGCTCTCAAGTATATGAATGCTGTAAACGGCGGAACAGGAAAAGCATACAATCAGCTTACACTCCTGGCAATCAGCATACAATCCAATTCCCCCAATAACGAGACAACACTTCATTTTGAGGTCAAGCAGAACTGACTGTACTGACACATACAGCCGCATTTATTCCCAATCCACAAACTTAGTACTGCCCACAGGGTTTTACAGAACAACCAATAACACACGTACATTGCAGAAAACACTCCCAGCAATTATACACAAAATCCTCCCCTCTGCCTGTGATATAATTATGGTGCACAATGGGTTAACATAATTATCACAAGCAGGAAAAATACAGTTTTTATACATGTGCTATAACTTTAAAAATATACGTCCAATCTTCATAAAAATATTCAGAATCAGCACACTTTAAACATAAACAGTCTCAAAAATCAGACAAATCCATCCAGTAGATAAAAAGTTAATCGGGAGTCCTTTATGACCGACCGCAAGCACATTTTCCTTCCCAAAACAGTTCCATAGATTTGGGCTGTGCGGTCAGTCTATTTTACACAGAAAAATGACTAAGTCCCATTCGAATGAACGAACGTGGCCGTTCGTGCATTTAGCTTAGTATAGCAGCAAGTTCAAACTGCTGAACGGGACTTAGTCTCTGCAGCTGAAAACTGAGTGTAGGAGAAGGTAAGGGTCAGCGGTGTTCGTTGAAATGTGTAGCCGATTTCAGTTCCATGGATTTGGCTACACATACCGCTGACCTCGTTCGAATGATCAAAGATGGCCGCTGCCACGTGTTCGTTTGTTGAATGGCAGCCACTTCGACTACTTCGGCACTTTGGCTGCATCCGATGTGCCAATTTAAAGCTGCAGAACTGCTCCAATACAATTTAAAGGGGCAGCAAGTCTTTTAAAATCCAATCTGCTAAAATAGTCTTTAACTGGCAATATCTTCCAAGGGCCATAGTCTTAAAGGGGCATTGTTCCCAAAAGTCACAGTATGTCCCCAGATGGTTCTTAAAGGGCCAGCAGCAACATAATAAAATACAATATGCCGACTATATTTAAAGGGCCAAATCTCCCAGGGGCCATAGTCAGCAGACAGGAGGCGGGGCAAACAGGCTTCTCCAATGCCCAGTGGCGAGGTTGGTTTTGCCACACACACATACTGCATTGAGGGGTGTAGTGCATGTGTTTGTGTGTGTGTGTGTGTGCTGTGTGTGAGGGGTGCATAGGGGTTAAAATCACTTTGAATTCTCACTTTCATGATTATTCCTGTAAGCAGTGGAGGTTGGTAAATAGGGGAAGGTGGGGCGATGTCCGACCAGTTTTTGTTAAAAAAAAAAGTTAAATAAAATCGATTGGTATTTTAAGAACTACTGATAAGTGTGTATTAGAAAACAAACATGTGTCTGTCATCTACAGTTTCCATTCTCCCCTTAACTGATGGCTGGGAATGCAGCTGGTTTTGACCAGAACATACCATCTCATGGGGTTAAAGGGACACTCCAGGCACCCAGATCACTTCTGCCGATTGGAGTGGTCTGGGTGCCAACTCCCACTACCCTTAACCCTGCAACTGTAATTATTGCAGTTTTCATAAACTGCAATAATTACCTTGCAGGGTTAAGTCCTCCCCTAGTGGCTGTCTACTAGACAGCCACTAGAGGGCACTTCCTAGTCCATAGCACAGATTATCTGTGCTATAGCGTTGCTGGACGTCCTCACGCTGTGTGAGGACCTCCAACGTCGCTAAAATCCCCATAGGAAAGCATTGAAAAGCATTTTCAATGCTTTCCTATGGAGAGGCCTAATGCGCATGCACTGCATTGACGCGCAGGCGCATTAGGTCTTCCCAGCCGGCGGGCGGGATCAGTCTATATACATATGATACATGTCGCTGCCTATGGTAAGTGACTGAAGGGGTTTTCACCCCTTCAGCAACCGGGGATGGGAGGTGGGAGGGAGAGGGGACCTGCCGTGCCAGGAAAACGGATTGTTTTCCTGACACTGGAAAGTCCCTTTAAATGGGTAGAGCCCAACAAATATGGGGGGAAGAGGGGGTAACAGGGCCCTATTAATTTAAACTACATCAGCCACTACTGCCTGTAAATATCTCTGTATGTGCATACTAAAACCCTGCATATACCGGGTTCTTGCACCAAGAACACTTAAACACTGAAGCTTCCATGTTGCTTGTATTAACCAGTTGAGCCTAGTTTTAAATAACTCAATAATGTTTTCTGACTTTGGCAGCATTACAGACAGTAAAATTATGTATTAATGTTGTATCCAATCACTTTAAAACTGTTGTAATTCCTGCTGTAAAAACCCAAAACATTATTTAACGGTTACTGATGTCGGATTTTAATATACCCCCAATGAAAGGCAGAGATAAAGTTAAATCTTTTTCCAAAAATAGAAGTATTGTGTATTTGGATTTTAGATTATATGATTAGCCAGTCACTGTAATATAAAAATATCAATGATTTAGAATTATTTTACCATGTCACTGGTTCCTAATGTATTTTTTTGGAGCAAGTTTTTTTTTTGGACAAAAGACAAAAATGTTTCCAAGGCACTCTCTCTTTTTTTCTTTTCATTAGTGTTTTATAAATTTATTTATTTTGTGTGTGGCTGCATTTATATACACAGTAACAAAATATGGACATATATATTACTTTATGTTAATCTCACTAACAAATCATTGGACTGACAATTCTTTACAGTTAATATGTATTAATATGCTCTGCTTATGTTTTACTTACATATTTTACAGGAATCTGTGTTAATATGTAAATATTTTTTATTGATATATGTTACCTATTATATTCATGAATTTTAGGAGTGGTAAACTGCTTGATTCATGTGCATAACTTCTTAGCTTAGTAAATTGCATTAGCTGTGCACAGTCAAGTCCTGTGTATGTTTCTCCATAAGTAATCAGTAGAAGTTGTTTTTGTTTGTTTTTATTTACCATGGCAATGGTGTACTAGTTAAAAGACGTAGATTCATTGGCAAGCAGCATGCTGGCTTTCAGTTAAAGCTTTCCCTGTTGAAATATAACAGTTTTAGTTGTTGTTGCCCTACATTGGTAGTTGGTGAAATCTAAGATGGTCGTGTGCTTCCCCCTGGTGTAACCCCATATTCTCAACACTTGACCTAGTGAGACGTCATGCCCTGTTTAACAATATAAACCTGTAGATACACACATTTGGCACAAAACTACTTTAAAGGGATCCATCTCCACCCCCCATGCTGTTACCAAATGACAACAGTAAAATACGCAGGCCAATTTTTTTAGGTAGCCTAATGCTTGAAGCATGCAGCGGCCGTGTGAGGGGTCTTTACTTAAAAAATGGGTGTCTAATTCTTTTCATAATCTCTCAAAATCTCAACATGATTAGTTACTCAGCCTCTCAGCATTTTCAGACCCAGACAGCAAATAAATGGGTATCATGCAGATACAATTGTGACAAACATAAGATACTTTTTCTAGCACACTTATCATTAGTCTTTAAAAGACCATCATAATTCCTTTTTTTTTTTTTTTTACAAAAAGTGTTTAGCACCGCTGCACCTTCCACTAATCGAACAGCTGACACTGCGGTAAACAGAGCTGAGCATTGGACTGGTATAGGAATTGCAAGCGTTTTGTTTTAAAATTGTGTTGATGTTTAATATTTTGTTCTGTTTGTGTTCTTAAGCCTTGCAAGTGAGATTTCAACTCCCTGTTAATTATTATCATTTTATTATATAAGGCCAACAAATTCCACAGAGCTGGATACATTTTTCACTGTGCCTTAAAGAGTCCATGTCATCAAAAGTCTTCCATATACCATTATGTGTTAAATTCGTCTATATCTTGTTTTGATCATTTTTCAAACTTTATGTAAGTTTTTTTTTTAATTAAAAAAAATGTAAAAAAAAAAATTTTGGACTAACAAACGTTTTACTGTTTCTTGAACAGTTGAAGGCTGGTACATACTCTGTAAATCACAGACTCTGATGACTTCTTTTTTTAATCTATAATTGTGGAGGTTGGAAAATATTGATGAAACTCCAAGATGGCTACCTCTTCAATGACAAATAAGCTTACTATACCTTGCTTACATGAAAATAATTTGCATATATGTACATTCCTAACAGGAATTTTAAAATAGTTTGTGGAAATACATTTTCAGATGTTCTTTAAGAATAAATCTTGTCTATAATGGACGCCTGCTGCCCATTTAATAACTGGAGCTTTCCTGAAATTCTGAAATATTAAGCAATGCCTATATCTCTCATGCCAGCCTTTGCTCTTACAACCAGAAATGAATGCCAGAAAAACAGGCTGCCTGAGAGAGCAGCACATTAAGCCTGCCCAGGAGCTGAGCGCTATTCAAGAACTTGCATAAGCATTTTAAAGGTTACTTAACTTAGCTCGAAATACACTGAATACATAATTTATCACAGAGATACATGATGTATTCCCTTTAGTTTTAATTTTCAAGATATCACTCACCATACCCCCATTATTTCATAATTGTGAGTGTTACACTTTTCTGCTCTTTCTTGCCAGTCAATTATTTGTCAATGAGAGGTGACAGAAATAACTATTTTTAAATAGTGTTCTCTCCCAGGCTAGGATTTTCTTTACAAACAATAAATTTAATATCAAATTTGCTAACACAATGTATAAATGTCATTTTCTGTACTTTAAAATAAGCCTACGTTGATGACAGGTACACTTTGAATGCCCCGAAACTCTTCGAAATAGCAATGTCAAAGGAACAATTTAATATTAAAAATGATATTAGGTTTTAACATTTGAGGTATTCCTTTAACTATCCAAATGCCAATTGCCCTCCATGAATAAAAGTAATAAAGTGCACATTTCTGCTCCACTCCGCCATGGAAAGAATGGCATGACAACAGTTTACTCTTCCTGACAAAGAAAACTGGTGGGTCGTGGTGCGCCAACCAAATATGGTGATCAATAGAATGCTTCTTAAAAGCAAGCATTGGCTAATGCTTCCCTTTGGATGCCCTTCACTTCTGCTTGAGCGATTATTCAAGTGAAGTGAAGCAGGAAGCCCTCCTGGCTGTCAGACTGACTAGAGTGTTAGGGAGGGTTCCTACATTGGCCCAAATCAATAAAAGTGCAGGTTTTTCTTGAAATTTACACTTTTATGAATCATGACAAGGCGGGTATGCAGTTAACAGCTAAAGCGCTTCAGCATGCTATAGTGTTTTAGGGGTTAATAACGTGCTTTCGCTGCACTCTTTTTCTTCCAGGCACTAGGTGACAGATCTGGTCAGTTCGGCAATAGGGAGGACTTTAGGAAAATTGTGTGTTATACAGACTGACGTGACTTTGTATGGCTGTGTTACAGTCAGAGAGTTCAAGACCCTATATCATTACTGTGATTAACACTTAAAATATGTATATGTGAAGATACTGAGCAACTAACATAAAAAAACATTTTAAGGCTGGATATGGGGTTACATATGCATCTTAAAATGATGATCATCTCACTAAAGATTTTTTTTAAGATCACAGATATGATTTGATCTATTCAGTAGTGAGTATAATACAATAATTTTAGCTCAGTAAAGTAACATGTTTATAAAGCATTACAAACATTCAGCATTGTGTTTACTACTTAGCACATGCCAAATGATATCTTCATACTTTATCAACGTGTTTACAAACTTTTTTCTCATCCATGCTTCCATTGCCCTGTGTTATGGATATACATATCGCCTGGGAACCCAAACATTCTACAAATCATGCTGTCCTTACAGGCAACCAATGAAAACCTGCATCACAAATTTAGTAAGCTACGTACAATAAATTGTCAATGTACCCTGCATTTTTATTGGCCTGTGTGCCCTTCAGCCTGAAAGGGGGAAACACACAACTTTATTATTTCAATCTGTCTGTCAAGATTTTATTAAGGGAGAGTATCCCTCTGAAGTAATTAAAAAATAACTCCAAGGATTAAACTCTTGCAGAAATTTAGGTTGAAATGTTTACAAACTGGGGCTATTGTTTTTAATCTGGCCACATCATTAACATTCTCTATATAGTTCAGGTGGAAAAAGCAGAGTGCAAACTGTAGCATTTGGCTAGTCCTGCAAAGTAAAGGTTTGTAGGTGTGCACTGCTGAATTAAAAATCACAAAAGAATGCCCTTTAAGCCGGTATCAAACTGTTTGTGTCACAGACAAAACAGTAATTTGCCTAGATCCCTCCCTCTTGTCTGTAATAGGCTGCTATGAATAGTATGCTGCCTGTGTCACTGAAGGGCAAAGTATTTTGAAATAGAAACAAAACTTGTTAGCACCAGCACTTTATGCACGAAGTAAGGCTATATTAAACCATGCCCTGCAAGAGAACCCCACTTTCTGCATCTTCTACATGACCTTACAAACATCCCCTGCTTTCCTACATCCTGGGACCTGGTCAACAATACTCCATCAAAATGCACCCAGAGGGGAACACAGAGGATACAATCCTACAGCAACACAGCATACGGGCTGAACATCTCCAGGCAGCCCCAAAACAAACAGGTACAGAGGAAAACAGCAGCCTTTGTTTTTTTCACTTTCATGCAGTAGGCTATGTTTGTGGGAGAAATGAAAGCTGACATTGTTTTCGACTAATACTCTATTAATGCCAGTTTAAAGAACACGTAGAACGGGTTATCCGGTCTACGTGGAATAGAATATATACCTGGCTGGTTGTGTGTGTGATGTACAGGGGGAGACAGTTGTGCACACTCAGTAACTGTAGACTTCTGTCTGAACATGCAAAGCTGCCATACCTGTAGTTCACTCACAGTGTGTGATATATATGTGTGTGCGTTCACTGCACACAATGTACTGGGCAACAGGTTGAGATCCATCTGCAGTATAAACAAGCTACCACTGCAAATTCACAATACAATAATGTGCTCACAGTGGTTTGCCGCTGTGGATTGTCAGTACAGAACGTTTATTGCAGTTTCTACTTTATTCATTTGGAGGTTTCTTTCAATTTTGGTTATTTTTATAGCTAATTAGAAAGATTTAAACATTATTTAAAGTGCTAGATTCTGACTTCATTTAAATGAGATGAATTGAGTTTTTACAGCTGACATTGCATTAAATGTAAAGAATAAAAACATACCTCAAAACTTTAAAATGGACAAAGAGAGAAACTTTAAATTTAGGGGTGTGAGCGGGTGTGTAACGGGGACATTGCTGTTCTGATAAATTTTAGGTGACTTATTAATAACAGTTTATATAACTAAAATGTAATTTATAACAGTAACCATGTATGTAATTTACACAGATTGATATATTACTGTATTATTGTTGTTGAGCTTTGTTATACACTCATATACACCAACAATATGGAGCTCCTAGAAAAGATGGATATTGGGATTGAAAAAAAGGGACAGAAATAGGGACTGTCCCTTCTAAATAGTGACACTTGGGAGGTATGTAGAAAATGCAGAATACAGTGGGTCAACAGGCATCTGATACCCATAAATTGAAAAGTTGACAGTTTAAACATAAAAATGATGGAGTTTGGGATGGCCAACAAAACCATGGGCCCTTTTCATCAAGTATTGCATTACGTAGTAATATTGTGATTATTATATTATTTATATAGCACCATCAGATTCCGCAGCGCTGTACAATGGGTTGACTAACAGACATGTAATTGTAAACCGACAACTGGACGTACAGAAACAGAGAGGTGGAGGGCCCTGCTCAATGAGCTTACATTCTAGAGGGAGTGGGGTATAGTGACACAAAGGGTAAAAGTAGGGGTATGAAGTAGGTTGTTAGAAAAGTATTCACGGAGGGCTTAGTAGGTAATGTTTGACAGTTGCAGGAGAGGAGTCATGGAGGGTGGGGGATAAAAACCTGCTAACAGTTTAATTGATATGCTTTCTTGAAGAAGTGAGTTTTCAATAATTTTTTGAATGAGTGGAGACTGGCTGAAAGTCTTACGGAGAAGGGAAGGGAGTTCCAAAGGAGGTGCAGCCCTGGAAAAGTCTTGGAGGCGAGCGTTAGAGGTGGGAGTACGGACAGAGGATAAACCCAGACTACCATATTAATACGGGATTCCATTCCAATATTAAACAAACTGAGCTGCATTTTAATGCAATGATGCCATGAAAAATGTCTTACAGTAAAGTTTTCTGAGATCCAATCAGTATAATGTGCCTTGTCCAAACAATATGAACCCATTAACATGTCATGGAGACTCAAAGGGTGAAGAAATGATTCCGTAGCACTGCCTTTTGGGCTGCCATTCTCATTACTTCCCAGGTTTCCATTGAGTAATGGGCATGAGCTCCTGTGAATATTTATTCAATCATCAAACTTTGCCCTTTTTCTTAGAATTTGCAATGGATCTAACAATTTGAGGTCTGTTTACCAAACAATATAATGTGGTGATATTGCAAATCAATTTGAAAATGTTGGCCTATATATCAGCCACAACTTTAAATGCACCTGCTAATTTCATGTAGGTTACCTTGTGCTGCCAAAACAGCTTTGATGTATCTCAACAATACCACTAAACGTGTTCTGTTGTATCTGGCACATTAGCAGCAGATCTTTTAAAGGGACACTCCAGATCCCTAAATAACTTTAGCTTGCTGAAAAGCTTTATATGTGAAGAGTGTGTCCTCTTTTTTTCATTTTGCAAAAAGTGCAGATTTCAATAGAAATTCTTTTTTTATAAATTAACCTGGTTATACCCACTTAGCTTCCAATCAGACAACAGATCATGTTACTTTTTGGTTTCGGTAGCTCATTTGAGCTGAACTGAAGAGGCCACTGCCATCAGGGAACCCCATTGCCATAAAGTAGTGTATGTGGTCTGCACCATTCTCTAGGTAGGCCGTATGTGTCAATGTAACATCCACATGAATGCCAGGACCCAATGTTTCCCAGCAGAACATTGCCCAGAGCATAACACTGCCTCCAAAAGCATACCTCATTCCCATTGTGCATCCTGCGGCCATCGCTTCCCCAGGTAAACGCAATAAACAAACCCGGCATCTACCTGATCTACAAGAAAACACAATTTATCAGACCAGGCTCCTTGTTCTATTCCTCCATGGTCCAGTTCTGACTCTCACGTCCACATTGGAAGCACTTTCTGTGGTAGATCAAGTTCATCATGGGCACTCTGAGCGTTCTGCAGTATGCAGCCTCATACGCAGCAAACTGTGATACACTGTGTGTTCTGATACCCCCTATTGTGGCCAGATGGCTAACCTTAACTCTCCACGTGCATCAGTGAGCCTTGGGTGCCCATGACCCTGATGCTGGTTCACTGGTTGTCTTTCCTTGCACCACTTTTGAGAGGTACTAACCACTGCATACCAGGAACACCCAACAAGACTTGACGTTTTGAAGATGCAGTGACCCAGTCACCTAGCCATTACTATCTGGCCCTTGTCAAAGTCACTCAGATCCTTTCGCTTGCCCAGTTTTCCTGCTTTCAAAACTTGAACATGTAACAATATAATCAATGTTAGTTACTTCACCTGTCAGTGGTTATTATGTTGTGGCTGATCAGCGTATAACAGAGTTTTCATCAAAACTCTCTTTAGCAGATGAGTATCATCTTAAAGGCAACATATAGATTAAAGAATAAAAACATTTCATTTGGGAATATAGGTTCCTTTCTGTTTCTAAATGTTACTCGTCCGAGGACAGTGTGGCTGAAAAGAGGGGAAGTCATCATGGGAGAGGAAAAAAACGTGAAGACTGGGGAAAGTTTAAAGGGGGCATGTCGGTGATGCAACTTCTGTCATTAGTGATACCCAAATTGGCAAGTCTAAAGCAAAAAGAGGTATATCAGCGTGACCCTTAATGAATCTCCAACCCTTTTAAAAAATCAGTGAATAATGCCCTATTTTCATTATTCCTCTGGGCCTCCTTGATCCCCAAATGCTTGATAATCGTTCTAAATGAAGGTTTTACTTACCTTAATCCATCTGCGGGCAAAGCTCCCAGTGCTACTTGGAACACCCCTTCTGATGTAACGGGAGTTGCGCTGTAGTCCAACTTAAGGCTTCTCATAGAGATTTTGATTGGTCCATTTAACCGGCTCCGAGCGCAGGTGTGCACTCTGAACCAGTAATGAGAGAGGGAGGGAAAGGAGGAGTGCTCACTGAGAGAGCACTTAGTTTCAGTCCGGCCGGGTACAGGAAACAGAAGCTCCTGTACTGGGGTCCGCGCTGGCCTGCTACGCTACAAAGGGAGGTAGGTGGCACAACAGGGAGAGGGGTTAGCACCAAGGGGAGGGGGAGAGAGAGGAACACTAAAAGGGAGGGAGATACCACTAAAGGGGGGGCAGAGAGACCACTAAGGGGTGGGGGGAATAGTGACCACTAAAGGGGGGGAGAGGAGTGACCACTAAAGGGGAGGGGGAGAGGAGTGACCATTAAAGGGGGGAGAAGTGACCACTAAATGAGGGGAGAGAAGAGACCACTAAGGGACAGGGGGCAAGGGAGAGCTCTAAGGACGGAGGGGACAGCTCTGAAGGAGGGGAGAAGAGACAGCACTAAGGGACAGTGGGGCAGGGGAGCTCACAGGGTGACAGTGGAGAGAACTAAGGACAGGAGGGGAAGGGAGAGCTCTAAGGGTGTCTGTGTATCTGTGAGTGTCTGTGTATCTGAGTGTCAGTGTGTATAATTGCCGTGTTGACACTTTATGGAATAAAAGTTGGTTTGTATTGGGGTTTGGGCACTCAAGCTCAAAAATGTTCGCCATCACTGCTCTATACTGTATAAGGAGGAGTAAAATTCAAGTGGTGGAGGAGACTGGCATGCCATCATCTTAACACTTCACCAGCCGCCACTGGTCCCATCTATAAATTGGATTTATTAGAAACAATATATTAAAGTGATGCAGTCATAGGTAATATATCAGTGAAACAAGCTAGTCTTTATTGTGAGGGCTCTCTCCTAGATTGCTGCTGTAACTATTCTAGGTTTTTTACTTTTTCATACAATTAGCAGACAGATAAAAGCTATAGACTATAGTGATGTATGTTTTTGCTAACAATATATCCAATGCCGTGTTCAGAGAGAATTATTTGTTCAGTAATATTATACCAGGCAGTTTTCAGGCACACGATAATAATTGTGTCATTTAGTCAAATGTTTTCCACCTTGGCTTTATGGCTTCTGGCCCTTTAAACAACCACTTGTGTAACTTTATTTGTAAGGATTACCTTGAAAAAACAAAGCCAAATTGTCAAGGACTTCTATTATCAAATAGCACAACCTCAGATAGGTTGAAGTGTTTAACAGTATTTTCCTTGTTTGCAAACTCACTTATCTAAGACTTGATTCAATTAATGAAAGGTGTAAAATACCCAATACACTTTTTATGTAATAGGAAGTATTACATTATTGAACCAGTAGCATATTTACCAATGAAATAAATTGTTGTGCAGTTTGGATTAAATAATCTAATTAATATTAATTTCCAAACAAGAATCTTGAGTATTTTAGAACCCATCCGTAACAATTAAAATGAACGGCGTGTATTTGTTATTTTATTTTTTTACATTTATTTAATAAGTGGACATTTATTGTGCATTGAATAGGACTAGTGGGTTTTCAACTCAGAGGAGTGGGCACGGTTAGCATACTGAATGTGGTTACTGGAGCTGCAGTAAGGAAATAGTACACAGGTCTATATAAATGATAGGCATAGTAGACGAACAAAGCGGTGTGTGATTCGCAGTTTAGGTATAGTGGGCAGTGGCAGAATAATAATGGTAAACCCGAAGCTTAAGCATTATACTTTTCCTTCTCTATACCAAATTATACGAGGTCATATGGCTACTCGCATAATACGAGGCACTAATAGAAACACATTGAGCCCTAGTCAGCCACAAAGGGCTGTGCTCAGAGGAGCGCATGTAACTCCTCTGCCTGAGAACCCCACACTCCTCACTCCAATATACGATCTCAAAGCCCGTTTAGTGTGCCGCCTAAACTTGGAGGATCTCCATCACCCGTCCTCCCCCTCCTCCCCGTCACCCCATAGGTTAGGGGTACCACAGATAGGTCAAGAGCTACAGAATGGCGTTAGATCACTGTTAACACTATATCATACTGACCTGAGGATAACCCACACATAGTCAGTACATTCAAAAATGTAACAGATTACTTCCATCAGATGTGCCCTAGACATAAATCGGCACAAGACATTTACTACATACATTTGCCACCAGGAAAAACGAATAACGCAATGGCTGAGACTTCGGCAATACAAGTATTTGAGTATCACGATCCCTTCAACCTAACCCAGAGAACACACGTCTATTGGAATAACTAGTTAGTTTTCACCACATTGTGCAGTCGCCTAAATGCAAATACCTATATTGAGATATGTTGAACCTTTGATTTTACTGTCACGTTATTGTAAACATGAAACTGTTATTATGCATGGCGAAAATAAAGAATTAAAAAAAAAAACAATATTAATGGTTTTGTAGGAATAATGAGAAGTGCAAAATAGGGGGTTAGAACATGGATTTGAAGGCAAAGAGTTGCAGTTAGTGGTAGATGAAATTGGAAATCAAGTAGAAGTGTAATTGACCAGTGTACAGGTCATATCAACCAATATTCTTTTTATGCCTATTCGGCACACGAAAGGGTTAATCGCATATGACACATCACATATTACATTGTTTATACCATTTACGACATTTTTCATTAAATATGTCATATTTAATTCCATATACAAATTCAACACATTTACCAGAGTTTACACCGTTAATCTCTATACCATTTGCTACATTTAAATCCCCATTTGTTATATTTAATGAATTATACCACATTTAGCCTATTTGGCACATTTTATCATCTATGCCACATTTATACAGACACTATAGGGACCAAGACAACTTTAGCTTAATAGCTGAGGCTAGTAATTGAGCAGTGAGACTGCATTGACATGATCTATACTCCAACACTGCTTCCTTAACCCCTTAAGGATGGAGGCAATTGTACAGTTCTGACCAAAGCAAAAACAAAACCTGGAATTTGCGCTATATCTGTGATCAACCATAATTCACCTCTTTCATATTAAGTGCGCCCACACTTATTATATATCATTGTGTTCAGAAGAAACAGGGCTTTCATTTCATATGAAATAATTATATATGAAACCTAATTTAATATGAATTCAATCTAAAAACGTGTAATCAAGAAATGTTATTTTCCAATTTCTACATGGCACTCTAACTGTTAATGTCTTAATAAATGTGTAAAGTGGTAAGAGCCCAGCAGGGCTGGTGCAAGGATTTTTGGCTACACAGGCGAATATGCATTTTGCCGAACCCCTGTTCTCCCCCGAAAATGTATATATTTACCTGTTTGTCCCTTAATCCCCCTCTTGAACCCCAGCCCTTTTGTGGTTCTCTTTCTTATTATTTGTATAATACTCTAATATATACTCTATTTATGGTATATTTTATGGTCTACTTGCCATTTTTTGTCTTATCTAGAATTATAGATAGCTGCATGAGTTTTCGCCGTTGTAATACTATGTAAATGTTGTACTGTGTAACTTAAAATGTTATCACTTTGAATGATTTTACTTAATTGCTATATTCTGTATAAAATAGTTACTGCCTGCATATTCCATTGGTCTCAGTGGATATAAAAGTAGACCTCAGGAGATCGTGGTATGTGCTTGAAAAAACCTGAGAGGGTAAAAACAGGAGGTTGAAACAGGTACGTGCTGGCGTCAGAGTAGGGGTAGGGTTGGTATCGTGTTAGGACTAACTGCCAACAATTTTTTTAAACTCTAGACATGTGAGACATATGGTATGTGAATCAATTTTAAATTCCTTTTAATTAGTTGCACTTGATGTTTAAAAAAATATTTTTTAACAAACCCATAGCACAAATTCTAGGTTTTGTTTTGGTTCAAGTTGGAATGGCCTCCATTCTTAATGGGTTAATTGTACATCTGCAGCCTTTAACATATTGATAAAGATAGATTGGAATGTACCCCATAATAGACAATAATTCCACAACTTACCTTTCGGTAAAGAGTACCTGGATAGAAAAGTATGAATTACCTTTCACTTGAACAGGTTTTGTGGCTAATACAAGTAAACAAAAATGATCTCTTGTTGGAACTATAGCTACCAAAGTCTAAGGAAATCACAAACAATACAAACAAGTAATAAGTAATAAAGTGTTTATTATAGACTGCAATTAAGTATTGCACAATAATCTTTTTTGGACTTTACTTAGAAAAATAACAGACAACCAACCAAAATAGAAAGAACACTCGAAGCTGTTTTATCAATAAACAACACAAAATGCAACACTAATCCATAAAGATGAAACAATTGCAGTATTTTGAGTTGCTTGTTTTTTAGGATGGTTCAGCATTTTTATTTTGTTATGTAAAAATCTTTAATGTAATAGCACAGCTAAGTATGTCAGACCCTGATAGACATATTTATTCATCCATATTTTATATAAATAAAATAAAGAAATGAGGAATCAGAGGTCAGGTCCATGCAAGTAAATAAGTTATGTTTAAGCACCAGAGATATACAGAGTTATTCACCAAAGTCCAAATGGCTAGATACTGAATGGATGGGGGGGAGGGGCCTGACTGTCATGCCAGAAGGACACACTTTGTGGGAGCTTCGGCACTTGACCTCCAACATTAAGTGAAGCTCTAGTAAGTGCGGATGGCACCTCTCATGCTCGGGCCCATGTGATGCAAGAGAACTATCTTAAGGTTGGTGGTGAGTGACTCTTTGAGGCGCCGCAAGACAATCAACCCGTACCTCAAACCACGCTGGATCTAATTTCCCCTAGCAAGAATCAGGTAGACCTAACCGTCCTACCTGAACACTACATTGTGCTTCACTGTTCTCTCTCATGTGGGCTTCTGGGCCAGATATCTGGACTCTTGTGGCAGGACTCTGTCTCCAGCAGGGCATTGGTTGACCCCTAAGCTGAGCTGAGATACTTTCTACACCTGTCAACATGTCCCAACTGTATATCAAATGTTATTATTTATGCTTATTTTTCTTTTATTATCTGTGGGACTCACAGTTCACTGGCAAGGGGGAACTCCAAGGGCTTTTCTCATTCTCAGTTAATCTTAGTGCATATAATCATCCTTTGTTTTAATCTCTTAATGTATCTCACATGCATGCACTGTGCTTTTCACTGTTATTTTATTTTGTAAAAAAATGAAGCTGTTTTTCCTCTGATTTTATTTTACCCGATAGCAGTGCTTATTTGTGTGCCATAACGCCTAATTCTTTGTGCATGCTCTTGTGCATGCTCTTGTGCATGCTTTGCATTGCTCCAGTCAGTAAAGGAAGTGTTTACATTGCAACCTAGTTACACCTCTTGTGGCAGTCAGAAATTGTCTGTAATAATTACACTTGCAGGGTTAAGGGTGGTGGGAGTTGGCACCCAGACCACTACAATGAGAAGAAGTGGTCTGAGTGCCTGGAGTGTCCCTTTAAGTCATAATCTATCAGCAGTAGTTATAATCCGCTCAGTAGCTGCTTAATAAGTAACATTAAAATAGCCAATCATTACTTACTAGACAAACTTGCTAGTAACAAGTTATCAAAAATTACATAACCACCTTTCAAATGTAACCCTAGCATTTGTCCTTTATGGAGATGTTTCTGTGATTCTTTGTAAAACGTATGCTAAAAATATAAGTAAAATAACTTTTCTTAATGGAACTCTCCAAACACCTATAGTACTTTAAGCTGCTTAAATTGACACTATAGGCACCAGAACAAAAGCTTAACGTAGTGGTTCTGGTGTCTATGTGTCTGGTCTATGTCCCTGCATAGAAAAGGCAGTGTTTACATTACTGCCTAGTAACACATCTACAGGTGATATTCAAAAAACTAGAATATCGTGCAAAAGTTCATTTATTTCAGTAATGCAACGTAAAAGGGGTAACTAATATATGAGATAGACGCATTACATGCAAAGCAAGATCGTTCAAGCCGTGATTTATCATAAGTACGATGATTATGGCTTACAGCTCATGAAAACCCCAAATCCACAATCTCAGTAAATTAGAATATTACATGCAATCAATAAAACAAGGAGTGTACATAGAACAATATCGGACCTCTGAAAAGTATAAGCATGCATATGGACTCAGTACTTGGTTTGGGCCCCTTTTGCAGCAATTACTGCCTCAATGCGGCGTGGAATGGAAGCTATTAGCCTGTGGCACTGCTGAGGTGTTATAGACCAGGATGCTTCAATAGCGGCCTTCAGCATTTCTGCATTGTTCGGTCTTATGTCTCTCATGTTTCTCTTGGCAATGCCCCATAGCTCTATGAGGTTCAGGTCAGGCGAGTTTGCTGGCCAATCAAGCACAGTAATCCCACGGTCATTGAACCAGGCTTTTGGTGCTTTTGGCAGTGTGGGCAGGTGCCAAGTCCTGCTGGAAAATGAAGTCAGTATCCCCATAAAGCTCGTCTGCGGAAGGAAGCATAAAGTGCTCCAAAATCTCCTGGTAGACGGCTGCGTTGACCCTGGACTTAATGAAGCACAGTGGACCAACACCAGCAGGTGACATGGCTCCCCAAATCAACACAGACTGTGGAAACTTCACACTAGACTTCAAGCATCTTGCAGTGTGTGCCTCTCCATTCTTCCTCCAGACTCTGGGTCCTTGGTTTCCAAATGAGATGCAAAATTTGCTCTCATCAGAAAAGAGGACTTTGGACCACTGAGCAATAGACCAGGTCTGTTTTTCTTTAGCCCAGGTAAGACACTTCTGACGTTGTTTGTTGTTCATGACGGCTTGACAAGAGGAATATGACATCTGAAGCCCATGTCCAGGATCCGTCTGTGCGTGGTGGCTCTCAGTCCTGTCCTTGTGAAAGTCCCCAACACATTTGAATGTCCTTTTCCTGACAATCCTCTCCAGGCTGCGGTCATCCCTGCTGCTTATGCACCTTTTTCTTCCACATAACTTTCTATTAATGTGCTTTGATACAGCACTTTTGGAACATCCAACTTCCGCAATTACCTTTTGAGGCTTTCCCTCCTTATGGAGGGTGTCAATGATGGTTTTATGCACAACTGTCAGGTCAGCAGTCTTCCCCATGATTGTTATTCCTACTGAACCAGACTGAGAGACCATTTAAAGGCTCAGAAACCATTTGCAGGTGTTAAGGCTTACTTAGCTGATTATAGTGGAACACTGTGAGCCTAGAATATTGCACTTTTTCACAATATTCAAATTTACTGAGATTGTGGATTTTGGGTTTTCATGAGCTGTAAGCCATAATCATCGTACTTATGACAAATCACGGCTTGAACTATCTTGCTTTGCACGTAATGCGTCTATCTCATATATTAGTTTCCCCTTTTACGTTGCATTACTGAAATAAATGAACTTTTGCACGATATTCTAATTTTTTGAGTATCACCTGTAGTGGCTGTGATTTTACCACTGTAGTGTCAGGAATATATGATTTTGTTCCTGACACTATAGTGTTACTTTAAAGGGACACTATATTCACAAGAACACCCACAACTTATTGTAGTTGTTCTGCTGAGTATAGTCAGTCCCTGCAGGCTTTTCATGCAAACACTTCCTTTTCAGAGAAAAGGCAATGTTTATATTGCAGCCTAGGGAAACCTCCAGTGGCCACTCCTCAGATGGCCACACTTCAGCACTGATGTTCAGCAGACACTGAACTTTCCCCATAGAGATACATTGATTCAATGCAGCTCTATGAAAAGAAGTTGATTTGCCATGGCGGCGTTTGGCTCGCCCTCCCCTTCCCCTCAGACCTCCTCCTTGGCTGAAATCATCAGAATTGACAATCTTAGCCAATCCAATGCTTTTATATGGGAAATCATTGTGATTGGCTAAAATCATCGATTTTGATGAGGTCAGACAAGGAGGCGGATCGCTAGAAAAAAAGGTGGGTATTTACTACCATTAAAGAGGATAATGGAAGCCAGGGGGGCTAAATAGTTTATCACTATAGAGTCAGAAATACATGTATGTGTTCCTGACCCTATAGTGTTCCTTTAAGTACTTTATGTGTAAAAAGTGTGTCCTTTTTTACATGTTAAAAAATGTGCAGATTTTAGTAGAAATTGGTACTTTTATAAATTAAATTGTTTTACCTTCCTGGCTGTCAATCAACAGATCATGTTCCTTCATGGGTTGTTTATCTCACTGGTGCAAAACTCAAGTGGCATACAATTGTGCAGAGCATCTGTTTTGCAAATACTTTTTTACTGAGTTGCATTGGAAGACTGTGATTGAACAGCCACAGAAAATTCGGACTGCAGTAGAAGAAGAGGGCTTGCAACGACTTCAGACAAGAGATCTTCTCAGCTTGTTTAAGATATACCCCCAAAGAGAAAATGCACTCATGTTGTCATTGGGGGTTTATCTGCAGATTAAAAAAAAATATATATTTTATTATTTTGTATTTGGGCAGAGTGTCCTTTTAATATATTTGCATGTGCCATAGGACCCTAATAATTCTCTAGGCACTGGTCAGCTGCAGTGTGGAGACCAAAAAATCAAAGAGTTCAATTTATTTCATTTAAAGGTGGGGACCCAGTAATCTAAACATATGCAGAAACACTTTAAACATTATATATTTATTTATTACATCAGAGTATAATCACTATATGTCCTTCTTACCAGTCTAAGTACAACATTATCAGATATTAACCATGCAAGTGCTATTGTTTAACTTTTTATGTGTTGGGTATTTGTCTATTCTACAAGGACAATTTATATATTTTGTCCACCATAATCCTCACTTTATTGTATCAGTCATTCCCCACATCCAATTAGTCCAAAATCTGTCAGCAGAAGAGAAAGATACAGGACTGAATTTGCAAGTAGACAGAGTAGGCAGCGGCCTATAGGTGCCTGTCTCTTAGAGTCACCCACCCTGAATACAAACAATAATTTTTTGACAAATATTCATATTTGTATGATTTTATTAGTAAAAAAAAAAAGTAAACTTTTTCCATAAAATTTCCATTTCAGTATTATCGTATAATGTACTTTGAACACTCTGCCTGGCAATAGTAAGGAGAGTTGAAGGGACATTGTTAGGACTAGGATAGATCAGGGCCAGATTAACATAGGAGTTTCTGCCTGCCAGTAAGAAGGTTAGTAGAGGAATGGACCAGCAAATGCTAGGGGACAGTCCTTAGAAACCATAGAGCTAGCGCATCATTAGACACATTTATGCCAAGCTCAGGGGGCTGTCTGCACAGTATGCCCTTGGTTGGTCTTCCTGCATGACTGGCAGGCACCCTAACGTGTATTCACGCCATCTAATTTTTTGTGCAGACACGCCCCCTGTTTGGGCAAGTTCACCCCTTTGGGCAGTTTTGGTTACGTGATTTGTGTCAGTGGCCCACCCTTTTACCCACCCGCCCCAGTCAGTACATCTTTCCCCTCCTTTGTTGTACAGGCGTATCCATTTTCTGCACCTGGGATTTTGTACTCTTAGGGCTCTTGTACAGAGACCAGGTCTTCTTCCCACCTGGGGTACTGTGTGTGGTCCCCAGGCAGGTCTTGGTTCACCTATCAGAAGGCAGAAGGCACTGTTGACATAATTATACAGTCTTGCACTATCTTTTGTTATTTTATATTTTAGGTATCCAGCTGTATCCCACATATTTTGTACCATATCATGTTTTCAGTTCAGCATTGTATTTGAAATTTACTTTGAATTCTCATTCTAGTAAATAAACTGTCAGACACACCAACAATAGTTAGTTCTTAGGCAGCCACTGGATCCCAGGTAAGTTTGTGTGTGTGTGTGATAGAGAATGTCTGTATCAGTATATCTGTGTGTGTGTGTCTGTGTGTGTTTGTCTGTATGCGTGTGTGTCTCTGTGTGTATGTATGTGTCTGTATTTATGTGTTTCTGTATGTATGTGTCTGTGTGTGTGTGTCTGGATGTATGTGTGTGTCTACATGTCTGTGTGTATGTATGTATGTGTGTGTGTGTGTGTGTCTGTATGTATGGGTCTCTGTGTATGTGTGTGTGCTTTTATGTATGTATGTGTGTGTATGTGTGTCTGCGTGTGTATCTGTTTGTCTGCATGTGTAGGGTCGGGGGGACATATGGGGTGGGGGGGAAGATGTATGGGAACGGGGACGTACAGGGTGGGGGGTAGAGGTATGGGGGGGACCCAGGGCAATTTTTGCACCGGAGCCCCGTGGTTTCTGGTTAAGCCTCTAATACTGACATAATCACACACACACACACTGGCACATACACACCTTGACACACATATACAAACACTGACACACATATACACACTGGCACATACACACTCAGATACACCCACTCGGATACACACACTCATACAGATACAAACACTGGCACATACATACACACTCAGATACACACACTGACACACAGATACACACACTGGCACATACATAAACACTCAGATACACACTGATACACACACATAGACACACAGATACACACACTGGCACATACAAACACCGATACTTACTGACACAGATACACACACTGACACATACATACTCAGATACACACTGACACACACTGGCACATACACACTGACGCATACACACACTGATACACACACACAATCTGACATACATAAACACATGCATGTTAAAATGTTTGTATTTGCAGCCACCCTCCTGTTAGCTTACCTTGGTGGCCAGAATGGTGGCTTGCTTTGTGGTCTGGTCCTAACTGAGGCTAATGGGGAGGAAGCATGCAGCAGCAGCTCACTTCAGCCTCTCTTATGCCTCCATGCTGCTGTGCTGCTCCCTCCAGCCTCTTCATCCCTGACTCCATTCCTCCGGCATGTCTCTCTCCAATGAAGCTGGGAGAAAGTGCCAGGCTGTCACTTCCTCCCAGTCCTCTGATACTGCAGGGGCCCGGTCACGCTCTTAAAGAGTCGTGCAACCCGACTGGGCCCCTGTACATCGATAACTACCTGATGGGCAAATCGCAGTGGAACCCCAATTTTGTTCTCATGGAAATCCAGGGTTCCGCAGAACACAACGTAGGAAACACTGGCTTAGTGTGTATGTTAATTTGCTTGTGTGTGATTATAGAGTGTATGTTTGTGGGTGTCGGTGTACATCAGAAAAACAGTGTGTTGGTCAGTAATTGTGCGTTTGTCAGTATGTGTTTCAGAGTGTGTGTCAGATTGACAGTGTGTGGGCCAGTGATTGTGGGTATGTGTGTCAGAATAACAGTGTATGTGTCAGTATTGAATGTTGCAGTGTATATGTAAAAAAAAAGGATGTGTAAGTTAGTGAGGACAAAGTCTGATTAAACAAATTCAACAATTTAGGAGTATTATGCATACAAATGTATATTAATATATGTGTATTATATTGATATTTACATGTGTATGTTATAAGCATCACTTCTCAGATTGAAGTGAATAAAAATCTGAATCACATTACTTTAACTATACAGCCAACACACACATTACATACAGCTAGCACACACCACACACGTTATATGTACAGCCAGCACATACACACATTTAATACATACAGCCAGCACACACACTTTACATGCAGTCAACACACACACACACACATTATATACAGCCAATACATGTTACACGCAGCTAGCACACACACTATGGCAAAGGGCAAAACTACATTCTTTTTGCAAAGTAAATAATTTTTTTAATAGCAGAATTGAAGCAAAAATAACCATGTTCTAACTCTAGCAAAGCTAGAGAATATTTCAATATCAACTATTTTTCTATTCAGATTCAATTTGTGACAATGAGTTTAGCAAATAGCCCTGTAAATGTCTACAGCTGTAGGCAAGGACCCCAAATCTTTGTAATTGATAATATTTTGTGTGATGCACATGTAAATTGGGCTGCAGCTTTAGTCCCTTGGACAAGTAGATTTAAAAAAAAAAAATTCCACACCTATGATATTTGTAATGCATTATCTAAATAATACATTCAAAAATGATGGGAGGTCACTATATACTTGTTGTGTCCCCTTAACTTTTAGTGACCTATTGAGTTGTGTTCGACATTTTAACTCTATTGACTTATAAATTATGGCAGCAAGCCATATCATAATAAATAACAGCAGTAAATGTAACCACCAGGATCTTAAAAGGTGTGGCAGAGACAGTGTCCAGAATTTAGAAGACTCTCCTGTTCAGTGATATCTCCATATTCTGCCATTCAGAATATCCACATAAGTGTCCACATAAATAGAATACAGGACTTCTTGCCTCCAAACAACCATGTTCTTCAAAAAGAGAAATGAATGTGTTGTACTAATTGTACTAATGTGTTGCAGTTTGTGTTTGTGTCAAGTTTTAAATATTAGTTTCTAACCCTGGAACAGGGAATTCCAGCAACAGTCCAAAAAGCACGTAAATATTTAAGCTTTCATGATAGAACATTGGGCATTCCTAAAAATTAACTGTTTAATTACACATTAGTCAGACAAATAAAAACACTGGCAGGATTAGAACCCCCCAGAAACTACTAACTTTTGCAGTGGCAACCTGGCATTGCATACTGTTGCATAGTTTGTAATCTATAACAACAAGCTTTTTCATTTAATGTTATCTCTAGCTCTACATAGTTACATAGCTGAAAAGAGATTTGAGTCCATCAAGTTCAGCCTTCCTCACATTTGGTTTTTGCTGTTGATCCAAAAGAAGGCAAAAAGGCCCAGTGGCTTGTGGGTTCCTTATTCAAAAATGCATGACTTTGCATTTATCTATATTGAATTTATCCAAGTCCCTCTGTAAATTATGTTCAGACACTATTTTATTACCTAGTTTTGTGTCATCTGCAAACACTGACAAATGATTTTCAATGTCTACTTCAAAATCATTTATAAATTATTTTTTAAATTATACTGTATGGCTTCTTGATCACAATGTTTTGTAAAGTAACACAATACAAATAAATAATAAATAAAATAACTACCCAAATTTTTTTTTAACAACATTTAAAATTATAAATCAAGCTTTTAACAAAATTTATCGCAATAAAATCTTCAACCTCTCGATTACAATAGAACTAATAATTGATTACTATTTTATGTTGTGCTTTTTAGTCGGGTTTACCGGCTACCAGGAATACCACCTAACAATCCTCTGTTGCTTGGAATTCCTCCTTTACCAGCCTCTGAGTGTGTTCCAAGACCAGCTCACCGAATTGCCCATTACCTTTCAACTGTCTTTAACCCCTTAAGGACATACCCCATATTGAATACCCTGGGTTGTCTACTTTAAAAAAAAAATGTACATGTGAGGTGTGATGCAGAAATTTATGACAGATAACAGTGTTACAATGTTACTATTGATCACTCTTTAAAAATATGTATTTTGAAACAGCAATGTCCTACTTGTACTCATAGCCCTATAACTTGCAAAAACAAAAAATAGCATGTAAACACTGGGTATTTTTTTAACTCAGGACACGTTTGAATCTGTTTAGCAGTTTTTTCATTAGCTTTTGTAGATAAGTAAAAGCATGTTGTTGTATTTTCAACTTTTTACCATATATATATATATATATTTTTTTTAAAGTAAATTATATTACATGATACAAATAATGGTATGTAAAGAAAGCCCTTCTTGTCCTGAAAAAAACAATATATAACTTGTATGGGAACAGTAAATGAGAGAGAGGAAAATTACAGCTAAACACTAGTGATGTACCGAACGGTTCCTGGCGAACATAGCATGTTCGCGTTCGCCACGGCGGGCGAATATATGCGCGGTTCGATCCGCCCCCTATTCGTCATCATTGAGTAAACTTTGACCCTGTACCTCACAGTCAGCAGACACATTCCAGCCAATTAGCAGCACACCCTCCCTAGCAGACCCTCCCACCTACTGGAAGGCATCCATTTTACATTCATTCTCAAGCTGCATGCTTAGTGAGAGGAGGGAAAGTGTAGCTGCTGTTGATTAGATAGGGAAATGCATAGCTAGGTTAGGGTTAGGGTATGCTTTTAAAAAAAAAAAATTTCTATGTAATGTAATTGCAGTTAGTTGTCTGCCACTGCTGCCAGCTTCTGTGTCAGGCTCACAGTGGATACTGTGCCCATTTCCCCAGTCAGTGCCACCACTTATATCTGGTGTCACAATAGCTTGCATTTAAAAACAAAAAACTTTTTTCACTGTTATAGATTGAATAGCAGTCAGTGTCCTTAAAGCGGGTGTGTTACGCTAACAGTGGATACGGTGCCCAGTGCCACCACTCACTGGTGTCACAATAGCTTGCATTTAAAAAAAACAAACTTTTTTCACTGTTATAGATTGAATAGCAGTCAGTGTCCTTAAAGCGGGTGTGTTAAGCTAACAGTGGATACGGTGCCTAGTGCCACCACTCACTGGTGTCACAATAGCTTGCATTTAAAAACAAAAAACTTTTTTCACTGTTATAGATTGAATAGCAATCAGTGTCCTTAAAGCGGGTGTGTTAAGCTAACAGTGGATACGGTGCCCAGTGCCACCACTCATATCTGGTGTCACAACAGCTTGCATTTAAAAACAAAAAACTTTTTTCACTGTTATAGATTGAATAGCAGTCAGTGTCCTTAAAGCGGGTGTGTTACGCTAACAGTGGATACGGTGCCCAGTGCCACCACTCACTGGTGTCACAATAACTTGCATTTAAAAACAAAAAACTTTTTTCACTGTTATAGATTGAATAGCAGTCAGTTGTCTGCCACTGCTGCCAACTTCTGTGTCAGGCTCACAGTGCATACTGTGCCCATTGCCACCACTTAGATCTGGTGACACAAAGCTTGGATTTAAAAACAAAAAACTTTTTTCACTGTTATAGATTGAATAGCAGTCAGTTGTCTGCCACTGCTGCCAGCTTCTGTGTCAGGCTCACAGTGGATACTGTGCCCATTTCCCCAGTCTGTGCCACCACTTATATCTGGTGTCACAATAGCTTGCATTTAAAACAAAAAAACTTTTTTCACTGTTATAGATTGAATAGCAGTCAGTGTCCTTAAAGCGGGTGTGTTGCGCTAACAGTGGATACGGTGACCAGTGCCACCACTCACTGGTGTCATAATAGCTTGCATTTAAAAACAAAAAACTTTTTTCACTGTTATAGATTGAATAGCAGTCAGTGTCCTTAAAGCGGGTGTGTTACGTTAACAGTGGATAAGGTGCCCAGTGCCACCACTCACTGGTGTCACAATAGCTTGCATTTAAAAACAAAAAACTTTTTTCACTGTTATAGATTGAATGGCAGTTAGTTGTCTCAAAGCGGGTGTGTCAGGCTCACAGTGGATACTGTGCCCAGTGCCACCACTCACTCACTGGTGTCACAATAGCTTGCATTTAAAAACAAAAAACTTTTTCACTGTTATAGATTGAATAGCAGTCAGTGTCCTTAAAGCGGGTGTGTCAGGCTCACAGTGGATACGGTGGCCAGTGCCACCACTCACTCACTGGTGTCACAATAGCTTGCATTTAAAAACAAAAAACTTTTTTCACTGTTATAGATTGAATAGCAGTTAGTTGTCTGCCAGCAGGTGTGTCAGGCTCACAGTGGATACTGTGCCCAGTGCCACCACTCACTCACTGGTACCCGGATGAAATTTATTTTCACAAAAGGCAATCCCCAATCTGTACTCGATTGTGCAAAAGGGAATAATGGCATGTCTGGCATACAGTGTTGGGGCAAGGGTCCATCTGACCACTGATACCTGGTCTGTAAAGCATGGTCAGGGCAGGTATATCACCTACACTGCGCATTGGGTAAACCTGCTGACGGCTGCCAAGCATGGAATGCGTGGCTCTGCAGAGGAGTTGGTGACACCGCCACGACTTGCAGGCAGGCCTACTGCCACCTCCTCTACTCCTCCTACTCCATCCTCTTCCATAACCTCCTCGGCTTAGTCCTCTTCTGCTGCTGCGTCTTGCTCCACATCAACGGATATGGGGCGTAACAGTGATTAAACTGATAACAATAGTACTAAACACACCACTCCTATCTGGTGGCACATTAGATTGCACGCGCAGTGCCCCAAATTTGTTGTGATCTGTGAGTAAGGTAAACGGTTGTCCATACAAGTAAGGTTGCAGCTTTTTGAGGGCCCACACCACCGCCATGCACTCCTTTTCAATGGCAGTGTATCTACTTCCCTGGGCAAAAGTTTACGGCTTAGATAAGCCCCGGGTTGCTCGCCACCATCTGCTCCGACTTGGCTCAGTACTGCTCCCAATCCAAACATAGAAGCGTCTGTATGGACGAGAAAGTGTTTAGTTGGATCAGGAGCAGAAAGTACAGGTGATTTAATGAGCGCCGTCTTGAGCTGTTGGAAGGCCTGTTCACACTCTGGGGCCCATACTACTATCTTGGGGAGGTTTTTACACGTTCCTATATGGCACTTACTGGGCTTTAGGGTCAGTCCGGCCTCCCTAATCCGGTCTAGTACGGCTCCTATGTGGGTCAGGTGTTAGGGCCAGGAGCAGCTAAAAATGGCTATATCATCCAAGTAGGCGCAGGCATACTCCTGAAACCCATCCAGTAGCCGATCTACCATCCTCTGAAAGTTAGCCGGGGCATTCTTCATCCCCAATGGCATGACCTTAAACTGATACAGGCCAAACAAGGTGACAAATGCCAACTTGTGGATGGCGTCCTCGGCTAATGGAATTTGCCAGTACCCCTTGCACAGATCTATTGTGGTGAGGTACTGCCCTCTGGCCATTTTGTCTAGGAGCTCGTCTATCCGGGGCATAGGATAGGCGCCTGAGGTTGTTCACATGGAGCATGCGCTTGCCTCCCGTGCCTGTGACCGTACCGATCACAAAGGTGGTATCACAAACCTGCTCTACCACCTTGTATGGGCCCTGCCAGGAAGTCTGCAGCTTGTCCCTGTGGACAGTGTCAATCCATATCTGCCAAGTGACTCGATGTAGGAGGAACAGTCCCTATTCTGCTCTGTGTCAGTGTGTATCAGGGATCCTTAGGACAGGTGTCAATCCATATCTGCCAAGTGACCCGATGTAGGGGAACAGTCCCTATTCTGCTCTGTGTCAGTGTGTATCAGGGATCCTTAGGACAGGTGTCAATCCATATCTGCCAAGTGACACTATGTAGGGGGACCAGTCTCTATTCTGCTCTGTGTCCGTGTGCATCAGGGGCTCTGAGGACAGGTGTCAATCCATATGTCAAGGTGTCAATATGTCATATGTCAGGTGTCAATCCATATTGATTGTGATTTAGGAATGTTAGGTGATTTCTGCCCTTTATGGATTAAAACCAGACTCTGTATCAACTGTGTAATTTTCCATGGGAGTTTTGCCATGGATCCCCCTCCGGCATGCCACAGTCAGGTGTTAGTCCCCTTGAAACAACTTTTCCATCCCTATTGTGGCCAGAAAGAGTCCCTGTGTGTTTTAAAATTCGCCTGCCCATTGAAGTCTATGGCGGTTCACGCGGTTCGCCGGTTCGCGAACATTTGCGGAAGTTCGCGTTCGCCATTCGCTAACCAAAAATTTCGTGTTCGCGACATCACTACTAAACACAAACACCAAAATTTTTTTAAAACAGCTCTGGTCCTTAACGTACAACATGGCCAAAACAGTCCGGTCCTGAAGGGTTTAACAAGAGAGAACTCCACAGTGCAATCTCACACCTTAGTTTTTCAGGAATAACAGCTTAAATGGACACTATAAGCACCAGAACAACTGGAGCTTAGTGAAGCAGTTTTGGTGTATAGAGCAGGCCCATGCAGTCTCATTGCTCAATTCTCTGCCATTTAGAAGTTCAGAAAGAGATGCATGTCTCTTTTCAGCCTATGTAAAACATTTTTGTTTCTGTTTATGCAGCACTAGTCACACCCCCCTTAGCAGTGATGCACACTTCATTTCATTTTCAATCAGATGTTGACATTCTGTAGAAGTTTTTATCTCCTGCTCTGTAAATTAAACTTTAATCATAGGCAGGAAGCTCATGCACAGACTATATTAGGCTATTAACAGAGCAAGATATAAGAAATTAGACAGACTAAGAAAACTTTAAAAAATTAGATCTCTCTTTACAGGAAGTGTTTAGGAAGGCTGTGCATGTTTTTTACAGGGGGGTATGGCTAGGGCTGCATAATCAAAGTGATTAACTCTTAAATGGCAGAGAATTCAACAGTGAAACTGCAGGGGACATGATATATACACTAAAACTGCTATATTGAGCTAAAGTTGCTTTGTTGCCTCTTGTGTCTCTTTAACTTTACAGTGTAAAAGAATGCTTTCTTAACCTTGGGTTTTAATTCAGCATAAAGTCAGATTTGAAGTTAAAGTGCCAGAATACAGGTTAAAATAGCAAGATGGAAACAATTCCATATTTGGCTGAGCTGGAGACTTGTTTTATAATTTTTGTCCTTGCTGTTAAATGAATAAACCCCTGTGTGTGTCATTAATAACCCATAATAACATTACTGAGTAAAGTGTAAAAGGTTAGCTGAAGAATAAATCGCATTTCAAGGAAAAGCTGCAAATTCAGTTGTTTTCAAGATTAGTTTTTTCTAGTTAACAAGTGACATGTAAGTAATGTGAGTTTGGCTAAATTTTAGAATGAGTTACAAAATTATTGAACTCAAATGTTACTCAAGTGTGGTAAATTCCCGCAGTTGTTATTTGATAGATTAACATCCTGAGCTCTCTTCTAGCATCTCGTTCTTATAAGCTCTGTAGTATTTTAATTTACATGGAAATTATGGATTTAAAAAATATTTATATTTTTATAACAATGTTTAAAAAAATGCAAAACATTATAACAATTTAAATCCCTTTTCTTTTTAATCCATGTCAGTACTTTCCCTCTCAATACCAGTAACATTTTCTGTATCCTCTTCCATGTCTAATCATGCTCATAATCAAATGTATCATCTGAACTCGTTCGACCTTGAGCAGAGATACTGGAAATGATGTCACTTGAGCCAAAGAACAGCATTAGTCCTCTGCATTCTGTTCTAAATCACACAAAAGGTTAAAGGATCACTATAGGGTCAGGAACACAAACATGTATTCCTGACCCTATAGTACTAAACCCACCATTCAGGTGGCTTGTCCCCCCTTAGGCCCCCTATACATTTTAAAACTCACCTTATTTCCAGCGCCACGCGGGTGTGCTGGCACTGGCTTTGCCCCCTTTGTGACATCATCAAAATGGCAGATTTTTAGGCAATCCAATACAATTGGATTGGCTAAAATCGGCGCGGGGCCAAATGCCATTTTGGCCAATCAGGACCTCCTCATAGAGATGCTTTGAATCAATGCATCTCTATGAGGAAAATTCAGCGTCTCCATGCAGAGCATGGGGATGCTGAACGGCAGGGCATCTTTGAGCCAGGAAGCCCCTCCAACGGCCATCTGAGGAGTGGCCACTTGGAGGGGTGCCTTGGGGCAATGTAAACACTACATTTTCTCTGAAAAGGCAGTGTTTACATGAAAATGCCTGAAGGGAGCTATTATACTCACCAGAACAACTACATTAAGACTATAGTGTCCCTTTAATGTAAGTAAACATGTTATTCATAATATCCCAAACACAATTGCAAACAGTTAAAAAATCTTTTAAACATAATTAATAGTATCTCTATAAGGAGGTAGTTCACTCTTCATAGATAACTGCTGTATTTTAACAGATTTAGGGATCCCCTGGGTTTATTTCAGCTTTCACTAACTGCTCATTATATGCAGCACAAGCGAATTCATAAGGAGCTCAGACTTCTTCCTAACTCCAGCCATGCCGAGGACTTTGGTGATTCTCCCACACTGGTGCATAATTGTCTGGAGAGGTTTGCTTCCTAACTCTCATCCACCCATATCTGCTGATTTTCCTCCAGTGAATTTTATCTGTGGTACTAGTTACTTTTATGTTGGTTTGATGCTCTGATTAGTTATTATTATAATCATTGCGCTGTGATACTTTGTTTTATAATTTTTTGTATTTAGTCAGCCAGCTTTAGCTGTGTACATAAGCCACTATCTATGTGCAATATATATTTCATATTAATCCCTTAATGCAAAAGGAGTGGTTTAAAGCCATTAGGTGTCCAACAGTACCCCTCTCCCCCCCATCATGTACTTGTTTTATGGGGTTTTGGAAAGTTACAGGGTCAAATAAAGAGCTTGCCCGTTTCAATTTTTATACATTGGAATTTCCCAGATTGGTTTGCGGGGCCTATGTTGCCTTTGAGACCATATGGCAGCATAGGAATGAGAATTTCTCTGAGCATGGCATACCATTTAGTTGGGGAAGGGGTTTGTGATTATTCTTTCTCCCTGTTTTGTTCACAAGAATGTAAACTCCGCAATGAAACCTTACCTTACTCTTTTCTTGTGAGCCTTGTTTGCCACCCACTTATACGTACTGCAATGAATTCCATAACTCATCCACCTGTTTAGTTTTCAAGACTGAGATCACTGTAATTACTTTCTTATCTGGCTCATCCCTTCTTGGTCGCACTGCCACTCTTTTTCCCTGTGGTTCAATGTCACTGTTTGTAACAGATGGGTCGATATTGCTGCCCACTTAGACATTTTGCGATATTGATCTCAAATGTATTAGCAAGGATATTTAATTGTTTTTTTGTTACTATTTGTTACTTTTTTCTGGGGAGCTCTTTTTATAGGGCCATTTTAAGCCCTTGATTAGTTGCACCAGGTGTGCTTGAGATAACACCTGTTTTGCATGTATGTGCTGGGGGGGTTGAATAATTTTTAGACTGGAGATATCATTGTAAGTTGCAGTTTTAGTTGAATTTGGGGAAACCACTTGAAGCATTCGTTGTGTCTAACTATTTCAATTGCTTTTGTTTGATTTGTTCATTGCAAACAACTGAAAATCTATATATTTTGACAATAAACATGATTTCCAATGGGGGTTGTATGTCCTGAGGAATGTTCTTATATAAAACTGAAAGGTTGTCATTTTTTATGTAACCTGGAAACCAATAAAAGAAAGGATTTTAAAGAATCCTGTAGCTCTCGCTCAATGTGGACTTACATTTGATTCTAAATGTATTTTGTTTATTATTTATGTAGAACTATATTATTTTTATTAATTATAAGTCGAGGGAACCTGACTGACAATGCAGGCATTCCCACTGAAGTGGATTTTCTAGTTAAGCTGATCCGAGTCATGCGATCATGGTGCCATAGCCTCAGTTGTCAGACAGTCCCCCAGATCGTGATTGACGCAGAGGTTGAGTACCCAAGGAGAAGGGGATGACAATCATTACATAGTTAAATAGCTGAAAAGAGACATGCTTCCATCAAGTTCAGCCTTTCTCACATTAGTTTTTTGCCCTATGGCGTTAAAGCCCATCTTTTGTAGGATGGCATAGCACGCCCATTGTCATTAAGCAGTTACACATAACTAATGGTAGCTCAATGTGTTAACGCACCAAATATAGAGCCTATTATACCCATGATTTACTTTAAAGGAACCTATTATACCCATGATTTACTTTAAATACAAACATGTATTACTGATTGCCGGGTTCGCCATGGCTCTCCCACGTGGTCCCAACATTATCTCCAATGCTGCACATTACTTGTGCATATCTTTAAATATGCCATCCTAATGATGTGATAACTGGTGTGAACTGGTCGCATCCCAATGATATTACGGTCCACACATCAATCACCTGTCGCAGTTATAGTTGCACTCTTGTGGTTCTAGTTAGTGCAATAGCACGTTCTTAGATTCTTTGGTATTTGACTCTTGGCTTGTGTAATGTTTATCCTGACCTTTGTCCTCCTTTGACCATGGTTTGTATCTGTTTTTCCAGTATTTTCCTATCCATTACTTTGGCTATTACTCTGACTCTATACTCCGTTAGCCTGGCCTAAGGATTGGTATACTGATTGTCCCTTTTTTGTTGTGTTCTGAGTTTGTGTATTTTGGTTCCTACCCCAATCTTCACACTGATGTTTAGAAAAAGCTCCCTCCAACAAAAATGATTAAACATGTTTTACTAACCTTAGTCCTCCTACACAATGGCCTCACTGCAGCTACTCCCCTTCATTACTGATAATCTTAACCAATCCAATGCTTCCACATAGGAAAGAAGGAGGGATGTAATGTGCATGCAATGCCAATCATCATCTTCTCATAGACATGCATACACTACTGCATCTCTGTTGGAAATGTTCAGCGTTTTATACAAACTTTGCAGTACCGCAGCTTGAAACTCACTCAGACAGCCAGGTGGTCATAGGAGGGAATGCAAGCAGTGTATTTTCTTAGAAAAAGGCAATGTTTTCATTGCAGAGACTGCTGGACTGCCTAAATTGTCAGAACCACTAAATTAAGCTGTAGTATTTTAGGTACTTACAGTGTACATTTGTATCAACTTAATCTTCTACCCTTTGAAATCAGTAAAATGATGACTGTGGTGGACCTTGTAAAATTCCCTGAGGTTGCCCGAACCTGTCTTCCTGTACTTCCCGTGTTCGTGGACCGTACAGAAGATGTACCCCCTTTTTATTAGTTCAGAACACCGACCACCCCTGGCTGTTAACCACAATTAAAGGATTAACTCAAGTCCTTTCCCTGTCTGGCCGCCATTCGTTTAATCGATCGCACATGGTCCAGAGCATAGCAGGCTCCCGAACACAGGCAGTGCTACTTTGTTGTTGAGCACGTGGAACTCATTTCGGCTACACAATCTTGCGAACCCTGGAAAGGATTGTACCGCTGCTCGTACAACTTCCCGACCAGCTACACGAATGTTCGGGCGATAGGAACTACCGACTGGGGGGAGCATTCGCTCCCTAACAGCCAGGGTGAACGTTCATCGGTGTTCATACGGGAACCCCTGAAAGGAGACCATCCGTTGCCCTTGATTCTCTGAAACTATTTTAGGTCATCATCTCGTGGCCGGACGGTCAAAACTTCACCCGAATATCGATTCCGTTTTACGGAACGGATCTGAGCACTATTTGGATATGTTGGGCGCTCAGACACGGGCTATTCTGGGATATTAGACTATACAACTTGTGTATAATTTTCATATGTTTTTAGGGTGTTTTGTGATATTTTGTATTACTTCCTGTAACTGAGAGATAATTGAGTTAGCCTTCCAGGGACTCAAATATCTCCCAGACACAGAGATGCCTGGGAGGAACTTGTGCATTTCTCTATGGAGACCCCTTGCTGAGGGTCTGTGCATAAAAAGCAAAATGTGGCACAGTAAACCTCAGTTAACTCCAAGAACTGTGTGTCCTACAGTTACTGGGGGAATTGGCTATAATCACTAAACAGTGCTTCTTACCAACTCCAGAGGATTTCAGCGGAGACTTCAGGCTCCAGATCCTGTCCCACCCCTCCTGGCCCAACGTAAGCCTCAGGGAGGGGGTAATGCAATTTAGGTTGTTTTTTTATCCCCTTACTCAAGCCCTGTCCCCCTCCTCAGGCCCTGTCCCCTTACTAAGTCCCTGTCCCTTTCCTCTGCCCATGTCCCCCTTCCTCAGCCCCTGCCCCCCCCTCTTAAGCTCCTGTCCCTTTCCTCAGCCCCTGGCCCCTTCCACAGTCCCTGTCCCTTTCCTCAGCCCCTGCCTCCCCTCCTAAGCTCCTGTCCCTCTTCCTCAGCCCTGTCCCTGTCAGCCCCTATCCCTTTCCTCCGTCCCTGTCCCTTTCCTCCGTCCCTGTCCCCTTCCTCAGCCCCTGTCACCTTACTCAGCCCGTATCACCTTACTCAGCCCTTGTCCCCCTCCTCTGCCCCGCCAACCTTTCTCAGCCCCTGTCCACCTTTCTCAGCCCCTTTCACTTTACTCAGCCCCTGTCCCTCTACTCAGCCCCTGCCCCCCTCCTCAGCCCTGTCCCCTTACTCAGCCCCTGTCCTCCTACACAGCCTCATGCCCTTACTCAGCCCCTGTCCCATTTTTTTCGAGAGTGGGTGGATCTTGGGTGAGTTTTAACACTTTTTTACCCAGGACTTGACCCCTGTTGTAAATGCATCTGCCTCTGAAATAATCTTAACGTACAACCTGTGTCTCGTGTATTACATACTATTGTTGACATGGAAATTTTGAACACAGCATGCAAGCAGACATTTCCATCTGTGGGTCACTTGTATTCTATGAGCTGCAAGACCTTCCTTACTTACATGCACTTAGCCTTATTTTAGTTCATTGTACTTATTTGCTTTTCATACTATCAAGACAAGACCTATTCCAGCTTTTATAATAAAGGACGTTATATTAAATATATATACCTTATGACCCAAGGAATAGCAAAATATGTTTAATGCGACAAGAAAACAAATTAGCGTGAGGAAAGGTAAGGATTGGATATTGTCCTGATATGAAATGAATGCCATGCCTGTTCTCATGGCTGGTGACTCACATGCCAAACATTCGTGCCATTTGCTTAGATAACTAATGTATTTTATAAATGTTATCTGCATATGCTGTACATGCACTGAATATTTCATTAGGGTGTACACCCATAATGTTTTTTTCTTTATTAATATTATTATTTAAGGTAATTAATCATTTTAAACTTTCGTATGAGATTAGCCTTGGGTTGCCATCTGGCTGGTGTTTTACCGGCACAACTGGTATTTGAGACTGTCTTTCCAGTGCTAGTTTTGCAAAAATATCGGCAATGCAAAGGCCAGTAATTTTATCTAATTGAACTCTGGGAAAGTGGTGAGCCAGAATAGCCACCTTATGCATGGCTGGTACACACATTACTTGACATATGCATAGTCGCCTTTTCCGGCATATGCTTAACAAACACCCTAAAAAATATAAATAGTACTTAAATGTTTTAAAGGTCATTGTCCACATATTAAACATAACAGAACACCCCAACTCTTTTAACAATACTACCCCAGACAATGACCTATATCACAATTGGTAAAACCACATTATAACATATAATTAACATGTAAACATAACCATTGCCACCAAGGACATGATTTCCCAGGTTTATCCATGTAGGGGTATACCGAGATACACAATACACACACCAGGTTCGGAGCTACCAATGAGCTCGAACCTACCAATACCCTTCCAAACCGAACTGTACTTAGCGAACCAAACTATTTTACATCAAGACAAACAACCTACACCTCAACTTATCTATCCGAACAGGAGCTAAATTTAAAAAAGGGGACGGAGGGAGAGTGGGACAAAACAGTTAAGCGAGGATTAATTTAGATGGCCCCTAATCTAAAATGGCCACTATATATACTCCTTTTGCCAAACCCCACCCTACACCCCTTCTATGCCTGTCTCCTAGCCATTCCCTTTAGCTGCGCTGCTTCATGGGCTACAATATAGATACAATGACATGCCCTATAAACACAATGACAAACTGCCATATGCACACTCTCAGTATACACACTAACACACACATTCAGACACAGTATGCACAAACTGATATACACACACTTACACAAAGTATACACACAATGGCACACTGGTATGCAAACAAACACATTCAGGTACAATATACACACACTCACTCAAACAGTACACAAACAATGAAGCATACTGTTATACACAATGACATAATACAACACACACTGACACAAACACACACAATATACACACTGACAGACTGCTAGTGCACACACTGTTATACACAAACACACACTGAGAAACAGTATACACACACTGCTACACATACATAATGCCACATTCACAGTCAGACATAAGGCAGACTATAAGAATTTTTTTTACGTGTTTTAGAGAATTGTCCCCTTCCAAAAGTTTTTTTCTCTTATGCCACTACCTGTGATGTTACATAATGACATGTAATGTGCCATGCATATAATTAATTGTGCAAATTAGCATGATCAGAATTTTACTCCAAGAAAAGTGGCAATGCTAGCTGAACTACTTAGCAATTAACATACTTGTTTTATATTAACAACTACACTTTAATTTAAAAATGCAATTGTGAGCTAACCTATATCAGCACTTGTTTGTTATTATCCTTCCTCTTCTCCTGTTGTGGTTCCTATTGTTTGTTACTCCTGTCCCTCCCTTGCTGTTCCTAATTGTGCTTTTCTTGTAGGTCCTGCTGTTGTTACTCCCTACTCTCTGCCCATCAAGCAGTTACTTTTACCCCTTCTCTTGCTACCTGTCCGTTTGTTACTCTTCTGGTTTAGTCCCTCTTTTTACACCAGTCAGTTATTTTGGAACCTCTCTCTAACTGTTTGTTATTCCATTCACTCAGTCCTGCCTTTTGTGCCCTGTCTAGTGGTTAACCTACCTTTAAATCTTTATTGTGGTCAATTATGCAGTCAGTAAGTCCTTCTCTCCCACTATTGTATTCTCTTTTTTAGTCCTTACCTGCACTCTTGCATGAATGACTCCTGTAAACACTCAGAACTAGACTCTATTAGAGGAGATAAGCTTATCTCTTGTAATTGAATAGCTTATTTTCTATAGAAGTCATTGGGACTCTGTTATATAATTACAACAGATAAGCTTATCTCATTGAATAGAATCTAACCCTGAGTCTGACAGGCCTCTACCCACTTCATGCATGCTGACAGCAAACAGCTGCTGGCTGCAGTGGATCCTCTGTCCCCCGCTACAATGTCTGCAAGAAAAGGAAAAACCATCCAGCCATGCAGTAAACTGTGCCAAGACACACCTGACACACCCGGTGCATACGTCTATAGTTACAGTATCCATGAAAAACATATTCAATGTGTTAATTTGTGCTAAAGCTTTTTACTGAGATCCTTATTTTTGTTTTCTAGGGTGTGGAATCTTTATAGCCCTTTCATCCATAATTGCTGCCATAAGTGGATTGCTAGTGGGCTATGAACTAGGAATAATCTCTGGAGCCCTTCTTCAGTTGAACAGTTTATTGGACCTTACTTGCCGACAGCAGGAAATAGTAGTAAGTGCGTTACTAATTGGAGCACTTCTAGCCTCACTTGTTGGCGGATTTCTCATAGATTACTATGGAAGGAGGATCACAATAATTGTAACATCATGTTTACTTCTCCTAGCAAATCTCCTGTTAATCATTATTGTGAATTATTGGAGTCTCATCATTGGAAGAATTGCTATTGGAGTGTCAATATCTTTAGCTGCCATTGCTACCTGTGTTTATATTGCAGAGATTGCACCACAGCATAACAGGGGCATGTTGGTGTCTTTAAATGAACTCATGATTGTTGTTGGAATCCTTCTGGCCTATATTTCCAATTACGTGTTTGCAACCATCACCAATGGATGGCAGTATATGTTTGGCCTTATTATTCCATTAGCTGCCCTACAAGCCTTTGCTATGTACTTCCTCCCCCCAAGCCCTCGGTTTTTAATGATGAAAGGGCAAGATGAAGCTGCTGGCAAGGTTCTTCAGAAACTAAGGGCATCATCAAATATTAATGAAGAACTCATGGTGATTAAATCATCTATCAAAGCTGAATATCAGTACAACTTTTTGGATTTGTTTTGTTCCAGGGATAACATGAGAGCACGGCTCTTAATAGGTCTAACACTAAGCTTCTTTGTACAAATAACAGGACAGCCCAACATATTGTTCTATGCTTCAACTGTTCTAAAGTCTGTTGGGTTCCAGAGTAATGAAGCTGCCACATTAGCCTCCACTGGAATTGGAGTTGTCAAAGTCGTTAGTACAATTCCAGCAATTATGTTTGTGGACAGATTTGGTAGTAAACGTTTTCTTTGGGTTGGGTCTGCTGTGATGGCTGTATCTCTGGTGGCAATGGGACTAGTAAGCCTTAAAATAGATGTGAGTTCGAAAAGTATGTGTAAAGCCCACAATCATTCTCTTGAAATGTCTGCATTCTCCAAGCCAATGAACATAGCAAGAAGCAATGAGTCTCTCAAGAAAGAATTCAATGAACTATCATCAAGCAGTGAATCAGAGCTTGCTGCATTACGAAACGGTACAAATATCTGGCACTGGACACCAAGGGCAGATCATGCTACTCCAAGAGGCACAACAGTCTCATCACATGGATCTGAAATTTCACTATCTTTGAAGTGGTTGTGTTTAACCAGCCTTCTTGCTTACATTGCTGCTTTTTCTATAGGTTTGGGACCAAGTGAGTATTCCGCTTGACTTAACTGTGCTTGCAGTTACATAGTTAATGAGGTTGAAAACTAAAAGCTAAAAGTCATCAAGTTAAACATTCTAATTACCATTGATCATTAATGCAGAATATAGAGGGAAGGGAGGGGCAGAAACCTAGTGACAGTTAGGGGTTTATTCAATAAACCAAGATTCATAGTGATTTTGAAACTAAATAGTAAAATTGAATCAAAAGTAGATCATTTAGAAAGATTCTCCACTTCAGAAAGTCACAGCTTGGCAGCCTAACATTTTTGGCATTTAGCAAATTACACCCTTAGATGTTCCACTCAAAGTATGACATGTAGTAGACATATCTTTCTGAAATTGTAACAGAAGATACTTAGACATGAAAAGATTCATTCTGTTGCGGTTTGTTAGGACTGAAAATTTAAAATTGTCTCAATGTAAATTCTGAATTTCAAATATTAGGCCACAATAGATAGGATGGAAACATCATAACAGTTAGTTATGTTTCCGGTTCTATTACTTTACTCTAAATTTTGAAATTCAGTTTTTGAAAAAAACAAAACATTGAATAACCCTGAATATTTATCAAAATATTTTGTTAAAATCTTTCATTTCAATGACACATACATTTGTAACTTATTTTCCTGAAAATTCACATAAAATTAAATGTAAGCAAAGTTAAATATTTAATTAAACAATGCTAATCAAGTGATCTATAATTCTGGTTTGTCTGAATTGTAATAAATATTTTAGATTAAAGGTAATCAAGTTACATCCCCTTTTGATGGGGATGTGAGCTTTTAACATCCGCTGAGTTCACGAGAGGCAAAACCATTGAATAGTGATATATATTTTAAAAAGTATTTGATTTACAAAAAAAGGCAAATTAAGAAATAATAATTTTGGTTTTGTAACAAGTGTTTCACTGTTTTGTTTGGGAGAGATACAAATTCAGTTCATTTTTAATTTAAGCTTTAACTGTAATTTTTTTCATACCTAACAATCAAATTCAGATGTGATGTATTTTTGGAAATAACACAAAAAGCTTAAGTGAAGTAATACATAGAAATTTTGTAATGTCTGTTACAGCTTGTATTACAATAAGTTAAGTAGCGGACAATTTAAATTTTGGAATCAGTCTTGTATGTAAAATACACAGGTGATATAAACAATGAACTCCATCCATGAATGGTTCCTTTAGTGCCAGGAAAACAAAGCCGTTTCCTGGCACTATAGGTATCTAGGGAGCCCCCCTCCCACGGGGCTGAATTACCACTTACCTGAATCCAGTGCCGATGTCCCTCGGCGCTGGATCATGCTCCGCCCCTGCTCCTCCCCTGCCGACGTCAGCCCTACCTCCTTTGGGGAAAATCTGATGCTGGAGGTCCTCATGCAGAGGGTGAGGACGTCCAGTATCAGATAACGGACCAAAGGTCCGTTTCGATTCTGGAAGCGCCCCCAGTGGCTGTCTAGTAGACAGCCACTGAGGGCAGACTTAGAGCTGCAATGTAAACATTCTCTGGAACTGCAATGTTTTACATTGCAGCACTAAGTGCAATAGGGACACAGCACCCAGACCACTTCAATTAGCTGACGCTTTAATAAAGTTTTTGAAAATTCTTTAGACCAAAACAATTTCACTAAGCTAAAGCTGTTTAGTGATTAGGGTGTCCCTTTAATGTGGGCATGGTTTATAAGAATACATTGTTTGTGGGATTTTGCTTCCTCCAAGAGGACAAATAGAACCAAGACTTTCAGAAATGTTCTGATTGGAACTCTTTTTGGAACATCTTTGGGAAATACTCATACTGACTGTGCTGGAATTTCACGTATATTGCAACCCAAACAAAAGTTATAGTGAGACAAAGTAAAAACTATTTTGTCTCAGTATATTTCTTACGCCTGACACTTCTAGACACTGGGTGGAGCTAACGCTGTGTAGAAGTGTCAGTCTCCCAGCCATCAGCAGTGACAGCTCCAGAGATATTAGCTGTGTCAATGGAGGATCCTCCATATACCTGAATGCTGTACTCTAGCAAATGTGCAAGAGTACAGCAGTGACGTCAGCTCCTGGTGCTGAAGCATCAAGAGCAGAAGAGGGCTGGCTGGAATAAGATGGCTATGTCCGCTAGGGTCATGTTCAGGTAAGTAAAATTTACCTTTCCCTGTCCCTATGTCACTGTTGGGGGTTTTCACAAATTATGCAAAGTCCCCAGACAGTGACAGTGCTGCTTTAAGAACTGGTCTGTTGATTATGGCTCCAAGTCAAGGCTCCTGAATCGTCCATTTTTGAATACTATCTTCTTTGTCTCAAGGCTGGTTTGTCAATCTACCCAGGAATTCATTAGTTCCCAATACTAGAGTCTCTTTACTGAATGTGCTTTCAAATATTATGTGTGGGCAATTATGCTCTTCAAGAAAAATGATTCCCAGTTCATTCCTTTTTCTGGACCAAGAAAGGGCCAAAACGTTTCAGCTTTACCTTTACTTCTGGCACGTGTTTATTCATCACAGCAGGCTTATTCCTTGATGAATAAATCAGAGCCTGACAGGATCACTGCCCATACTACTAAAGTGGTGGTTATGTCCTAGCTTTTTATCATGGGGTTTCAATGGAGCAGATTTGCAAAGTTTTCCCAGATTTTACCATAGTAATTGTTCTGGACAAAATATTAACCAAATTCATATTAATAAAATGCATATTTACTCAGCATAACCACAATCAGCATTATTCAACCTTATACGTGATTTACCTAAAATGGCCGCTTGGGAGTTTCCCTTTGACATCGACTAACACCCTCAATAAAAAGATGGCGCTGGAATCTGGGGGAGACCTCCTGGATACCAGTGACATCACACCAGGCAGAAGAGCAATAAATGAACCACTTAACACCTAACCAATTATCGATGTATTATTCCATGTTATCTCTGACAATGCATAAGGGGCATGCCGTCTCCCCAGAATAAACATTAATTCCTCAAGTTTTTCATTAACCCGAAACCTGTGTCTGGTGTGAATTACTTCAGGAGCGTGCACGCATCTTTTTAAATTTGGACGGGGGCAGATACCCAAGATAATCGATTGATTGATTCCACATCATTTGGTGCCCAAAGTGGGGCACCGGGTTTTGCCGGTTCGGACGGCGGGAATCCGGGACCGGAGCGGACCTCCGGAAAGTGGGACAACCGGAGCCTGATCACTTCCTAAATACAGTGGTTTGCCTATATTCTCCTGTTTTGTGTCGGTCTGTCTCCGTGTCCACTTCTGGCTTCCACAAGGCTACAAGACAGGTAATCTCTTATCCGGTGCCTTTTTAAGCGAAAAGTAGTAATAGAAACCCTAGGTGGAGGTTCAACCCAAAATTAGGGAGACCCCACCACCCGGGGAGTCTAAAAGGCACCTTGGCGGACACTCCAGAAGTGTCCTAGGGCTTAACCCCTGGATAATAGAAACATAGAAACATAGAATGTGACGGCAGATAAGAACCATTCGGCCCATCTAGTCTGCCCAATTTTCCAAATACTTTCATTAGTCCCTAGCCTTATCTTATAGTTAGGATAGCCTTATGCCTATCCCACACATGCTTAAACTCCTTTACTGTGTTAACCTCTACCACTTCAGCTGGAATGCTATTCCATGCATCCACTACCCTCTCAGTAAAGTAATACTTCCTGATATTATTTTTAAACCTTTGTCCCTCTAATTTAAGACTATGTCCTCTTGTTGTGGTAGTTTTTTTTCTTTAAATATAGTCTCCTCCTTTACTGTGTTGATTCCCTTTATATATTTAAATGTTTCTATCATATCCACCCTGTCTCATCTTTCCTCCAAGCTATACATGTTAAGATCCTTTAACCTTTTCTGGTAAGTTTTATCCCGCAATCCATGAACCAGCTTAGTAGCCCTTCTCTGAACCCTCTCTAAGGTATCAATATCCTTCTGAAGATACGGTCTCCAGTACTGTGTACAATACTCCAAGTGAGGTCTCACCAGTGTTCTGTACAATGGCATGAGCACTTCCCTTTCTACTGCTAATACCTCTCCCTATACAACCAAGCATTCTGCTAGCATTTCCTGCTGCTCTATTACATTGTCTGCCTACCTTTAAGTCATCAGAAATAATCACCCCTAAATCCCTTTCCTCAGTTGTTGAGGTTAGGACTCTATCAAATATTCTGTACTCTGCCCTTGGGTTTTTACGTCCAAGATGCATTATCTTGCACTTATTCACATTAAATGTCAGTTGCCACAATTCTGACCATTTTTCTAGTTTACCTAAATCATTTGTCATTTGGCTTATCCCTCCTGGAACATCAACCCTGTTATATATCTTAGTATCATCAGCAAAAAGACATACCTTACCATCAAGACCTTCTGCAATATCACAAATAAAAATATTAAAGAGAATGGGTCCAAGTACAGATCCCTGAGATACCCCACTGGTGACAAGTCCAAGCTTCAAATATATTCCATTAACTACAACCCTCTGTTGCCTGTCACTCAGCCACTGCCTTACCCATTCAACAATATTGGAATCCAAACTTAAAGATCGCAGTTTATTGATATGCCTTCTATGTGCAACAGTGTCAAAAGTAGTGATGTCGCGAACCGTTCGCGAACTTCCCGTGAACGGCTCGCCGCGGTTCGTGGCGAGCTCCGGTCAGCTGACACATCCCGGCCAATCTCCAGCAGACCCTCCCTCGCAGACCCTCCCACCTCCTGCCAGAGGTGGGAGGGTTTGGGAGGGAGGGTCTGCTGGAGATTGGCCGGGATGTGTCAGCTGACCGGAGCTCGCCACGAACGGTTTGTGGCGAACCGTGGCGAGCCGTTCGCGGGAAGTTCGCGAACGGTTCGCGACATCTCTAGTCAAAAGCCTTACTGAAATCTAGGTAAGCAATGTCTACTGCACCACCCTGATCTATAATTTTAGTTACCCGATCAAATAACAAGAAAGAAAAAGAAAAATGCTCAAATTCTAGCCCATGTCGAAGGTGCATACTTTAAGCACCGAAACGCGCGTCGGGTTCTCTGTCTCTTTTTTTTCACTACTTTCACTTTGGGCACTTTCACCATGTGCAGGTAACCAGCATCCTAAGTATGGTTCTGCACAGTAGCACTATATAATTTTCTAACCTCTCTTCCAACTTCCAAACCCTGTATCTATTAGTTACCTTTGTATTAGTATCAGAGATTGTCTTTCTCTTTTTATAATTTACAAGTTCTCTTACTAGTCACTATGTATTTACAATAATTAGATACATTTTCTTATAGATGACCCCTTATTATTTGGCATTATTATACAAGTATTGATTATTATTGTGGATAAGGAGACTTCATTGTTTAAAGATACTGTCCCCTACTTACAATACACTGCTATCATACAGTGGCCAGGCTATTTAATCAAACTCTTAATACTTAGGGTCGCTATATTAGGTACTTGGATTGGTTTCCGTGATTCTACTAGCATTGATCTATAATTACAATACAGACTGTGACCTATCTAGTTATTAATAAAGGCAGGAGTCTGAGGTCTTTTACTGTCACGGCAAAAAAGTGAGAGGTTTAGCCGAAAAGCTTGGCATTTATCACTTCACATTTGATGTCTCTAAGGTCTGGGAGAAGTAGGAATCCATCTACATTTCAGTCATTATTATTGTAAATAAATTAATTGTCATCAGATCGAACTTTTATTATGTAAATTCCAGACTAGACTCGAATTGCAGGAATACTTCCAGCGATTTGAGCATTTTTCTTTTTCTTTCCTTTTTAAACGAACCTGTCGATTGTCTATCTGCCTCCTTAGTGTTTGTGTGCGTGTGAGAAAGCTGGTGTGTGGTTTATGTTTTATTATTATAGCTTGACTGCCTAGCGAGGGAACGCATCCGCCCGGTGAGGGGCTGGGAATTTATTATAGCTTGACTGCCTAGCGGGCAGGGAACGCATCCGCCCGGTGTGGGGCTGGGAATTTATTATAGCTTGACTGCCTAGCGGGCAGGGAACGCATCCGCCCGGTGAGGGTCTGGGAATTTATTATAGCTTGAATGCCTAGCGGGCAAGGAACACATCCGCCCGGTGAGGGGCTGGGAATTTATTATAGCTTGACTGCCTAGCGGGCAAGGAACGCATCCGCCCAGTGAGGGGCTGGGAATTTATTATAACTTGACTGCCTAGCAGGCAGGGAACGCATCCGCCCGGTGAAGGGCTGGGAACCGCCTAGATAAAGGCTGGGAATTTTGTCGTACTGTTCAGAGCAGAACAGGGTTTTATTTACTGTTTAGTTGTTACTATGCTCGTTGTTATATTGTTCTTTATTATATTATGGTTTTTATTTAATTGTGGCCATAGTGTGGGTACCCTCGCTGTGTGTGTGTGTGTTGTGTGGCTCATCCTTGATTCCAGATTATGTGCACATCTCTATATCTGTGACTCTTGTAAATATCTTCTGTATACTCTTTCCACGTTCACCTCTTCTGTACTTTTTACCCAGAGCTGTGTTAGTCACCCACGCTCGCCTGCTCAGATCCGTGGCCACCATCTTGGGTGGGCGGATCCCGTGACTAGTCTACGTTTAGGGAAGACGCACGAAGATCAATTCCTCCTGGCAGTCGAGCACTGTAGACATTCCTTCTTTTTCCTCTCTCTCTCTCTGTCCCTTTTACGTGGGAAGCCTTGTTTGGTAAAAATGGGACAAGAACTCGCCAGACCTTCCAAAGGCTACTTACCTTGTGACATAGTTAAGGAGAGAGGCTATGTTAAAAATAAAGAAAATAGCAAAGATTTGTGGCTTCCAAATGTCACCCAGTGGTAGATTACAGCCAGAATTTTGGAGGAAATTGCTTATTGACAAAGAGGGCTTATTGTTGGATAATGGGCTAACGAAAGCCATGGAGGCTTGGTATCGGGTGGCAAGAGGACTCGGGAGGGAGGGTTGGTTAGAGGAAGAACTAGATTTTGGAGGACAATCGATTTATGTATATCATACAAAATGTTTGTAATGATGATTCATCTCTTGATGTTCCCCAGCCACCGCCCTATGATGGCGCCCAACACAATGTGAAAGAATCTGACTCCGCCTCCCCAGCCACTACCCAGTCGTCACCTTCAATTGGCGTAGGCTCCTCTGTCCCCACCCCTCTGTGCCCCGTCCTCGGGACGGACAGATCTTATTACTAACTCGTCCCTCTCCCACCTCCCTCTGTTTTTTCCACTGCCCTTGGATCCCTCTTGCCAATATTTGTTTGCTTTCACACATGATCGCCAACAATACACTTGGACTGACATGCCTCAAGGTGCACAAAATTCCCCTACTCAATTCGCCAAAGATATGTTAACTGTCTTAGAACCTTGGCAGAAGTCTCACCCTGACATGGTCCTGCTCCAGTATGTGGATGATCTACTCCTCTGTGCGGATGATCTTCCAACTGCTGAATAAAATTCCAAAGATCTCCTTTGTTTCCTCGCTGAAGAAGGATGTAAAGCCTCCAGAACGAAACTTCACTGGTGCCGGCCCTCTGTGGTCTTCTTGGGACATTGCCTTTCCCATGGCACCCGTCACCTAACAAAGAACAGAGTACTTGCTATTACAAATTTCTCTCTCCCATCTACTCATCAAACTCTTTATACCTTCTTGGGCCTCATCACATATTGCAGGTCTTGGATCCCTGAGGCTTCTCAGCTCATGCAACCTCTCTATGATGCCTTGAAGACTGAACCATTTTCATTGTCTTTAACAGCTCGCTCCTGCTACTATGCCCTTCAAAGGGCCATCTCCTCTGCCCCAGCCTACCTAACTATCAGCAACTATTCAAACTTTTTGTCTCTGAAAATATGGGCCATGCTTCAGGGGTCCTTAAACAATCACATGGTTCCCGTCAACGCCCTATTGGTTATTTTTCATGCATGCTGGACCCCGTGGCTCGAGGTGATTCTTCTTGTTTACGTGCTGTGTTTGCTGCCAGTGCCCTAATGACTTTGTTCTCGGACATAAACTCACTGTCCTTGTTCCTCATGATATCACGGCCATCCTGAATCAAGTCCAACCGAAACATCTCTCCTCCCAGAGACACCTCCGCCTTCAAACCTCCCTCCTCTTGCCTGATAACGTCACTCTACAAAGATGTTACTCTTTAAACCCAGCCACTCTTCTGCCACTTCCCAAGGGGGGAGTACCACAATACTGGTACAGTCTGGACATAAATCCTGATGTTCATATGGACCTTCAAGTGAAAAAACCCATGGTTCCACATGATGAACAACCTGAGGGCTACTTACATTGTACCCTGTGGTTCAGGAATACCCCAGGTCCTGACCCATACTATGAAGGGACCTTCAAGTGAAAAAGCCCATGGTTCCACATGACGAACAACCTGAGGGCTACTTACATTGTACCCTGTGGTTCAGGAATACCCCAGGTCCTGACCCATACTATGAAGGGACCTTCAAGTGAAAAAGCCCATGGTTCCACATGACGAACAACCTGAGGGCTACTTACATTGTACCCTGTGGTTCAGGAATACCCCAGGTCCTGACCCATACTATGAAGAAGAATTATTTAGCCTGGTGGAAATACGCGTCACCCTGACAGAGCTGTTCTGTTACTCCTGAGGAAATACTGTTATCTTGGTCTAACTGCCCATGGAGGTATTACATTTATACCACCGCTGGGAAGTGGCAGTTCCTCATATCTCTTTCACCAAATCTCTCATGGAAAGAACTCGGCCCAATGGCCAAAACATGGAGTACTGCAACTCAAGAACAGCTCCCAATGACGGGGGTCACTAAAAGGACCATAAATTGCAAAACAGTCGGTTACCCTCGATATCACAGAGATATGTGAAGACATCCCTCCTACAGAACAGGACCCGGATGCCCCTCATGACTGTTTTGAACAGATGAAAATGGAGACAACCCATCTCCCGACGGTGCACGAGGCTGCTCTGCCAGATCCTGACTTCACCCTGTTTGTGGATGGTTCTAGATTTGCCAACGTACAGGGACAATATCATACCGGATATGCTGTCATCACAGAAGACCGAGTACTCCAAGCATCTTCACTACCATCATCTAAGTCAGCACAAGAAGCCGAACTAATAGCCCTTACAGCAGCATGTAAGATGTCTGAAGGGAAGCGTGTTAATATCTATACAGACTCAAGGTATGCCCTGGGCGTAGCACATGATTTTGGCTTAATCTGGAAAACAAGGGGGTTTCTTACAGCAGCAGGTACTCCGGTGAAACATGGCGCAGCTATCAACGAATTAATGGATGCCTTACTGCTCCCTGAAGAGGTGGCCATATTGAAGGTAAAGGCCCACGGGAGATTGAATTCAGAAGAAGCATGTGGCAATTACTTAGCCGATCAGGCTGCTAAAGATGCGGCATGCCAGTGTCAGGAAGTGGACAGAAGAGTGCCTGTTGAACAGACTCCTATTTACACTATGCAAACCCTACCTACCGATCTCAAGTTCCTGAGAGAACAACAGGCTGCTGCCACCCCTCAGGAAAAACAAAGTTGGAAAGATAAAGGGGCAACCCTCCAGAATGAAGTGTACACAATCAACCTCAAATTCTGTCTACCCAAGAATATGTACCCAGCTGTCTTTCAGTGGGCCCATGGACCAGCCCATTTATCCAAGCACCTCATGAACTCCCTGATTGATAAATAATTTGAGGCACCCGGAATCACTACTTTGACAAGAAATTACTGCAGATCCTGTACTATATGCGCCACATGTAATCCGGGGAAAATAATTAAAGCCGCACCAAACCATTTGGCCAAGCCACAGTACCCTTTCCAAAGGATCCAAATTGATCATATCCAAATGCCAAAAAGTGGCCGGTATGAATATGAACTGGTCATAGTGGATATGTTTTCAGGATGGCCAGAAGCTTTTCCTGTCACTAATCTCACTGCGAAGACCACAGCAAAGCGCCTACTTACCGAAATCATCTGCAGATATGGAGTTCCTGAGGTGATTGAAAGTGACCAGGGAACATCATTCACTGTGTTGCTAACCAAGGAAATCTGGGCAGCAGCAGGGGTTACCCTTGCATTCCACACACCCTATCACCCACAGGATAGTGGTAAGGTAGAACGCATGAATGACACCTTGAAAGCCAGAATGCTTAAGATGGCCCAAGAAACTAACCTACCCTGGCTGGAAAGTCTTCCCATAGCACTATTTAGTGTAAGGTACACTCCAAGAGGGAGATTTAGCTTATCCCCCTACGAGATTTTATTTGGTACAGCACCCAGGTTAGGCTTTTACTTTCCTCAACAACTTCAAATTCAGTCAGATGCATTGGTAGATTATATAACTGCACTCTCTCATGCCTTGACCAAAATCCATGCACAGGTGTTTTCTTCTATTCCAGATCCAGAATCAAATACAGGCACTCATAAACTCCTTCCTGGTGACTGGGTTATGGTCAAGAAATTCCTGAGAAAGCACACTCTTGAGCCAAGGTTTGATGGTCCATTCCAAGTCCTATTGACCACGTCTACGTCGGTAAAATTGGCTGGGAAGAATACCTGGATACACGCCTCGCACTGTAAGAAAGTTCCTGATCCAGAGGAAGCAGATCCCGCTAAAGTATGAGCTTCCTGTGTCTATTTCTGCTGCTAGGCCTATTAAAGGCCCAACAAGTTGCTATCACCAAAGATAATCGTGTTTACACATTCTGTTATAACTCTTCAAACACACATGTAGCTACTTTTACCTTTGATTACTGTGATATTGTTCCTTGTACTTTTCCACAATCACAACACTCAGCATTATATACAAAGACATACCCAATAGAAAGGACCCATACATTTGTGTGACAGGTGACCATTGGAGACATCATTGTAGTACCTGGAAAGCAGAAGGTTGGAACATAGGCCGACCATGGGGCTACAGACCACAAAGTGTAGGGTGGACAGACATGGGAAACCCTTATTACACAGAATGACCTTATGTAAGCCAACAGGGTCTACCCCATTGAAACTCACCTTAAACACAGAACATCCCAGCCCAGGAGACACTGAAGAGTACGTAATGGGGATGTACTGGAGAGGGGGTGGCTCATATAACAATGGGGACCTTCTATTTATAAGACATGCATACATCACCTGACTGGGTAGACTCTACACACATGACCACTAACCCTCTAAAACCGAACATTAAAACTCTTAAGGACATGGTGGCAATTGCCAATCCACATTCGAGGACACGATGGCTGTGGAGACCGGTTTTTCAGATACCAACCTATGGCTCGAGTGGATGAGGTATAATGCTAATTCACACAATAAAACTAACTGTTATGTCTGTGGCGGGGCCAGACCCCATCTGGGTACAGTGCCTTTTAATCTACCCCCTGATGTTGAGATGTGTTTTCTAAGCCTCTGTGTACAATCAGCCACAAACTCATCAGTATGTGAATCATGGAAAAAGGCATATCCAATAACTCAAGGGAATCTCAGGCCACCTGATGGAATCACCGTGTATCCAGGTAATTACACTTGCTACACTATACATGGTACCACGGGTAAATTTGTGGGTAGTTTCCCTCCCAGCTACGGTGCCACCTATCGGACACCTCCCACTACCTTATTGGTAAATCAAGTCAAGTCCTTGGGAGACATTTATTGGCTATGTGGTGATATGCAACCCAGATCTAAAATGACTGGCCTGTGGTGGGGAGAATGCACTCTGACCAAAGCCATCATGCCTATACATATAATTTCTGATAACCACCAAGGCCCATTTGATTCCCCACACACATATTTTAGGATAAAAAGAGAAACCCCTATTCAAGGTAGTTTCGACCCACATATATATCGATGCCATAGGTGTACCAAGGGGGGTACCAAACGAGTTCAAGGCCAGAGATGAGGTTGCGGCAGGATTTGAATCCTTGATCCCACTCATCACCGCTAACAAGAATGTTAACTGGATTAATTATATCTATTATAATCAGCAACGTTTTGTCAATTATACTAGAGATGCCCTTCAAGGCTTGGCAGAACAATTGCAGGCTACCTCCCAAATGACATTCCAGAATCGAATGGCCTTAGACATGATCCTAGCAGAAAAGGGGGGGGAGTGTAAAATACTCCCCGACACTATGACATGCTGTACCTTCATTCCAGATAATACAGGCCCCAATGGTAAAGTAACCATGGCCATAAAGAAATTAGAAAGTCTCTCTGCCGAATTAAAAAAATAACTCAGGGGTCTCCAATTCATGGGACAGATGGTTGGGATGGATGAGTTGATGTCAGAAAGTTTTCTTTCAAGTAGGTATGGCAGTTCTTACAGTAGTGATTCTCCTCCTCTTCCTGGTTTGCTGCGTGATACCCTGGGTGCAAAGGTACTTACAAAAGACTGTAGATCAGACCATTGACCGCACCACACCTACTTTCCTACATCAAGATATTGACGATATAGACTGTGACACCCAGCACACACCTCTTCAGTCCCACCACCTCAAAAGGACAACTACTTCTTTATAGGAACAGCATAGGGACAGCGTCTGTCTCCACGGGTAGGAGTCTGACGCGGGAGATGTAGTGGGTTAGCCACTACGGGATACCCGCGCAGTGAAGCGTTCGAGGCCAGTTCAGACAGATGAGCTGCAGCCAAGTAGGGACATTGTTAGGGTCAGTTAGTAGTTGTTTCTTTAGTAAATAGTCATTTTAAGGGGGGACCGTTGTGGACAAAATATTAACCCAATTCATATTAATAAAATGCCTATTTACTCAGCATAACCACAATCAGCATTATTCAACCTCATACGTGATTTACCTAAAATGGCCGCTAGGGAGTTTCCCTTTGACATCGACTAACACCCTCATTAACAAGATGGTGCTGGAATCTGGGGAAACCTCAAAGATACCAGTGACATCACACCCGGTAGGAAGAGCAATAAATGAACCACTTAACACCTAACCAATTATTGATGTATTATTCCATGTTATCTCTGACAATGCATATGATGTAATTTTGCTTTATAAGGGGCATGCCGTCCCCCCAGAATAAACATTCATTCCTCAAGTTTTTCATTAACCCGAAACCTGTGTCTGGTGTGAATTACTTCAGGAGCGTGCACGCATCTTTTTAAATTTGGCCGGGGGCAGATACGCAAGATAATCAATTGATTGATTCCACATCAGTAATGTTTTTGTGTCCATTGATGCTTCATTTGGCAGGAAAGTTCTGTGGACAGTCCCATTTAGTCTCCTGCAGACATTTCCATGCAACAATAAATAATTCAGGTTAAACAGTAGTAACGACAAACGAGGGTGTGTCCAGAGATTTAAAAAAAAAAAAGAATTAATTGCATATCCATGTTTCATAAACGTGTGGTCATAATCATTTAACATGTTTCATGCTAATTGGCACTGAGTTAAGGCTTTCTTATCCATGCGCGTCTTCTTTTATGTGGTTATTTTATTCCACAAGCAATGGATTCTCATGTACTGTGACCACAATAAAATGGCTAACTGGGAAATTTCCCATAGGAGGCGCAGGAAGGATGAGTTGTCTACAGGGCTTTCTGGAAAAAGTCTGAAAGGGTCCAGGAGATGACCAAACTGGGCATCTCCTAAGTCCTTTATTGATCCTTTATAGGGAATCATGCTGTTCAGCGTTTCTGGATTTAAAAACTTGCCTATGGGGTTTATTCAGTAAACAGTGATACATGGTAGGCTTAGTGAGTCAACACATTTTGATCAAAATATCAGTCCAAGACAAATTTATAACTGTACTGTAAGTTGCTTGTTAAGAACAGACCCACGCATGATTGCAGATGTATGTGAGAAAGACTAAATTTCTGGCTCATTAAATGATCAAATGAGGATATTTTTTAAAGCTGCTATGTTGGTCTGTAGTGCAGTGCTACGCATTTGTAAACTGACCATTTCTACTTTCTTGTCAGTGGCTTGGCTGGTTCAGAGTGAAATCTTTCCTGCGGGTATTAAAGGTCGGGCATTTTCAATAACAAGCAGTATGAACTGGGGAATGAATCTACTCATATCGCTGACATTTCTCACATTAACTGGTAAGATACATTTGTGGTTCCTTTAAATTTAATACATTCTGTATATGAAGGCAGACGTTTTTGCTGTTGTCAGCATAACTTACTACTCCCATAGAGTAATGTCCTCGTTTCCCAGAGATAATACGTTACCGACAAGGACAACACTATAAATAAAGTATATACAGTAAATATTCTTTTTACGCCTGTGTATAATTATCTTGGATTGTTATGTGAATTTTCTTACTGCTTTTGTAAATGAGGAACACAGACATTAAAATGTTCATAAGTCTGTTCGTTGTTTATGGTTTAAAGCCTCCATTTAATGGACACTCCAGGCACCAAAACAACTTTCATGCATTTTATAGCTTTTTACTTAAAGGAACATTTCAAACATCATAACCACTATTGCACATGGTAGTGGTTATGGTGTCAGGAGTGCCTATTGTAAGTAGTCAAACTGTTTTAGAACAGTTTGGCTTCTTACCAGTGAGCCACAGTGTTTATGGTGTTACAAATGTTCCTTTAAGTAGTTATCTCAATTGTGTATAGATTTTGCAAAAAGCAATGTTTGGTCACATTGTTAAATCTGCCTGCTTTGTTTTTCTCATTCAGTACATGGATGTGGAAAAACTAGTCTAGTTTGAGAAATGTGCTAAAACTGCACATCACGCAGATTACAACCATATATGCGTGTATAGGTGCAGTCACATCAACATACACCTACACAGTCAGTACCTATCAGCCTATTACCCATAGTACACCAACATCACATTCTGCATCCACACGGTACCCATAGCACACTGAGTAACCTATATGAAAAGACTAAGACCTCTCCAACTCTACAAGTAACAAATACACAATTCGATCAACAAAGACATTATTTGCCAGGTGGTTGATGAATACCCTTTCTTCTTTTTCTCATCCTTGTATTGTATGGGGTTAGGAAAAAGTAAACCAACCAGGTAATATTTGCTAAATGCCTATCCCATTCCACCACCCACTCAAGTTTGGAGGGGAGAGGGTAGGGACACACACAATACATAGTTGATTCGTTTCTCCATGTTGATAGGCCCTAATACTGTAACACCCCATATCCAAATAGAGGCCAGTTAAACAAATCTACCTCAAAGCCCTGTCCAAAGTAGCATTGTTACCAACCTTAATCATGAGATAATAGCAAATAAGTACAAGCAGCTTCTACTGCTCTGTCTTACAGTTAAGTATGTATACGAAAGACAACCTTTGTTTAAAAATCAGACTATATTTTTTGCTGATGTGGCTTTTAACGCATCTTTAAATCCTAAAAACAAGGTATTTACCCCTTAGCCATTCCTTTAAATTTTAAGCCTCATTAGTCTGCAGTTCAGCAACCCCTTCTACATAATAAGAGTCATTAGTTATTTTCTATTCATCCATTTTTATTGTTTATTAACTTTTAGAGCAATAAGTAATTTAATCACAAATAAGTGATATTTTTCTGTTAATAAATAATATGCTTCAACCACCTTATTTAGATAAAAACAATATTGTTGTGCATTGATAACACAATCATTTTTGTTTTGTTAACAGAGAGAGTTGGTCTACCGTGGATGCTTTTTGTATATGCTGTAATGAGTCTAGCTTCATTGATGTTTGTCATAGTCTTTGTTCCTGATACAAAGGGGAGACCTTTAGAGGAGATATCTATGGAGTTGGCAAATAGGTGGGTACTTCATCATTTTTTTAATCAACATTTATAAGTTAATCGTCATGGTAGAATTCAGTGGCAAAACTGCCAGGGTTGAAAGATAAGCCTTTCATTTGCAAACCTGTTATTTTGTATATTGCTAAATAAACTGCATTAAATTACAGCATCAGCCCACAAACGCTGTCCCCTTGCTGAGGGTAGGGGTGCTGCTAAATGATCCTTTCTTTCCTCCTGCTCTGTGTGTGCACAGTGGAGGTGCATACTGCTCCATACTGCAGCCAGAACTCATTGCCTCCTCATCTCTTCTTGTGAAGAGGCAATGAGTTGCAGGCAATCTTCTACAAGTTAGGGAGCCCCCCCCAATTCACAGCAAGCCTTGAGCAGCACAGAGAGTTCACAGCAAGCCCAGCCAAAGCCCTGCTGCAGCCTGCATCTGACCATTCAGTGGCACATCAGACCAGGATGAGTCAAACTCAATCCTGGCACCTTACGTATCAGAAATACTGCAAAACTTGTAAAAATAATAGAGACCTGATCTCTACTTACACACTTCTCTCTGCTTCTCTTTCCCTTATGCTCTGTCTTTTCGGGTTCTCCTTCTCTCATTGTGTTTACCTCTCTTTCTGAATTTAAATGCAACTACATTCAATTTTAGTATTACTATATGCTTTTACACCAGCTGACTGGATATCAATTAAGGAATGTGCAGTCAGTGCACATATCTGCTCCGCAGTCTATAAAATTAAAGTTGACAGGCTACTGTCTACATTTTAGAGAGTGCATTGTACAATAAACTGTATGGTTACCTTATGTGCTATGGTACAGTACAATCTTCCTATGCAATTTTAAAAGGTCAAGATATTAAGGTATTGTGCGACATACTGTAAGTCAAGTCAGATGAACAACACATGAAATATTGCAAGGGGTGCCATGATCTAGTTAACAAAAATAAAGCCATGCGTGAAAAATCCTTGACTACTGACTCCTTCGATCACCAAATCCTGCTACCCTTCCCTTCCCGATAAGTAACGCAACACCATGTTAAGTGGGTAAGGGCAACGGCCACAGATTTATTTAACCCCTTAAGGACACATGACATGTGTGACATGTCATGATTCCCTTTTATTCCAGAAGTTTGGTCCTTAAGGGGTTAAACCAGCATAACCAAATACTGTCAGCTGCTGGTTTTACCCAGCAGACAGGAACACTTTAAACTTCTTCCAGAGCCTCTTCAGCCTGTCCTTCATCAACCAAATTCAGGTTGCAACCATTGGCGGATCCAGGGGGGGGGGGGGCAACGGGGCAATTGCCCCCCCCAAGATTCCCCCTGCCGGCTAACGTAGGGCTGGCATTGCCCAAGTGCCAGCCCTGCAATGTGCTTGCAGACCGAGGAGGAAGATCAGAGATCTCCCTCCCCGGTCCGCAGGCACCGTGCTAACAGCCGGTGGGGGAGGGAGGGAGGAGAGAGAGAGAGGACCCGGAGCTCAGTCTGCAGCTCCTCCGGGTCCTCCTCTCTCGAGATTTGGAGCGTTGCCGCGGTTACCACGGCAACGCTCCAAATCTCGCGAGAGTGAACTCTAGCCCGGGAGCGCGGGCTAGAGTTCACTCTGACCACCTGATCACCAATGAATCCCCCACCGGACCACCAGGGAAATGTCCCCCCTCCTCCTAAATAAAGGTAAGAAGGGAGGGGGGACATAGAATATTTATTTTATTAAATAATTTTTTTTTTTATTATTTAAAAGCCTCCTTCCCCCCATTACACACACTGCCCTCCCCCCATACACACTGCCCCCATTCCCCCCATACACACACTGCCCCATTACACTGCCCCATTACACACACTGCCCCCATTACACCACTGCCCCCATACACACACTGCCCCCATTACACCTGCCCCCCATTACACACACTGCTCCCCATGCACACACACTGCCCCCATTACACACACTGCCCCCCCAGTACACACACTGCCCCCATGACACTGCTCCCCCATACACACACTGCCCACATTACACACCCTGCCCCCACATTACACACACTGCCCTCCATTACACACACCCCCCCATACACACACTGCCCCCCATTACACACTGCCCCCCCATACACTGCCCCCCATTACACACACTGCCCCATTACACACACACTGCCCCACATACACTGTCCCCATACACACACTGTCCCCATACACACACTGCCCCACATACACACACTGTCCCCATACACACACTGCCCCCATATACACACTGTCCCCATACACACACTGTCCCCATACACACACTGCCCCACATACACACACTGCCCCACAAACACTGTCCCCATACACACACTGCCCCACAAACACTGTCCCCATACACACATTGCCCCCCATACACACACTGCCCCACAAACACTGTCCCCATACACACATTGCTCCCCATACACACACTGCCCCACAAACACTGTCCCCATACACAAACACTGTCCCCATACACACACACTGCCCCCATACACACACTGTCCCCATACACACACTGCCCCCATACACACACACTGCCCCACAAACACTGTCCCCATACACACACTGCCCCCATACACACACACTGCCCTCGAAACACTGTCCCCATACACACACTGCCCCCCATACACACACTGTCCCACAGGAATCCTGGCACTACTGACACCATAACTACTACACTGAGCTGTAGTGGTTATTGTGCCTGTATTATTTATTTAAATAATCTACAAGTGCCCCTCCTGAGATCAGGCTCTGGATCCGCCACTGGTTGCAACTCCCTAAGCCTGTCCGGGCATTTTTCATTTACCAAACTTGCTGGCGCAGGAAACCCACAGCTGTGACAAAATTAAAAACAAAGAAAACACAACACAAAACAACAATTCCAGAACAGAACCATTGGGGAAGGTGTGTGGGGAAAGACACTGCCAGGCTCACTCAGCATTGTTCACCAGTAGTGATGTCCCGAACGGTTCGCCGCGGACGGCGAACATATGACCCTGTACCTCACAGTCAGCAGACACATTCCAGCCAATCAGTAGCAGACCCTCCCTCCCAGACCCTCCCACTTCCTGGACAGCATCCATTTTGAAGCTGCATTCTTAGTGAGCTGTCCAGGAGGTGGGAAGAATCCTATGGAAAGTGTGCTACTGATTAGCTGGAGATATCTACTGACTTTAATGAATACAGTCTATGTTAAGCAGAATCTGTGTGTTCGTTCGAAGGCTATCCTGTCTCAATAGTCTGGTAATTTTCCCAGAATTCTCTGCTTTCAACTGTAAAACCAAGTGTATCCTTTTGGTTGCTATGCCAACCCCTCAGGGCAGCAGTCATGCCCCCCTCCCTATTCGCTCTGGGAGTTGGCCTTACTGCAAGTACACCCTTCAGAGAGAAATGTTAAATTCAGAGGCTGAGCAGCAGACAGGTGCTGCTAATCAAATGGCCTTGATTAAAGCAAAGACAGTGAGGGCATTATTGATCATTAGCAAGTGTGACCACCTCTAAATAAGCTGAAGTTTTAGCAGTTTGCTGGTCTGGAGCATTCAGGTGTATTTAACACAATGCCAAGGAGGAAAGACAGCATCAATGATCTTAGATAAGCAATTGTTGCTGCCCATCAAACTGTGAATGGTTACAAGGCCATTTCCAAACAATTGAAAGTCCATCATTCTACATTGAGAGAGATTATGCAAAAGTGGAAAACATTCAAGACAGTTGCCAATCTTCCCAGGAGTGGACGTCCCAGCAAATTTACCCCAAAGTCAGACCATGCCATGCTCACAGAAATTGCAAAAAAAGAGTTACATACCAGACTCTACAGGCCTCAGTTAGTATGTCAAATGTTAAAGTTCATGACAGAGAATTAGAAAAAGACTGAACTAATATTGTTTGTTTGGAAGGTTTGCTCGGAAAAAAAGTCCTTTCTCTCTAAAAAGAGCATGGCAGCATGACATTGGTTTGCAAAGTTACATCTAAACAAACCGCAAGACTTCTGGAACACTGTTCTTTGAACAGACAAGACCAAACTACCACTTTGACAAAAACTAAACACAGCATATCAGCACAAAAACCTCATACCATCTGTCAAGCATGGTGGTGGGAGTGGTGAGGATTTGGGCTTGTTTTTAGCCACAGCACCTGGGAGCCTTACAGTCATTGAGTCAACCATGATCTTCTCTGTATACAACAGTTTTCTAGAGTCAAATATTCGACAGCTTAAGCTTGGTTAAAATTGGGTTATGCAACAGGATAATGATCCCAAGCACAACAGCAAATCTACAACAGAATGGCTGGAAAAAGAAAAGAATCAAGGTGTTGCAATGGCCCGGCCAAAGTCCAGCCTTCAACCCGATTGAAATGCTGTGTTGGGACCTTAAGAGAGCTGTGCAGAAACAAATGCAAAACCTCAATGAACTGAAGCAACATTATAAAGAAGAGTGGGCTAAAATTCCTCCACAACGATGTGAGAGACTGATAAAGTCGTACAGAAAATAATTACATCAAGTTATTCTTGGTAAAGGTGGTTCTACAAGCTATTGAATCACAAGGTGTATTTAGTTTTTCATACATGGTTTCTCCATTTTGGATTTATTTTTGTTAAATAAATCATGACACAGTGTAAGGGCATTCCGATGAGTAAGGACATATTGTCGGAAACTTGTTATAGCTCCCTTCTAATAAAGTTTGTATATGTCCTTTTATAGCAGTGATGGCGAATAATTTTGAACCCGAGTGCCCAAACAGCAATACATGGCAACTTTTTTTCCCTCAAAGTGCCAACACGGCAATTAAACCTGAATACCGAGGTTTAAGTTAAGAAAAAACAACTCGTACAGTTGTCCGAACTAATTAACATCTTTTGTTTTAAAAGAAGAATACAACACGGAGTTCAATGATGCAAATTTTAAATAATGATATAAATAGATAAAATGAAGCTTATATTTATTAGTATCTCCAACAAATGCAATGCATACACACAGACTGCTGAACACATTCACACACCGACTGCTTAATACATACACACACCGACACACAGACAGACTGCTAAATACATACACACAGTCCGCTAAATACACACACAGTCTGCTAAATACACACACACAGTCTGCTGAATACACACACACACACTGCTAAATACATACACTGCTGAATACACACACACTGCTGAATACAAATAAACACACACACAGACTGCTGAGTACACACAGACTGCTGAATACATACACACAGTCTGCTGAACACACACACACTGCTGAATACATAAAGACTGCTGAATACACACACACATATACTGCATTGTGTGGAGTGCTGTGTGTGAGGGGTGTGTGTGCGGTTCTGTGCTGTGTGTCTGTGAGGTGAGTTGTTTGTGGGGGAGGTGTGCTGTCTGTGTGTGGGGGGAAGGGGTTCTGTGTGGGGGGAGTAGGGGTGCTGTGTGGGGGATGGGAAGTGCTGTAATGAGGGGGAGCAAAGTGCTAGCATATTGATTGAGAGGCCTGAGGGTGCTATTAGGTGGGGTAATTATTAACAATATTAGAGAGGTGCTGTGTAGGGGTGCTGTGTGTGGGGAAAGAATGCTAATGATGAGGGAAGTAGGGAGGTGCTATGTGAGGTAGAGGTGTGGATGCTGTGTGTTGGGGGGAATGAGATGAGGGTACTGTGTGTGGAGAATAGGGAGGTGCTGCAATGTGAGGAAGGTAGAAGATAACTGTGTGTGTAGGGGAAAGGTGCTGTGTATTATTGGAGGAAGTAGGGGTGCAATGATATTAGTGCTGTGTGTGGGGGGTAGGAGTGCTGTGTGTGGGGAGTAGTGTGCTGTGTGTGGGGGATAGGGGCGTTGTGTGTGGGGGGTAGCGTGCTGTGTGAGTGGGGGTATGGGTGCTCTGTGTGTGGGGGTAGGGATGCTGTGTGTGTGAGGGGTAGGGGTGCTGTGGCGGTAGGGGTGCTGTGTGGCAACGCTCCACACAGATTGCTCGCAGGGGGACAGGAGAGCTGCTTCCAAGATCCCTCCTCCCGACAAGAAAGTAAAGTAGGCGCCTGCCGTTTTGGGCAGGCAGGTGCCTACTCTGCATTGATGGCAAACCTATGGCCGCATGTCCACAGAGAGGGCCCGGCATGCCACCTGTGGCCCGCGTGCCATAGGCTCGCCATCACTGTTATACAGGGAGTGCAGAATTATTAGGCAAATGAGTATTTTGACCACATCATCCTCTTTATGCATGTTGTCTTACTCCAAGCTGTATAGGCTCGAAAGCCTACTACCAATTAAGCATATTAGGTGATGTGCATCTCTGTAATGAGAAGGGGGTGTGGTCTAATGACATCAACACCCTATATCAGGTGTGCATAATTATTAGGCAGCTTCCTTTCCTTTGGCAAAATGGGTCAAAAGAAGGACTTGACAGGCTCAGAAAAGTCAAAAATAGTGAGATATCTTGCAGAGGGATGCAGCACTCTTAAAATTGCAAAGCTTCTGAAGCGTGATCATCGAACAATCAAGCGTTTCATTTAAAATAGTCAACAGGGTCGCAAGAAGCATGTGGAAAAACCAAGGCGCAAAATAACTGCCCATGAACTGAGAAAAGTCAAGCGTGCAGCTGCCACGATGCCACCAGTTTGGCCATATTTCAGAGCTGCAACATCACTGGAGTGCCCAAAAGCACAAGGTGTGCAATACTCAGAGACATGGCCAAGGTAAGAAAGGCTGAAAGACGACCACCACTGAACAAGACACACAAGCTGAAACGTCAAGACTGGGCCAAGAAATATCTCAAGACTGATTTTTTCTAAGGTTTTATGGACTGATTAAATGAGAGTGAGTCTTGATGGGCCAGATGGATGGGCCCGTGGCTGGATTGGTAAAGGGCAGAGAGCTCCAGTCCGACTCAGACGCCAGCAAGGTGGAGGTGGAGTACTGGTTTGGGCTGTTATCATCAAAGATGAGCTTGTGGGGCCTTTTAGGGTTGAGGATGGAGTCAAGCTCAACTCCCAGTCCTACTGCCAGTTCCTGGAAGACACCTTCTTCAAGCAGTGGTACAGGAAGAAGTCTGCATCCTTCAAGAAAAACATGATTTTCATGCAGGACAATGCTCCATCACACGCGTCCAAGTACTCCACGGCGTGGCTGGCAAGAAAGGGTATAAAAGAAGAAAATCTAATGACATGGCCTCCTTATTCACCTGATCTGAACCCCATTGAGAACCTGTGGTCCATCATCAAATGTGAGATTTACAAGGAGGGAAAACAGTACACCTCTCTGAACAGTGTCTGGGAGGCTGTGGTTGCTGCTGCACGCAATGTTGATGGTGAACAGATCAAAACACTGACAGAATCCATGGATGGCAGGCTTTTGAGTGTCCTTGCAAAGAAAGGTGGCTATATTGGTCACTGATTTGTTTTTGTTTTGTTTTTGAATGTCAGAAATGTATATTTGTGAATGTTGAGATGTTATATTGGTTTCACTGGTAATAATAAATAATTGAAATGGGTATATATTTGTTTTTTGTTAAGTTGCCTAATAATTATGCACAGTAATAGTCACCTGCACACACAGATATCCCCCTAACATAGCTAAAACTAAAAAACAAACTAAAAACTACTTCCAAAAATATTCAGCTTTGATATTAATGAGTTTTTTGGGTTCATTGAGAACATGGTTGTTGTTCAATAATAAAATTAATCCTCAAAAATACAACTTGCCTAATAATTCTGCACTCCCTGTACATGACAATACCTTATTGACATTGCATATTGTTGCCTAGTTTTCTGTCTATAACAATTCCCAAATCCTTCTCGTGTGTTTATTCCTAATTCACTACCATTTAAGGTGTAAGTTGCTTCTGCATCCTTTCCCCCAAAGTGCATAGCTTTGCATTTATCCACACATAATTCCATAATATCCTGCTCACATTGTATTACTTTGCAGAGTTTCATGTCATCTGCAAACACTGAAACATGGCTTTCAATGCATGTTTCAAGATCATTAGAACCCTGGGAGACACCACTTACCACTTTTGTCCAACTAGAACATTTACCATTAATAACAACTCTGTACTCCAGGCCCCGGAGCTTTATTTACATCAACTTTTTTTAGCTGCTGTAGCACCTTGTCTTGAGTCATCAAAAAAATATTCTGAGCCCCCCATGTCATCCCCCTTCATCCATGTATAGTGTGTGTGTAGAGGGGTGTAGTGTTTGTATAGGGCATTTATTAAATTAATAATGATTTAAAAACATTTTAAAAACAAATATCCATTCCTCCTTTCCTATTGTTACCTTGTTCAGAGAGGGGCATGCTGATCTCTGGTGTTCCAGTGTGCTGGGAATCTGGTATGCCCCTCCACCAGGTGCAGACCATGCGTAACTGTCTCATAAGCTCAGGCACTTGCAGTGTCAGAGCTCTCCTGTTGTAATCCATGCAGAGCAGGAAGATGTCCAGTGTCAGTTACCGGACCAAAAGTCAGTTAGGATCCAGGAAGCGCCTCTAGTGGCTGTCTGGTAGACAGTCACTGGACGCAGACTTAGTGCTGCAATGTAAATATTGCAGTTTCTCTGGAACTGCAATGTTTTACATTGCAGCACTAAGTGCAATAGGGACACCGTGCACCAAGACCACTTCAATGAGATGAAGTGGTCTGGGTGCCTTTAGTGTCCTTTTAATGGATATATTCTGTTTCCTGTGTGTCTTATCTTACCCCACAGTCACTTGCAAACACATACATTTCACCATGCTGGTAGCCTGGTTAGCCCTTGTACAAGTTCCTGAGAAATATTCCGGTGGGCATGTAGAGTATTGAGATTGTGGACCACTTTGTGGTTTGGTCAAGGCTTACTGCTGCAGCTCCATCCAAGAAGCATAGTATATGTATTTCTTTTTCTTTTTTTTTGACAATCTTTATTTTCAGAAAATTGTCAACATTGTTTTCTTTCTATCTTTGCATATGTTTTTAATGTGTTGGCTATATAATAAAGTATTTTAAAACATGTGCTCCTTTCCAGTCAGGAGTGTCTAGTTTACTTCAAAGACTCCAAGGGAAGCAACAAGTGGAACATAGATTACAGAATCGCAATCACCAGCTTGTTCTAGTTTATGGTGTTTACCTTATTCATAGGAATGATTTTTAGTTAATTATTTAATGTTTTCAACTCCTTCACCACTGGTGGTTTGAGTAACACTTTCCACGAATTGTACGTGATAAATCTGTTTCTTTTGAATGTTTCTTGGCAGGAAAGGCTGCCAAGGAATAAATTGTGGGTAGGATTAATGTTCTTTAATAGAACATTGACAACCTCAAATTGCAGGGATTTTATCAGAAAGTCAGCATTGGAACTACCGCACGCTGGGAGGGGGGCATGCACTTAGGGGTACTAAATGTATATACAAACACCAACACCACACACAAAAGCACACCTGAAATTAAAAGCCAGTACTTCATACAAACACACCCCTGCATTCTAACGCAAACCCTACACACTGCACAGTATACATCACTGCATTCCAATGGCAACAGTATATGCAAACACACCCTTCATGCACACACATACTCTATATACAAACATACTTACATTCAAATGCACAAACACTGATCACAAATACAACCCTGCAATGAAGGGTAAATAGTAGACCCCAGCTGTCATAGCACATAGGAATTGTGCGACAGAATGGGATCTACCTTTGTAGATGAATGGGATCCACCCTTGTGCTAGAGGAAGGCCCAAAACATTTCCACCAGGGCCCTCCCTACATTAGCTCTGCTACTGTGCAGAGTTCTCCTGCTCAATGGTAACTTGACAGTGTAGCGGAGCTCCCTGTACCCTGGCTGGGTACTTCTGCCCAGGTTCACTTCCTAACTGGAACAAGGGAAAACTGACGCTCTTCTGCCCCAGTCACCGTGTCTTGACTGGGGTCCTTTTGGAGCTTTTACACCTGACCAGCTTGCAATGTGATTTCTATTGCCTTAACAAAGGCACTTGCGGCGCTCAGGCCCAGCTCTCTTGATTTATCCCAGGGCTAGAGGGATCATGCAGCAAGCCAACGGGTACGACAACTCTGTGGCTGGGATGTCTAAAAATCCACACAGGACACAGTTCCAAATGGAACTAACATACAAAGCTTTGTTTTGTTTTTTTTCTTGGGACTGGCCCAAATGCTCCTTACATGTAACTTTTGGTGACAATTAAAAAAAAATACAGTAATCAAAACATATCAGAAAACATACAGGGAATTATAATAACAAAATAACATATCTACAATAAGGTGGAGAAGTCAATAATCAACACAAAATATCTCTCCTGTCTGCAGAATTAGCAATATGCAAATCTACTTGAATATGCAAATTAACCAGCCTTGCTATTCAGGAAGTGCATATTGCTGTTGCTACCAACAGAGGGAGCTTTACAGGCTCCATTGCCAAATCCACTAGTTGGTAACAAACATTAGCAGGACAGGAGAGCACACAAAACAATTAACAATATACAATTAACAATATAAACACATTTTAAACACCCTGCATCAGGGGCGGACTGAGAACCCTCAGGGCCCCCGGGCAAAATAAATCAAGGGCCCCCTTACAGGCCCCACCCATACTCTGCAGCAAGCGCCACCCTTGTCCAGGCCTCCATGCACCGCCTCCAGCCACACCCTACACAATCTTTAGACACAAGGAACAAAAGGGCAATAAGCCCTTCGAGGCCCCAGTAGAGACTACAATTGAGGGCTAATGGGCCATGGAGGGGGGTCTTTCTAGCGGAGGCTATCTCAGTGTCCTTTAGAGAGTGTGTTAGATAGAATCCCCTCCAAGCCCCATTAGAGACTACAATGGAGTCTAAAAGGCTTGGAAGGGGTCTTTCTAACAGAGGCCATCTCAGCGTCCATTAGATATCCCTTGCTGGAAACAGTCGCCTCCAGGCCCCAGTAGAAACTACAATTGAGGGCTAATGGGCCATGGAGGGGATTTCTAGCAGAGGCTAGAGTCTAATGGGGCCTGGAGGGTGGTCTCTCCAACACTCTGGTTCCTATTCACAATATAGCAACACAACATAGCTCGCTGATACCTAAGCCAAGTTGGCTCCTCTTACCTTAATTACTGTTGCTGGCTGGCAGTCTGTGGGCTTGCTGGCTGCGGCTGGCAGGCTGTGGGCTTGCTGGCTACTGCTGGCAGGCTGTGGGCTTGCTGACTGCGGCTGGCAGGCTATGGCTTGCTGGCTGTAAGCTGTGGCTTGCTGGCTGTAAGCCTGTGGCTTGCTGTAGGCCTGTGGGCTGGCTACTGGCCTGTGGGCTGGCTAACTGGCTGGCTACTGGCCAGCCTGTGGGTTGGCTGGCTGGCTACTGGGGCACTTGTAGATTATTTAAAGAAATAATCCATGCACAATAACCACTACTGCTCCAGAGTAAGTAGTCAAACCATTTAAGAACAGTTTGACAACTTACCTGGGATCTGCTGGGATATGAGGCTGTAGTAGGGAATAGGAGCAGTGGTGCAATGTGTGTGAAAGGTTCAGTGTGTGTGTGGGGGTGTAGTGTGTGAATGTGTAGGGTGTGTGGGCAGTGTATGTGTGTGGCAATGTTAGTATGGGGGGCTGTGTATGGGGGTCTGTGTGTATATGGGTGGGCAGTGTATGTGTGTGTGTGAGGCAATGTGTGTAAATGTGTATGGTGTGTATGGGGGCAGTGTGTGAATGTGTATGGTGTGTGTGTGTGGGGGCAGTGTGTTTATGGGGCTAGAGTTCACTCTCACCACTGCGACCACCAGGAATCCATGGGGGTTACAGTGTTGAGAGTGAACTCTAGCCCGTAGCTCCAGGGCTAGAGTTGACTCTCGCAAGAGCAGTAACGTTGCCATGGTAACGCCTTTCTTGTCTCTGTGCTCAGAAGGACAGAGGAGCTGCAGGGTGGCTCCCAGGTCTCTCTTCACTCCCCTGCCGCCGCGGTGCCTCGCGGGACAGGGAGGCTTGTCTTCCCTCTCTGTCTCCCCCCTCCCCATCTCTCTATTCCCCTGTGTCTCATTCTTCCCTCTCTGTCTCTTTCTCCCCCTCCCCATCTCTCTATTCCCCCTCTTTCTCCCCGTGTCTCATTCTTCCCTCTCTGTCTCTTTCTCCCCTTGTGTCTCATTCTTCCCTCTCTTTCTCCCCGTGTCTCATTCTTCCCTCTCTGTCTCTTTCTCCCCTTGTGTCTCATTCTTCCCTCTCTTTCTCCCCATCTCTTTATTGCCCCCCCTTTCTCCCCCTCCCCATCTCTATGTCCCCCCCCCCCTCCCATCTCTCTATTCCCCCTCTTTCTCCCCCCCCTCATCTGTTCCCCCCTTTCTCCCCCTCCCCATCTCTCTATTGCCCATCTTTCTCCCCCTCCCCATCTCTCTATTGCCCCATCTTTCTCCCCCTCCCATCTCTCTGTTCCCCCTCTTTCTCCCCCCTCCCATCTCCCCCTCTCCTCCCCCCCCTCCATCTCTCCCCCCTCCCATCTCTCTGTTCCCCCTCTTTCTCCCCTCCCCATATATCTGTCCCCTCTTTCTCCCCTCCCATATCTGTTCCCCCCCTCTTTCTCACCCTCTCCATCTCTCCCCCCTGTTTCTCCTCTCCATCTCTCCCCTGTTTCTCCCCCTCTTTCTCCCTCTCCCCATCTCTCCCCTCTTTCTCCCCCTCCCCATCTCTCCCCCTCTTTCTCCCCATCTCCCCCCTCTTTCTCCCCCCTCCCCATCTCTCCCCCCTCTTACTAAAGTCAGAGGGGGCCGGCTGTTTGATGCTGGAGCCGCCGGTCCGGCGGCATTCCTCTCAATAACACTGAAGAAGAAGGAGGAGGAGGAGCATGTGTCTGTCATGCTCCTTTGCGGTTCCCACATCCTGTGCTGGGAATTGTGGGAACCGCAGGGAGCATGACAGACACATGCTCCTCCTCCTCCCCCTTCAGTGTTATTGAGAGGAATGCCGCCGGACCGGCGAGGCTGCCACCCGGTCCGGCGGGTGCAGCATCAAACGTCCGGCCCCCTCACAGTGTGCCACCGGACCGGCCACCCGGTGGCACCTGCAGTCCCCAAATGCCGCCCACAATCTAGCCCTGCCGCCGGGCCCCCTGAAGGCGGCCCTGGCGGCGGGCCCCCCTCCCGGCCGGGCCCTCGGACCGTGTCCGAAGTGCCCGACCGGTCAGTCCGCCCCTGCCCTGCATATATAATTGGTACAGAGTGGCTTAGACATAGGAACAATTTAGGAACCTTTGTAAAGTGTCCTTCTGTTCCCAGTGATTGTGACTACCGTCACAAACAGAGCTTGACAGCAGTCTAGATACTGCATAGTTGCTGTTTGTCACGATATATGTTGTTTTGACTTGTCACTTTATTAGTCATTTCCTACCACAACATGATAAGTTTATTACAAACACTATCTTGAATTTGGACAAATACTAATAGGGATTTTTTGGCTAAATTGGTTATAGTGGAGGAATGAAGGGGAAAAAACGAAAATTATTTGTGTTATTCTGGGGTTCAACTTATGACATCTGCTTTTATTTTTTTTAAAGAATTCACTAAACAGTAAACATTAGTAATTGCATCTGATAAATTAACAAATAAACTAAATTAATCTAAAATTAGCAGTTCAGTTTTCAATTCACCTGATTTCACTGTTTGGTAAATAAAAACTTAAATGTACACTTGATAAAACAAAATTCAGCTAAATCAGTCTCAAATCGAAATATTTTCAAATTATCCCCAAATCAGAGAGAATAACCAGATTTTTTTTGTTGTTGCAGAGTTCACAATCTCCAATACCTCTACCCAAAAATCCAGTTCCCCATTGCTTGATCCATTTTTAGGGAACCGAGGACTTACATCCCTCTAGAGCAGTGGTTCCCAACCTTTTTTCACTTAAGTACCCTTTGGCAGTCCATTTCCATAAATTGTACTCCTCCTATTAACAAAATGTTTGTAACTAATATAGTTGCATTTATTTCAAATTGATACTTTTTATCTGTCCCATCTCCCCCTTTTTTCCTCCACCCCAGGCTTTCCGTGCTTGATCATGGTTAAAATCAATTGCTTCTTTGTTCACATACCCAAACTTCCAGGCTTGATGAAGGGTACAACAGGAATGTTTTAATATGACCAGATGGCCCAATTTTTTACACAGACCCCCAGCATAGGGTCTCCACCAAAAACATAGTAAAACACGCCCAGGAGTCTCTGTGTCTGGGAGATAACTGAGTGTACTTTGCTTAAACTGATTATCTCCCAGGCACTAGAAGTGGAGAAAATAAAACATAAAATACCCCAAAATACATATAACACACATAGGAACCCCCACAAGTCTTATATCCATAGATAGTCTGGATCTCAGCGCCCATAAAATCCAAATAGTGCTCAGATCCCACGGTCGGTCACTTTTGAGAGTTCCAAAATAAACAAAAAGACGAACAGTTCCCCTGGCTCATAGGTAGCGATTGTTCGCCTGGTTCATGCTAACAATCTTACCGAACAGCGCTCTCCTGGCTTGTCGTGAAATAAAGCAGGCGTTCATACCAAATTACCGGTGTTCGCGGGGTCGAGTGTCTGATTTAGAGTTCCAGACACTCAACGACCAAGTACAGCACGTGTTGTTCAGTTATACGAACGGCGGCCGCACAGAGAGAGCACTTAAGTTTGTGGGGGGTGGTCGGTGTTCGGTAGGAAAATCTACAGAATGCAGGGAAAATAACTGGGCCAAGGAAATACTGGGTTTGTCACATTGCTCCCCCCCAGTCCCATGGTGCGGCATACCATGGCTTGGGGATGTCCAGGGGGATAAATTAAGGATCCAATTCCGTTTGCCCTGATAATCCATCTGCATTGCCGTTCTGTTTGCTTGGCCTGTACTGCATGGTAAAATTGTAGGGTTGTAGAGCCAAGCTCTAACGCAGAAGGCGGGGACTATCTCTGTTCAACCAGATGAGGGGGTTGTGGTCTGTCATTAAAGGGAAGGGACGACCATAAAGATAGGGCTGCAGCTTCTTTAATGCCCATACAATAGCCAAGCATTCTTTTTCCACGGTGGCATAGCTGACTTCTCATGGTAAAAGTGTTCTGCTGAGATATGCCACCGGGTGCTCCATTCCATTCCCTCTCCCCTCCCACTTGGCTTAGCACGGCTCCCAGCCCAAACATGGAGGCATCTGTGTGGATAAGAAATTTCTTAGTATGGTTTGGCACTGCTTTCAGATCCTGGAAGGGGACCTCGCACTCCGGTTGACCATACTACCTGTCTGAGGAGGGACTTTTTGATCAGGTCAGTGAGGGGCTTGGTGAGGGCACTATACTCGGGAACAAAATTGCAGTAGTATCCCGCGGTCCCTAGAATCGCTAGTACCTGAGTTTTTGTACGGGGTTGGGGCTAGTTGGCAATAGCCTCTACTTTGGTGAGTTCGGGTCGCTGCTGGCCTGAACATATCCTATGGCCGAGGTACTGTACCTCGGCCATACCGAAATGGCACTTGTCTGGCTTAAAGGTGAGCCCTGCTGCCTGAATTCGCTCATGTACTATAGATAAGTACCGAAGGTGGTCCTCCCATGTGCGGTTGTAGATGGCTATGTCATCTAAATATGCAGAAGCCAAGTCCTTAAAAAATCCCTCCAAGAGCCTGTCGGCCATCCACTGAAAGGTAGCTGGGCAATTTTTTATCCCAAAAGGCATAACCTTAAACTTGTGTAGCCCGAACGGGGTGATAAATGCCGACTTAGGGATGGCCATTGGCTCCAGGGGGATTTGCCAATATCCTTTAAACAGATCTATGGTAGTTAAGTAATTCCCCCCCGGCCATACGATCTGGCAGCTCGTCTATCCGGGGCATGGGGTAGGCATCCATGACTGTCCTGTCATTATGTTTACGGTAGTCAATACGGAAGTGAGTCGTATCGTCTCGCTTAGGTACCAGCACTACCGGAGAAGCCCAGCATGTTCTCCCTAACTGCTTCAGGGATACGGTAACACTGCTGCCATAGTAGGGTTTCTCCCTGGGTCTCTACTCGGTGGACCGCAGTGGAGGTGTACCCAGGTAGGGCAGAGAACATTTTCCGGTATCCCTGGACCAGCTGGGTGGCCTCAGCCCTTTCTAGTGTGCTTAGTTTTTCCCCTAGGCTGACCTGCTCTATGCTACCCGGAGACAGTGCGAGCAGGTCAGGTAAGGGAAGTTTCTCTGTCTAGGTCTTCTAGAGCACATTGCCTTTCAAAGTCTTGTAAATAGGCATCTATGTCCATCTCCCCATCTACAAAGTTTTTAAATGCAGCGTAGTTTACCTTTTTTCCCTGCCCTCCATTACTGGATTACTGTAGCAATGCTGTATCTCCTTGATACATATCCATTCTGGACTGCCATGCTGTCTGTGTTGCTGTAACCTGTTCCATTAGCTGGACGATCAGCTCCTGTGAAGGATTTGGTCCCAGCATGCTGACCCGCCATCTCACATCTCTCTGGAACTCGGCACTTCTCTACCTATTGTTGCTGTATTGCTGGCTTGGTTGCCCTCCATCAGTTTGGCTATGATTGCTGATTTATTTTTGTTGCTCGCCGACCAACCCCGAGCTTCCAGCAGATCTTTCAGTGTTGTTTCAGCCTGCTAGAGGCTTAAGTGATTATAGCATGTTCGCATAGCATGCTAGTTCATACTCTCCCGAAATCCCAGTAGATTGTGGTTAAAATCAAGCGCTTCTTCGTTCACACACCCAAACATCAGTCGAGACTAGACCAGATGGCCCACTTTTATACACAGACTTTTATACGCATGGGGTCTCCAGCAAAAACATAGCAAAACACGCCCAGGAGTCTCTGTGTCTGGAAGATAATTGAGTGTACTTTGCTTAAAGGACCACTATAGTGCCAAGAAAACATACTCGTTTTCCTGGCACTATAGTGCCCTGAGGGTGCCCCCACCCTCAGGGTCCCCCTCCCGCCGGGCTCTGGAAGGGGGAAAGGGGTAAAAACTTACCTCTCCTCCTCCTCTCCGCCTCCGATCCGCCCCGCCGGCTGAATGCGCACGCGCGGCAAGAGCTGCGCGCGCATTCAGCCGGTCTCATAGGAAAGCATTTACAATGCTTTTCTATGGACGCTGGCGTGCTCTCACTGTGAAAATCACAGTGAGAAGCACGCAAGCGCCTCTAGTGGCTGTCAATGAGACAGCCACTAGAGGATTAGGGGGAAGGCTTAACCCATTCATGAAACTGCTATAATTATGAAAAAATGGGTTAACCCTAGAAGGACCTGGCACCCAGACCACTTCATTAAGCTGAAGTGGTCTGGGTGCCTAGAGTGGTCCTTTAACTAATTAGGCACTAGAGGTACAGAAAATAAAACATAGAATACCCCAAAATACATAAAACACACATAGGAACCCCCACAAGTCTCCCCGGATAGCCTGGATCTGAGCGCCCAACATATCCAAATGGCGCTCAGATCCCACGAACACAGACGAATTGCCACCGGAGTAAAGTTTTAACTATCGCACACGTGGTGTCTGCCCAAAATAGTTCCAGAGAAAAAGTGGTAGCGGTCGGTCACTTTCAGGATTTCCAAAACGAACAACAAGACAAACGGTTCCCCTGGCTCATAGGTAGCGCTGCCTGTTTTCGAGGAACAATATGACCCCCATTTTCCAGTGCACATGTTGTTCGGTTATACAACCGGCAGAGAGAGCACGTAAGTTTGTGGTTTTCTTTGAAGTTCGGTAGAATAATCTTCCGAATGCAGGGAAAATAACTGGGCCAAGGAAATACTGGGTTTTGTCACATATGTTATAAGCATCACTCTCATCCAGTACAGATTTAGGCGAAGATATGCTGTTGGAGCACTTTATTATTTTGTACTTATGTTTGGGTACTGCATATTTTGTAAGCAGGGAATGTGGACACAGCCTACGTAGAGTCTAGCAGATAACCATACAAATACAAGGATAGTGGAAACTCCCTCTGTAATAAATGTCTGTATTATATTTTTGACTCTTTCTGTATTAGGATCATTTGTGTTTGCATAACAATATTTTTGCCACTTGCCAAAAATTATCTTGCTATTCAGCCAGCCATTCAAACTTATAAAACCCCACCTTTGCTCTTCCTTCCCATTCATACATCAAGATAGGAGTAACCTTTTCCGATGCTGGATATACCACAAGCAAAGTAATATACATAAAAAATCCCATCTTTTCCCTTTCTAATTATGCACACATCAACAGAAACTTAACCATTCCAGATGCAGTGTACATCTCAAGTGAAATCCCTGGACAAACAAAGCATTACAGTATCCTATTTATTTTCACAATTTGTAGGGATCATCATCGCTAGGTAAATTACACTCCATTCACGTTATTTTTGTATAGCTTATTATAAACAGAAATGTCACATTGCTATTTGTTCTTCTCATGACACCAGGACCATGAGTGACATACCTGTGTAAAATGCATAAGGCACCATTTGATCATTTATTTCATTATAGTAAAAGGAATATGTAACTTTAATAAGAGGGATTACGCTGAAAGCTAACTAAATAGTCTGTTCTAACTAATCACACTGCCCTGATGTATTTATCAAGCAGTGAATTTCAGTATGTATTTTTGACTATGCTAATTATGGTAAGGTTAAAAAAAACATGTTATTTTACCTTATAGGAAAATGTTATATTGGACACCCCATGTCAATCACACACTGACACCCTAAACACATCTCATACCATCATTTCTGATGCAACATTATGCTTTTCTTATTTGACACAAGCATCTCTTTAACTAAACAATGTTTTGCAGCATCTTGATAACATGTATCTACAGTCAAGGCCAGATTAAGAGCCCAGTGGGCCTGGTGCTGACAATTATCATGGGCCTAATTACAGAATCTTATCGACCAAAAACACTAAAACAGTCATACCTACCAATCGTCATGTATCTGGCGGAAGTGGTGCTGAAGGGAAACTGGATGCAGCTATGAGAAAACAAACACTCTATGCTAATCTCTCTCTAATTTATGCTTTCTTCTTTCAAGTAAATCCATATCCCCTAACAGTAGTGTCCAGTGAAGCAGGCAGTCAATGGGCGGGGTAAAAGGGTGGGCCACTGATGCAAATCATGTAATGCGAACATGCCTTAAAAAGGGGGAGTGTCTGCCTAAAGAATTGGAAGGCCAGCCTGGCATGAATGCATGTCAGGCTGCCTACCAATCAAGCAAGCTGGCCAACTAAGGGCATACTATGCAGACAGCACTCTGAGATTGGCATAAATGCGTCTAATGATGAGTTCGCTCCATGCTTTCTAAGGACTGTCCCCTAGCACTTGCTGGTCCATTCATTTCCTAACCTCCTTACGAGCAGGCAGAAGCTCCTGGTATACAATCTGGGACAGAGAAAAGATGTATGTAGTGAGTGTGTAAGAACGGGAACATGCCACAGTGTTAGAGAGACTGAAGCAGCAAGATCATTTGCATTGTGCACAAAGTCAGCTTTACCTTAACTTATTTCATTGTCAGCCAGTGCACACAAGTTTTGTTCCCATACAACCCAGGACATACTTGAAAACGAGAGAAATCTCAATGTATCTTTCCTGGTAAAATATTTTATAAATAAAAAATCCCTCTAAAGTCTCCATACTTAAGCAAGAGTATGTGAAGGATAGTTAGTGTTGCCACCTTTCTTGGAAAAAAATACCGGCCTTTCTAATTTGCATAATTTATTACGTATGCTTGTAAATCACAAGGAGTGACCTGAGAGATAATTCTGTAAAATCACCAAAAAACTACTTACATTTATTCTGCTGAATAAAAGATGGATTATTCCCAGTGTCCTCATGTCTCCCAGTATCCTCTAGTGTCTGTGTCCCCTATGTATCTCAGTGTCCCAGTGTCCCCTCATGTCTCAGTGTCTTCTATGTATCACAGTGTCCCTATGTATCACGATGCCCCATTTCTCCCAGTGTCCTCTCGTGTCCCCATGTTGCCCAGTGTCACTTGGACACTAGGGGACACTTAAGAGACGTGGGGACACTAGGGGACACTGGTAGACATGCGGACACTGAGACACTATGGACACTGACTGGAAGATATGGAGACACAGAAACTTGGGGATACAGACGCTAGGGACACAGTGTCTCAGTGTCCCCATGTCTCCCAGTGTCCCCAAGTGCCTAGTGTCTCACAGCATCCCCTAGTGTCTCATTGTCCCCTGATCTTCCAGTGTCTGTGTTCCCAGGTCCCTCAGTGTCCCCTAGTGTCCCCATGTCTCCCTGCAGCTGTTACCCCTTCCCTCACTTCCCTGAACTGTAGGCTGTCTCTGCAGGCTGGGAGCTGTTGTCTAGACTCTCTTTGCTGTTGAGCTGCTCCCTCTTGAATCAGTAAGTAGAGAGAGGCAGGGATATGCTGTAACTTCCTATCCCTGCCTCTCTCCACACACAGTGACCCCTACTGACCAGCGCAGGTATTGCAGAGTAATCTCTGTTTATACATAGAAATATGCCGGCATTTGTATTGCCGGTTTTACTGCAATACTGGCACTGGTCAGGCATCCTCAAATACCATAAATTACCAGTCAGGTGGCAACCCTAAGAGTAATGTGTAAAAAATAAAAAAAAGTTAAAAAAAAAAAAAAAAAAATATATATATATATATATATATATATATTTATTTTCTTTTTAAATCAGTGGGCCTATTCCATGGGCCTGGGCCTGAAGCTGTAGCTCCATCAGCCCCTATGTTAATCCGGCCCAGTCTACAGTACAAATAATATGTGGGTCTTTTTATTTTTAAAAGTCTACGTTTTAAATAAACACACTTTCTGCGTCAAATAATCATTGCACCAGAAAAGACAGCTAAGTTATCCGTGTCCTAAATAGCTTCCCATTTACATTAATGTTAAAAGATTGTCATATATCAGATAGACATTAAGGACTTGGAGGGAATATCTCTAACTCACAATCAGACTGAGTGAAAACAATAATGAGTGAGTTAGTAACTGAGTGAGTGAGCGAGCAAGAGGCACAGAGTACTTACACTAATACAATAATACGATATTAATGTATGATTAAACCTTGGATTGATCATAGGATTGGAATTTCTGTATTTGCTAATTTGCTAATTTTTCAGAGCAAATCGACAAATTAAATTTGGGGAAACATAATTTAGAATTTAGAATTTAAATTGCAGTGGTTGGTAGATGATGACGGTAATTGTAGGTTATATAAAGCAATAAAATCAATGCAGGAAGGGAAACAAAATTATTTTTTAGGATAGTTCACTGGCACGTGTATGTGCATAATACCACCACTACTTATTTTTTGCTCCGTCTTTTATGAAGCTGAATGTCTATGGATTGTAAGGGCAGTATCATCCATTTTGCGTAATCAGGTTCTGCATTATTCAATTACCATCACATTTTATTTAGTTTCCATTTCTAAGTTTAATGTAAAATGTATGGTTGATTTCAGGAATGAGATGTTCACTGTCATAGCTCCACTGTTCTAGGTTCCAGAGGGATCTGCGAGAGTGCTTTTCATCCTTACTCAAACAATGCAAGGCACTTAATTTGTAAAAAGCAGATAATGGTCATATCAATGCTAGATAATTTTGGGCAGGTCCAACTAAAACACAATGACTTTTACTAAGCATAGTTTGATAAGCTGATTCCTGGGATAAGAAGAGCCACTACGAATTACTATGTCATAAAAGAGCACATACAACTTACCGGGAAACTGTACATGAAATACACCCTTCTCTATGTGCTCTACTTCTGTCTGTGTGAAACACAAACATATTAGCCACATGTTGAATTATTGTATTTTACACTGCTCAAAAAAATAAAGGGAAAACAAAAATAACACATCCTAGATCTGAATGAATTAAATATTATTCTGAAATACTTTGTTCTTTACATAGCTGAATGTGCTGACAACAAAATCACACAAAAATGTAAAAATGGAAATCAAATTTTTCAACCCTTGGAGGTCTGGATTTGGAGTCACACTCAAAATTAAAGTGGAAAAACACACTACAGGCTGATCCAACTTTGATGTAATGTCCTTAAAACAAGTCAAAATGAGGCTCAATAGTGTGTGTCGCCTCCACGTGCCTGTACGACCTCCCTACAACGCCTGTGCATGCTCCTGAGGAGGTGGCGGATGGTCTCCTGAGGGATCTCCTCCCAGACCTGGACTAACGCATCTGCCAACTCCTGGACAGTCTGTGGTGCAACGTGACGTTGGTGGATGGAGCGAGACATGATGTCCCAGATGTGCTCAATTGGATTCAGGTCTGGGGAACGGGCGGGCCAGTCCATAGCATCAATGCCTTCGTCTTGCAGGAACTGCTGACACACTCCAGCCACATGAGGTCTAATATTGTCTTGCATTAGGAGGAACCCAGGGCCAACCGGGGAACAAGGGGTCTGAGGATCTCATCTCGGTACCTAATGGCAGTTAGGCTACCTCTGGCGAGCACATGGAGGGCTGTGCGGCCCCCCAAAGAAATGCCACCCCACACCATTACTGACCCACTGCCAAACCGGTCATGCTGGAGGATGTTGCAAGCAGCAGAATGTTCTCCAAGGCATCTCCAGACTCTGTCACGTCTGTCACATGTGCTCAATGTGAACCTGCTTTCATCTGTGAAGAGCACAGGGCGCCAGTGGCGAATTTGCCAATCTTGGTGTTCTCAGGCAAATGCCAAAAGTCCTGCATGGTGTTGGACTGGTAGCGCCTCCATGCTCTGGACACTATGCTGACAGACACAGCAAACCTTCTTGCCACAGCTCGCATTGATGTGCCATCCTGGATGAGCTGCACTACCTGAGTCACTTGTGTGGGTTGTAGACTCCGCCTCATGTTACCACTAGAGTGAAAGCACCGCCAGCATTCAGAAGTGACCAAAACATCAGCCAGGAAGCATAGGAACTGAGAAGTGGTCTGTGGTCACCACCTGCAGAACCACTCCTTTATTGGGGGTGTCTTGTTAATTGCCTATAATTTCCACCTGTTGTCTATCCCATTTGCACAACAGCATGTGAAATTGATTGTCACTCAGTGTTGCTTCCTAAGTGGACAGTTTGATTTCACAGAAGTGTGATTGACTTGGAGTTACATTGTGTTGTTTAAGTGTTCCCTTTATTTTTTTGAGCAGTGGATAACTATCTTTATAACTGAAGGTATTAAAGAACCTAAGGGTAATCTGGTTTTTAAAGATATTTCTCTTTTTTTCTAAAGACTTTTGATTTTCGAAGATCCTCACATTCGGCGTCATCAATGTGTAACATGATTATATTAATGTTTATCTGTGAGATGCATTGGAACAACAGATTGCGGCAATAGCTTTCCATGTACCGTAGGTTTAAATACCTTTTAACTTAAAAAGGAGCTCCCTGAATATAAAAAGAGCCCTGCATTTAAGACCCAAATAGCCGAATTTGAAAAAAAAAATCTCAAAGTCAGCTGTACTTCCAGTTCAGCATTTGGCCCTGAAATTTGAATTCTTAGCAATTCTAACTCTAATAAATAACTCTGTATGAAAGTGTCTTTAAGAAGGTGTAGCCCTCTAACTCATATCACCAGCAGTGTTCCTTCCCATGCTTGGCAGGAATAGAAGAAAAATAAACACTTTCTACAGATTTCCAACTAAATTTAAAAAGTGGGTTGCAATGTTAATGTTTCATAACATTTTCTATGTATTTTAGTATATTCCTATAAAAAAGTCCCTTTCTGCTCTTTTTTTCGTGTCTTATCTTTTTTTTTTTTTTTCTCCTATTCTATTATCTTTCAGGAATTATAACAAATGGACAGTTTGTCAGAAGAGTTGAAGTATAAATTAAACCCATGCCAGTGAAACTGGTGAAGAGCACAAAACAGCCATTTTCAAAAGACATGGATAAATTCAAAGGCAACAATGTAATGTGTGTGCGTGTGTCTTTCCAATGGCTGGTAGCACAGTAGTAAAGTTTGTATGTGATCACCACATTTATTTCCAGTACTGTTACTTCAGGAGAAAATGCTGCTAGCTTTATGAGACCATTTCTATTTATAATCAATACATTTTGTCTACTGATATCTTTTTTTTAAATTGTGAACTTTGAATTACATATAGTTAAAATAAAACTGATTATCACATTTCTTATACCATGATCTAAATCACGTTTTCTTTATCATGTGTAAAAGTGTGACTTACATCTGTTTATGTTAAGAACAGTTTTAAAAAATTTAATAAAAGACAAAAATGAGAGCACAAATATTGACGCATGCATCCATGACCTCAATTATTTGATAATGTGATATTTGATAAATAATTTTGTGATGAGACATCTGTGCAGTGTGTTACTGTGATGGACCGCCTGGCACCCCAACGGGTACCTCCATCAATCGCTGCTTCCTAGTAATCCTTGAGTACCATAAGCACCGCACTGGACACCATAACCACCGTAAACCCCACAAACCTCGGTTGGGGTCTCACTGTCCTTCACCCACCCTGGACCAAAGACCAGGATCCAGCTTCCAGTGGGTAGACCTCTCCTAGTCCAGAGACCAAAGCAGGCTGCTATTCTACAAAAAATTGTTATAATCCAAGGGAGTATAGTGATGATAGCAATCCCCAGAGTGCATATAGTTCTACAATCCCCCAAACATGAGCCTAGACTTCATGAAGGGTAAAACAAATCTATTTAATGGCAGCCACAACTGGCCTTATATGCAGGTCCCCATGCAACGTGCACTCTTTCCTGGAACAGAGAATAGACTACAGTAAAAACATACACACGATTACATTGGCTCTCGGGTTCAGGACACTACCATGCAAAATGGGTCAATCCCTTGCCTGTGCCTGGGAGATAATTGAGTCAGCACTGTATTAAACTCAATTATCTACAGGCACAGAAAACATACAATTTTACATAACCCCCAAAATACCTTTAGACACACAAAATCCCCACAAAAGTTACATCCCCTGATAGCCCAAATATGGGTGACCAACATATCCAAAAATCACCCAGATCAGTTCAGAAATTTCATGGAAGTCATAATTTGACCGACCGCACGCATGGTCCCATGCCCAAAACAGTTCCAGAGAATCAAAGCTTGCGGACGGTCTAGTTCGGTAGTTTAAAAAACGAACAAAGTACCAAGCATATTCAAAAGTCTTACCCTGGAGCTTGTTCGTGGAAACGTTTCCACCGCACAATGTCTTCTTAAGTGTTATAAAACCAAACACAGGCGATCACGGAAGTCCAGCGGTGTTCAGGAGTTTCAGTGTCCAAAATAGTTCCATGAATTCGACAACCAAACACCGCTGACTGTTTTCATGTGAACAAGATGGCCGCCATCTTGTGATCGTTCAGAGGAAATGTGGCCACCCAGACGAACACTTAGAACACTGCGGTGGAAATTGCTACAAAGTGGTCTCCGGTTCGTGCGGCTGTTCAGTTCCCGAACCATATAGTCCAAATACATTTGGAAAGGGGAGTTTGTCACAGTTACATCTTAATAGACATTGGAGGAGACAGAAGTAGCTGAAATGTGTTTAAAATGTTAAATTAAATAGGATAACAGTGTGAAAAGCAAATGGTTTATTGGTTTATCATAATTAGAGATATTAAAAACACGTATAAGGAATACAATCAAATAAACTTATCACTAAGAGAGAATATAAGATCCAACAGGGTATATGAATAGGTAAACCATAAGTAATAATAGAGGGTAATTACACAATTTATTATATAAACATTACAAAAATATTAAGAATTAAGTATTAAAAGGGAAAGAATACAGAGGTAGTAAATAAGATATAATCATATAGACACGTGCACATGAGTATTTGAGCGATATCTTGGCAGATTAAGTTTTAAGAAACTATAGGAATTAGGGCAGAAAAGTTAGAATTTATGTGTTTTTTTCTCTCTTTAGGTGTGTATATTGGCAGTCAAAAATAATAGTCGATAAATTATCATAAAATTCTGCCAGCATCGATACTGGAACTAGACCGTGTTGACGGTCTTTCTGAATCCAGAGCATGGAGATATGGAGGAGAGGATTGTTGTCTCTCATGCTATTGTCTTCATGCACTGGAATTTTCTTAGGGTGGATCACCCTGGGAGAGGAAGGGAATGGGTTTTTTTTCGGGGATTTATAAAGGATGTATTAAAATTAATGCAACATAACAACAGGAGGGGGATTCTGCTGTCTATAAGGGATGACCTATATGCTCAAAATAAGGGGGAAACGTGTGTGATACCTTTGATATTAAAATAGTTACGATTAACGCCCATGGCACCAATTCACCTAAAAAATGGGCAATATTATTACAATTTCTCCAGAAAGAACAGATTCATATCTGTGCATTACAATAAGATTAAAATCAGTCAATATCCATATATATTTACCTCATCACTAATGGATAAGAAAAAAAGAGGAGTGGCATTCATTTTCTCTAATTAATTATCTTTTAAACTTATACATCAAGAAATTGAAATATACACATTTGCCAATCTAAATGCACCGAATCACTAACCAATTAAATTTATTAAAAAAGTGTTGAATAAGATAGAGAGGATTAAACAAGGAGATATTATACTAATGGCGGATCTGAATTGTTTAATGGACCCAGCCATGGATAGAAAGTCAGTAGGGGGGAGAAGTATAGATAGGAATGCATGTAATAATGCACGAAGATTAAGAGAGTTAATTTAGAACTATGCACTATTAGATAAATGGAGAATCTTTAACCCCAATATAAAGGATTATACTTCTTTCTCTAAGACTGTGCTTACTTATTCTAGAATAGATTGTATAATGACAAATATTGGAATTATTAAGAATATTAAAAAAAATATTACTACCCCCTGGACTGATCATAATGCCATAATGATACAATTAAAGGATGAATTTGAAAACAAACACTCTTCATGGAGACGAATTGATTATTTATTCAATAAACCACAACATGTTGAACTTTTAAAAAATACAACAAAGTTGTATTTTGAAGAAAATGAGAGTGAAGAGGTATCATCTTCCACAGTATGGTGTGGCTATAAAAGTGGAATACGTGGTCATTAAATTAGAAATTGTGACACACGAAAATAAAAATAAACTACTAGGTTTACCTGAGTTATATTTACAATTAGACTCTATAACTGCCCTGAATAAAGAGGTCCCCTCTAGGGAGTATACGTTAAGAATTATCAAAATAGAGAAACAAAATGAATGACTCATTAATAATAAGGGCAAATGAAAGGCTCAATAATCAAAAGAGAAAATGGTATTATACGGGTAATAAACCAGATAAGTTATTATCTAATTAAATAAAAAAAGAAAAAGCAAATAAATTTATTTCTAAAATTCTATATAAAGATCAGACTCTCATGATACCAGAGAAAATAGGATGGACTTTTCAAGAATATTATAAGACTCTATATGATTTGCCTATAGCGCCTTCTGATAGAGATATTGAGGGGTAAGAGTAAGATAACTAAAATAACGCAAGAACAATTGTTATTTTTAAATCTGCCTTTTAGGGAAGAAGAGGTAAATAATGCTATTGGGAACCTCAAAATTGGCAAGTTTCCTGGTCCGGATGGATTTTCTAATAAGTTTTATCAAATCTTGAAGGATAATATAAAATCTCAACTTGTTAAACTTTTTAATGATTTCGCTAAGAGAAATCCAATCCCAATGGAAATGTTACAATCAAATATAGTTCCAATTTTGAAACAGGATAAGAGTAGTTTGGAAGTTTCTAATTATCGACCAATCGCGCTTCAAAATGTCGATATAAAATTATATTATATTTTAGCAGCGCGATTGAATATGATTATTGGAGAAATAATCCATCCAGACCAGGTGGGATTTGTTCAGGGTAGATACGCAACTACTAATATATGAAAATGAATTATGTTGGAAATAGTTTTAAAAAAATAGGATCCCCCTCCTAACCCTGTCGTTAGATGTTGAAAAAGCCTTTGACAGGGTTGGGTGGAGATATTTACGATATTCGTTGATGGCATTTGGTTTGGAGGGAGATATATTGGGAGCCATAATGTCATTGTATCTGAAGTGGTGGGCAACGGGTTTAGCTCTGAATGGTTCACATTGGGAAATTAAACCAGACAGGGCTGCCAGTTGTCCCCAATATTATACATGATGTCATTGGAGCCTTCGGCAGCAATCAGCAGTTAGAGGATTTTTAAACAAATAGAGGTTATTTAGTTACACCAATGGCCATTAGAGGGAATGCCCGCTTGCCACGTCAAGGCAAACCTCTCAGGTGCGTCCTACACTAACCTTACACCTTGCTTCCTTGAGCTTCTGGCAGAGATATCTCTAATGAGACAGAGAGGGGTATTATTTATATATACACCCCTACATACTTATTAACCTTTAATAGGGAACACATGGGATGGGCGGCAACATTGTAACATAGCTGTGTGATACAAAAAGTGAATACAAATACAAAAAAACAAGTCCTGTGCTCAAACTCCCATCACTCCTGGGCAGCAGCAACAAATTCAATTGCTGCTGTGTGCTGGATGCAAGCTCCTGTCTCACCCGTCCCTGGCCCAAGGTAAGCCTCAGAGAGAGGAGGGATACATTTTTTTTGTTTTTGTTTTTATCCAATTTTTTAAAAAAAATTGGCAGCCCCTGTCCAACCCCCCTGTGTCCCCACCACAGCCCCTGTGTCCCTCATCAACCTACTTCAGTCCCTATCCCTGCCACTACATTTCCTAACCCCCATATTACAGCCCATATCCTCCACCACAGCCTATATCCCTCAACTACAGCCCTAGACCCCACTACAGCCCCTGTGTCCCCCTCTAGAAACCCTATGCCCCCCAGGGCCCCTACCTCCCTCCACAGCTTCTGTCCCCCTCTCAGCTTCTGTCCCCCTCTCAGCCCCTGTGCCCACCCCTCACCACAGCTTCTGTCCACCCCCCTCTCTAGCTCCTGTCCCCCCTCCTCCAGCTCTTGTCCCCACCTCAAGCTCCTGCCTAGCTCCTGTCTCCCCCCTCACCAGCTCCTGTCCTTCTCCTCTCCAGCTCCTGTCTCCCCCCAACCCCTCTACAGCCCCTGTGTCACCCCTTGTCAGGGCCTGCATCCCTCACCACAGCTCTTGTCCCTACTCTCAGCCCATGTAACCTGATTTGCCCCCACCACAGCCCCTGTCCACCCCTTTCAACTCCTGGGGTGGAAGAAAGAGACACACAAAGGGGCTGAGATACACAAGGGGGGTTGTGAGAGACACACAAGAGGGTGTAAGACATAGTAAAGGGGGGGTAAAATACAATAAAGAGGGTAAACAAATCAAAAGGGGGGTTAAGAGAAACACAGGTAAAGATGCATTTTTTAAAGGTGGAGAGGGGGGGTCAAAATGTGTCTTTGCCTGTGTAGGCAAAAATCATTGCACTGGCCCTGAAGAGGCGACATGTGTATATTGTCTCCACTCTGGAGACACTGTGGCCCACTTGAACCACTGTGAAGAAGATGGTTCAAGTAGGCCACAGCTGTAGATTTGAAAAAGTTAGTCGCATCTTGGGTTCAAATGTTTCCAAAACTACAAATCCAATGTCACCTACACCACCACAAATCATTTGGAACGGTTTCAAAAAAAACAAAAAAAACATTTTCAGTTTGCCTGACACAACTGAAACTTCAAAAACGATCAGGTTCTATGGTCAGCAGGGATGTGCATGGTCAAAAAATTTGGTTCGGCATTCCGAAATTCGTGACTTAGGGATTTCGGCACTTCGGTTTGGCACTTCCAAAATTTGGGACTTCGAATAGTAGGGTTAGGGGTAGGGTTAGATGCCTGTCATCATTCTCTTAATTTTACCTCCCTCTCCTGTTTTGCCACTTGTCAGAAATCCAAAGCACTCAGCACTTCTGAAATTTGGCACTTCGGCAATTCTGTTCGGTTCGGAACTTCTGAAATTCGGCACTTCCGAAATTCGGCACTTCGGCAATTCGGACATTCAGAAGCATTGCCAGGGCCCGCAACATACTTTCTGTCAATCCATTACATTTCTATTCCCCAACACTTCTTAGGGATAGATCAACTGGCTGCAAAGAGTTTGGTGCAGGCCATTTTCTAGTATATATTAATAATTAAGTCCCGCAAGGCTAACACCCATCCTCATGCAGAGGTATGAAGCCTACTCTATTAGTAACCTTCAGCTCTTGTTGTAGTATACTCCATCGCGACCACTGCACAGCCCGAGGTACGCTTTGGGGGAGGAAGTCTGTCAATTGCTAGTCAAACTCAAAAGGCTCAAAATCCTTGCCTGGAAATTATAGACCTGTGAGCTTAACTTCTGTAACTGGGAAACTATTTGAAGGGCTATTAAGGGATAATATTCAGGAATTCATTGGGAAGAACTTTGTTATTAGCAATAATCAGCATGGTTTTATGAAACATAGGTCATGCCAAACTAACCTAATTGCATTCTACGAAGAAGTAAGTAGAAGTATAGATCAGGATGTTACAGTGGATGTGATCTACTTGGATTTTGCCAAGGCATTTGATACGGTTCCTCACAATAGGTTAGTCTTCAAACTAAAATAAATTGGTCTAGATGAATATTCTTGTTCTTGGGTAGAACATTGGCTTAAGGATAGAGTACAACAAGTTGCAATTAATGGTAAATTTTCAGGCTGGACAAAAGTGGTAAGTTGTGTCCCTCAGGGTTCTGTTTTGGGACCACTTCTATTTAACATATTTATAAATGATCTTGAAATAAGCATTGAAAGCCATGTATCAGTGTTTGCAGATGACACAAAACTTTGTAAAGTAATACAATGTGAGCAGGATATTGCTTTGCTGCAGAGAGATTTGGATAGATTGGGGGACTGGGCACTAAAATGGCAGATGAAATTTAACATAGAGAAATGCAAAGTTATGCACTTCGGGTTAAGAATGCACAAGCAACTTACACATTAAATGGTAGTGAATTAGGGATAACCACACACGAGAAGGATTTGGGAATTGTTATAGACAACAAATTAGGCAGCAATATGCAATGTCAATCTGCAGTTGCTAAGGCTAGTAAGATTTTGTCATGTATAAATAGGGGCATAAATTCTCGGGATGAAAATATAATTTTGCCTCTTTATAAATCGCTGGTAAGACCACACCTTGAATATGCTGTGCAATTGTGGGCGCCTGTTCTAAAGAAGGATATCATGGCATTGGAGAGGGTCCAGAGACGAGCTACAAAATTGATAAAAGGAATGGAGCATTTTAGTTATGAAGAAAGGTTAAAAAATTAAATCTGTTTAGTTTGGAAAAACGGCGCCTGAGAGGGGATATGATAACTTTATACAAATATATTCGGGGCCAGTACAAACCTTTATCTGGAAATCTATTCGTAAACAGGGCTATACATAGGACACGAGGTCACACATTTAGGCTGGAAGAAAGGAGATTTCATCTAAGGCAAAGAAAAGGTTTTTTTACAGTAAGAACAATAAGGATATGGAATTCTCTGCCTGAAGACGTGGTTTTGTCAGAGTCCATACAGATGTTTAAACTGAAATTGGATAAATACTTACAAAAACATAACATACAGGGATATAATTTCTAATTAGTGGGGTAATAGCTGCTTGATCCAAGGAGACATCTGACTGCTATTTTGGGGTCAAGAAGGAATTTTTTCCTAGTTTGTGGCAAAATTGGAAGCGCTTCCGACCAGGTTTTTTGCCTTCTTTTGGATCAACAGCAACAACATTTGTGAGGAAGGCTGAACTTGATGGACGCAAGTCTCTTTTCAGCTATGTAACTATGTAATTATGTAAAACACAGCAGTATGCAAAATCATATGGCTGGCAGCAACACTGCAATTTTACCTTATCTGCGTACACATAGCAGCCTGTCACAACATAGCTGCTGAAGCCTTGTCTCAATCCCATTTCAGGTATTCCTCCAAACATTCCATGGCTGCTTAACCACAAACTAAATCATTCTAGATTAGCTCATCTCATGGTCATGGTAGATTGCTGGCACACGCGGCTCTGTCTGCTTATACCAACCATTTATATACCAAAACTCTGGCCATTTTAATAAATTCACTTTGGAATCGTCAATCCGCACTTCATCGATACCATGGTGACATTCACATCCTTTTGCCACCTCAACTTTAAATTACAAACTCTTAAACTTATACCCACCTGCAGACATACACCTACATACTATCAACAATAAATGGTTCCCAGTCAACATACTAGACCAATTTGTCCTACACTCAAAGGACTACACAGGCATGCGCTCTCTTTTAAGGTTACACGTTAACCATTCACTACATCATATTCATCCTGTACGTCAGGACACAATTCATAAAACCCTAAATGTCCCGTGTGCCTAAGCTTAGTGAATGCACTAACTACAATGAATGTGTAAAACTAGTTTTACTTCCCTTCCAGGACCTTGCTGTGGAGGAGTAGCAGGGTACTAGCACGCATGTGCAGCACAGGATCCAGCTCATTCCCCTCACCGGAAGTGACGAGGATAGGGGATTTTCACGGGTAGGGAAATTTTATAGAACACTGGCTGTAACGGGCTGGGATTATTAGGTTTAACGCAAGGTGTGTTCCACAACGAAGGAGGAAGAGGAAATGACGCGGTGGAAGGAGGTGTTCCGGGAAACCAAGCAGACTCCCACAGATGCCAATAATTTTTTCATTTTATGTCAGGTATATAAGAATACTGAAAATTAAAGCCATTTATCCAACTGAAGAAGCCAGCACATGGCGAAATACGTTTTGGACTTTGATGAGTTTGTATTATTATTTTTTTATTTACTTGTTTTAACCCAATAAACGTTGGCACATTTAAATATCCTGTGGAATCTGCCTCCGTCCATGGTGACATTGCAATGTAACAAATAGGACCACGTGAGTGCAATCTATACCATTACGATATTGTAGTTATAATACAGTATTACGCTATAAAAGATTTTCTGATTTCCAGCTTCATCTACCCATTTAAAAACACAGAAGAGGACTGTGAATCTCCCTAAAGATCCACAAGCATCACTCACTAGAACCAAGTGAAATCATGTGGCTCTCTCCTTGTGAGTGTATATTACTTATTTTGGGCACCCTCTTACTCAGTTTAAAGAAATAATCTGCACTATTCTTGTATTTCTACTCCTTTTTTTATAGATTCCCATTTATCATGTTACTTTTTTTTATTTTTTCAGACCATTCCTGAACAGCATGGTCAATCTCAATTACCCCCAAGAAACCTTTGGAAATTATACTTAGGAGGTTGTTGCAAAGCTGAGTTAATTCATAGAGGCAGGGCCAAGGCTACCATAAGGCAAAGGGGGAAGCATTATCTGGCGAATATCCAGGCTCTGGGTGAATGGCAGGAGGAGAGCACACAGTGATCCCCCTCCTGCTGGTAACTGCATGTAGTGTGGCAATGCGGACCATGCCACTGTAGAGGATCTTTATCCTCGATCCAGTCTGACAGTATTGCTTGGCGAGAGCACCAAACAGCTTCCTGTCAGACCTGATAGACGAAACAGAAGCTCCTCTACCATGGTGCACTTAGCCACTTTACATGTAAGGAGGTAAGCAGGCACACAAGGGGGGTGGGTTGTAGAGGATATAACACAAAAAGGCCTGTGGAAGGGGACAATGACAGAGAGTCTGGTTAAGGGTACAATGAAACACTATGAGGGGCTGGAGAAGAGGACAATGACACACTGAGGGGCTGAGGAAGGAGACAAGGGACACACAGAGGGTCTGAGAAAGGGAACAATGATACACACAAATGGGCTGAGGGGGAAGTAAGATACACACATTGAGTCTAAGATACCAAGAGGAAAAATTGTGGATAAGATACACTTAAAGGGGATGTAAGACACAAACGAGGGGGTAAGATACACAAAAAGTGGTAAGACATTCAAAAGATAGGATAAGAAACACAAAAGGTGGGGGGTTAAGAGACACACAGGCAAAACTGCATTTTTGTTTGGGGGAGAATGGCGCAGTAAAATACATCTCCTGTTCATCTGAGTAGTCAAAAATGTTTGCACCGGCCCGGCATAGAGGCCATACTAACAAACACCAATATCTACCTAGGTAATAACTTAAAAATAGTGTAATACAGTAAAAATAAAAATATAAATGGGAGTACTCGTCTCTCTTTGGAATTTTCATTTAACAGCAAATCATATATGGAGAGATAGACACATGGTAGATCCTCACTAGTAAAATTACTTCTTATATTTATTGTACTAACAGGATTTAAAATAATTTCAGACAAATCACCACATTCACTGGTTCTTCACACAAACAGAATCCCAGATGGTGAACAGCAAGTAAAAGCACACTAATACATATACATAACAAATATTAAAAAACAAAAAATCAAATAACATGTCAAAACAGCCGTGTCTTTCATGTGCATGGACATCATCAGGGTCAAATATAAAGTTCAGTGCAGTAGCAGTCCGTATACATCCTCAAGTGTTCAGAGCAGCTTAAATTTCCTGGTCACCCTATGGGTACCATAAGCCTAATATGACCCTCTTTTATGCATTCCAGAACTCTACCTTAAACCGGAATTCCACTTCCGGTTTAGGTCACTGAATGCATCCATCGTGCACAAACTGTAAAAAATTATTTATTTATTTTTCATAATAAATGGGAATTCATACATATGACACATCAGATTAAAGATATTTTTGTGTTGGTTCAGAGAAAAGGCAGTGTTTATATTACTGCCTAAAAACATCTCCAGTGGCAGGCACTAGAGGTGCTACCTGTGTCAGTGCTGCACGCGTTTGTGTCAAACTGAACGTTAGCCATAGAGATACATTGATTCAATTTCTCTACGAGAAAATAAATAATTGGCGCAGAGCGAAGTTTTGAGTGGGCATTAGCTTCTCAATGCTTTCCTATGGCAATACATTGGATTGGCTGAGATTGTAAGAATTGATTATCTCATCCAAAGAGGCAGAGCGCATGCAGGGCAGGCAACGAGGAGATCCGTGCGTTTAATACCTTTTTCATGGGGTTAGTTTAATACCTTTTTTACGGGGATGGAGCCTAAATACTGTGTTTTACACCTATAGTGTCAGGAATACATATATTTGTATTCCTGACACTATAGTGTTCCTATAAGTGCAAGACAGGTTTCCGAAGCTATTTCTTTAAGGGGTTAAATTTATGTTTCAGTGCATAAAAACAAATTTTCTTTGCAGAGTTTTAACTTATAACAAACATGTAAACTCCAAATTTTACTATTTTTCAAATTAAGAAACAAGTTTTTTTGATTTTTTTCATCTAAAAAAAAGCTATAACACATTCAACTGAAATTTTCACTTTAAATGTCACCTGCTCTTATGTATGGAAGTGGTCATCTAGAAATTATTCTTAACAATTACGGTTTATGAAAAAAGAAAGAAAAAAAAAAAAACACACAAACACTTTTTTTTTTTTTAAATGGTGAAAGCATGTGATCTCAACCAAACCTCAAACCAAACACTTCACCAGATTAGCCCTGTCTGATAATGTTAAGTTATTTTTTAAAAAAATAAAAAAGATGTTTAACAGATAAAATTATACACACACACATATACATACACACACACACACGTATATACACACACACATTTTTCCCCCTAATACTCAAAATATCCTCTTGCCACTAATCATTGGCAAGTGAAAATGTAGTCCTTGTGAGTAGAGAGTCAAGCATGCAGCATATACTATAGCTTAGGGCTACAAATTTAAGCCCTGATATATAAAAAAAAAAATAAAAAAAATTATATATATATATATATATATATATATATATATATATATATATAAAAATATAAGCCAGTTGACACATTACAACAATTTAATCTCAATTAAGTGGTTATGGTGTCTGGAGAGTCTGGTGACATCCCTCAATTCACTGTTAAACTGTTTTTGGATGGTTGAGCACTGAGGGGGCCCTGACCAACCAGAACCTGCCCCCAACTGGAGATAAGACTAAGGCATACATTTCTACTACATGTCCCTTTGGCCATATGAACAGCAATGAGCACTTTGGACAGGCTGAGAGCAGTTAGCTGATGCTCTGAGTGTATCCCATCACTACTCAGGATAATGTGTAAGCATAGGCGGGGCCAGGTAGCCAGGGTCCCTGATTCACTAATAAACTGTTTGGAAACAATTTAACACGGAATGAAGGGATAGCTCTAGTAGACTCCAGGCACCATAGACACTTTAATGAGAGGATGTTTTTACAGTGCCTAGAGTGTCTATGTAAAACAATGTACAGGCAGTTTCTAACGTGCTACATAAAGGAGAAAATTAAATAAAAATCGGATGACATTAGACAGTAATAAATTGTTTTCCTACAGATGAGAACATTTTAAAGTTTACTGATTTTTGACGGAGAGTACACTTTAATTGTACTATAACCTGCAAATAAACTAGATTAGTCCTTCCGAAAGCAGGTGCTCTTTATAAACATTTGTTGGTACGATCAATTGACATAACAATGGCTTAATCAATGTTGTTTTATTAAAAAATATTTACATGACCAAAAAAAGAAAACAAAATGTGTGCTAGGACAACAAAAATACTTATAAAAACACATTCAATGAGTGAATGAAAACTTGTACAGCTTCTTTGGTGCCCGTATTTATAAAAAAAAAAAGAAAAAAGTTAAGATGATTCATAAATAAACCACAAGCTCAAACAGAGGATTTGCATTAGTGCACATTATTACAGCTCTCCGTATGAGTACATAAGAATTACTTCACAAATAAATAGCACGTCTGTTAAAAAGCAGCAGGTCCAAGTCTTGTAAACCGTCCTTTCTTGATAACACGAATGTTTCAAATGAAATCCAGAATTTCTGAAGACGAACACACGACGGGTAAAAAGTGCTGTCCATTGATTGGTCCTACTCATGTTTGTTCAAGTTGCATCACTGTTTCATTCTTCCGCTTTTTTTTGTTTTCTTCTAAAAAGGTCCCGGCCTTAAAAACCAAATGCTTAAGTGGTTATTTACAATGCTCTTTCCTGCTTTCAAACACAAAAGGATAAATTTGCTCCACGGCAGTGGCAACAGATTTCACATCAGGGCCTGCAGGAAAGAAAAATAAATAAATAAATATAGATTAGTATAAAGTCAGGAAAAGCATACTGGATTCTAAAAACCATCAGATTCAATTACTGTAGAACAGTGTAGAATGCTGACACTGTATAACTGAAAAGGCTGATTATACCAGGGACAGGGACTGCAGGGAGAACATGCGGGTGTTTTTTTTTTGGTTTAAATACAGACATAAGTTTTTGATTGGAGTACAATACAATAAGAAATGCTTGCATGTTTTGCACCCTAACCATCATTTTTTTGGTGATGCAACATTTGTTAATCACTGCCTGAAGACCATTCCGTTTTACTTCCCTTTTATTCCTCCCACTCTAAGTTTAGCAGTATTATCTAAAACTGATATTTTTGTGTTTAAAAAAAAAAAGGGTGTTATTTAGGTAGGGGAAGAACAGGCTGTATTTCTCTCTCTCTCTCTTTTTTTTTTTTTTTAAACACAAATTTTAGAATAATTTAATAAATAAGGCCATATTAAAGACCAAAAAAATAAAAGTCACTTTTCAAACCAATCTGCTAAATCTCCCCTATTGTTTTGCAGAACCTGGGTATTTTGTCCCAATGTGTTCTGCAGCTGCATCAAATAGCTGAATAAATGGAACATGCTATTTATAATCACATTAAATAATATACAGAAGCAGTATACGGAATGAAAATACTGGACTGCCAATTATAACAGGATTACAACCCACATGAAATGGTTTTGGCTGACAAATGTTTAATGGATGTGAAGTCTACTTACATCTTGAGGTCTGCTATTTGATTACCTTTGCACTGTAGTATATTATACATCTACAATATTTGAAATATGCACATCCATCATCAAGACATTAAAGGAACCCCTTGGTCGTATTGTGCTTACTCAGAGTCCATTCTAATAATTACCTGTTACTGTAATACTTCCGGTCGAGAAGATCTGTAAAGTTGATCTCAGAGTCTTTATTCTATAGCAAACTGCAGGGTGAAGTTCAGGCTCATAACTGTAAGTCAAAAACATAGAGCATTAACTCACGTTTCAACCTAGATAACTGTTCATATCAATTAAATATTTAATGAGAGGACGATCCAGCACTGCATAGGTTATACTACAGGCAACCACATATTTACAACATTAATTTGGGTTTTCCTCCCATCACTGAATTAACACTTACCTAGCATGAGGGCGATTCTTCTTTGTAAATTCTGGAAGTCTTATTTCAAATGGCATGGTACAGACTGCAAGGACATTTACAACTTTATACTCTGTGAATTTTACCTGGGGGAGAAAAAACAAAACATAAACCATTAGCTTCAGCCTTGATGCAAGAGGAAGCTATAGTGCTAGGAAACAAGTTTGTTTTCCTAGCATGATAGCTGCTGGTGTTAAAAATAATTATAACATTTTCATTCAACATGACAAAACCAAAACATTTACATGGAAACCAAGCTTTTGTAGACAACGTGCCAAACGTCTAGCACCAAACTTCGCCTCTTCTTCACTGTAAAGAAAGGAAGAAAAACAAAAACAATTACCCTTATGAATTCTGGACTAATGTCAACATACTCATGGTACCTGGTGGCCAGAGAAATCTCTGCTGACAGTTTACTTTTCATTTTAAATGTAAACAGACATGTCTGTGTATATCTGTGTGAATGTATGAACATAAGCAAGTGTGTGAATTAAGGACTCTATGAAAGTATGTTTGTACTTTTGTCTGCATGCAAGAGTACATGTATACAGAGGTGAGGTGACTGAATAATTGTGCATGTATCTCTATGTGTAGGTGTGGGAGTGTGCAATTAATTTGATATGCATATGAGGGTGGCTGATTAGTTATTATTGTGAGTGTAAATTCGGTGAGAGAGACAGACATACTTATAGGCATCAAAACAACTTTAGCTTGATGAAGCAGTTTTGGTGTATATATCATGTCCCTGCAGTCTCACTGCACAATTCTCTGCCATTTAGAAATTTAAAATGGCAGAATTTTATGAATGTCACTTTCGTTTCGGATTACGTAGCCCTAGCCACACCTTTCCTGGCTGTGCCTCACACAGTCTGTATTAAAGAAAATTACATTTTCAGTCAGATGTTAATATGCTTTAGAAGTATTTATCTCATGCTCTGTAGGGACACTATAGGCACCAAACGAACTTTAGCTTAATGAAGCAGTTTTGTTGTATAGATTATGCAGTCTCACTGCTCAATTCTCTGCTTTAAATTCATTTGTTTATGCATCCTAGACACATCTTCCTGCATGTGACTTGCACAGCCTTCCTAAAACACTTCCTGTAAGGAGAGACCTACTCTTTAAACTTCCTTTATTGCAAATTCAGTTTAACAGAGCAAGAGATAAGAAATTCTTCGTTTTCGAGGCCCTGCAAGACTTGTATGTGATTAAAGTTCAGTTTACAGAGCAGGAGATAAAAAAATTCTAAAGTAATTTAACATCTGATTTGGTTTGGCTAGGGCTGCATAAGCAGAAAAAAAAAAAGGTGATTCAAGTCCTAAACGGCAGAGAATTAAGCAGTGAGACTGCAGGGGCATGATCTATACACTAAAACTGCCTCGGTAAGCTAACTTTGCTTTAATGCGTATAGTGTCTCTTTAAGGTTGTAAGAAAAACTGAAGTTTTATAGTAAGTGTGGAGTTTAGCTTCATAACTACTATGGTCTGTTTTCGTTTTTACGGAACTAGTAAGGTTAAGGCAGTTGTTCACTTGTTACGTGTGAAAGGGTTTTCTAATGGCTTGACAAAAACTAGAGGATCCACCAAGCATCTATGGCCCCTCGCTTGCTGCAAAGCTGATGCAGAATTTACACTTTACTCAATAGCACTGTCAATTGTGTCCATATATGGATGACAGTTGTAGTGAAAACGTGGAACTGCACTCTGTCCCAAATATTATGTAGCTCGGTGCAACCTGGCCAGTCCCAGTACCAGGGACCAAGTACTCGATGCAGATAGAAGAAAGGTCCAGGCACTCCAAGGTACAAAAAGGCAAATTTATTGAACCCACTCCATCTCAACGTTACGACCTATACGGTCTTTGTCATGCTTGAAACATTGTGATGGAGTGGGTTCAATAAATTTGCCTTTTTGTACCTTGGAGTGCCTGGACCTTTCTTCTATCTCATATACGGATGACAGTGATAGGCTGAAAGCACCAGCAGAAATTCTCAGGTATTCACTGCAATCTAAAGTGGAAACAGACACTACTAATGAGGAATTGTAAATGATGCATTAACAATACAGTAAGTAAGCAAGTAGTCTCTGGATGCCGTGGGGGACTCACATTTTTTTCCAAATTATTTGATGATGGTTTAACACAGAACTAAAAAACAAAAACTACTATGGGAGTAGTGTTGCTTTTAGCTGCAAGCTTTTAAGAGTGCAGGCATCCAATACAGGATTTAAAAATTTCACATTGTTCATATTTTATTCAAGAAGGAGATACTCTCAGTCATATCCTTTGTACCAAAGCTTCATGGAACCACTATCGGACCATATGTTGAGAATCAACATTGTAGCGTACATTAACCGAGTGGAATTAACAAACCAACACTTAAAGCATGCAAGGTTAAATAAAACATGCAAAATGTAATAAAAGGATATGGGAGACGTGCTTCCTCTTTACTGAACATTAAAGAGACACTAAACACCAATACAACTTTAGCTTTATGAAATAGTTTTGGTATAGATCATGTCCCTGCTGTCTCAATTCACTACCATTTAGGAGTTAAGTCACTCTTGTTTCTGTCTATACAGTCCTAGCGACATGTCCCCTGCCTGTGGCTCACACTGCAGGCTATTAAGAGAGCAGGGCAAGAGAAGAATTTCTACATGAAACCAACTGTGCAATAAAGGAGGTTTAAACATTAGATCCCTCTTTACAGGAAAGTATAGGGAGAATATAGGTCCCGTGCAGAGGAGGTGTGGCTAGGGCTGCCACACCCAGCACACAAATCAATTTAACTCCTACATGACATAGAAGTTAACAGTGAAACTACAGGTGCATTTTCTATACTCCAAAAACACCCCATTAAGCTAGTTTGGTACTTGTACTGTCCCTTTAACACAGATAGCAAACTTACCTGGTAGCTCCTGTGCAAATTATTTTTCCTGAAGACCAAATTGTTGCAGTAATTCTGGGCTTTCTAAGTTTCATCAGCACCTTCTATATATAAAAAAAAAATTAAAAAAAAAAGAATGAATGAAAATAGCAATAAAATAACTTAATTATCTTGTATTTTATGTGACATTTTAGATTAGATTGGAAAAAGAAAAGAGAAGAGGCGAAGGTTGCAGTACCCGATAATACAAGAAATGTAAAAAGAAAATTAAATAAATCTATATCTAAATCTGAAACATAACTTTTAATAAAGGTCCATAAGTAAAAGTCTCCAAAGGGACAAGACCAACAACAAAATAAAATAGTACTATACACACAACATATATAAATTAAAATAGCAAGGAAGCAGGTCCACACAATGGGCTTAATACTCCTGAGAAGTATAGAAGGACTACCAGCCTTGTGTCCGTCGGTGAGTGTGGTGAAAAATAGACAAAGTATTTTTTGTTAAATACATGCTGGGTGGTCATTTTGACTATTGCTGCCTGTATATTGCATCTATGTAACTGAAAATCGTCAGTATAGTGATCAAGGAAAAATGTACACGAAAAGTAACTGTTGGTGGGTATTGGCAAAGAAATACTTGTGTTAAATGAGGTCTAATAACTCCTATATGGAGGCAAAACTATACCAGAAAAGGGGGGATACGGAGGGGGGAGAGTATTTCTATCCCTACTGTGCCTTCGAGGGCACCCCTTACCCCAAAACGCACCCTAAATCTGTATATAGATAAAACACCACCCACTTCTCCAAGAGTCACAACGAAATCCTTGTAAAAATAAATTGTTAAATTAAATAAAGTCGGATATGCAAAAAAAACAACTGAATCTAATGGGTAAGTGTTCCAGTATGTCGGCAGATACTGCATGTAGAGAGTCTGGAGCCAGCAGTGCCCCAAAGCCCCTGACGTACATTTCGTTGGGTCAGCTCATAAGAGGGGAACCGTATAGTAAGTTTTGCCGGTTTTCAAAATTGATGGGTGAGTGTGTGGGGGGTGGTGGGTGTGTGTGTGTGTGTGTGTGCGTGCTACGGTCTAATTGGAGCGTTCAAATTTAAATGCTCCAATCACTTGACCGTGTGATTAGTAAGGTGTCTCAGTTGGGGAGGAGGAGACCATTGAAAAAATTATTACGTTAAAAATGAGTTGATAGATGCTGTATTAACAGTAGAAATTTTAGAATCGGAACTTTATAATTAAGTTGTTCAGACATACCTCTTAATAATTACTAAGATGAATTAGGAAAAGCCACTTAAGGCTTTAGACTATCACAAGAATATAATAAATAAAAAAGTATCAGGTGTTTAAAATAATTTCCACTTGCTTAGAAAGATTGAGATATATACTGCTCTGTATATTTTATGTTTAAGAACAAATGACAGAGAGTGGAGAAGGACTTGAGGCATTAGCGGATGTAAACGTGCCTATTAAAAAGACGGAGGGTTTGTGAACTAAACAGCGATTTCAGACCTTGTAATAAATCCGAAGTTGGTACTTCTTATATGGGAATGTCCTATTCCATTCTGAGATGCCCAAGCCTATATTACAGAATGTGCCCACTATTATTACCAGAAAAATCCAGTCCCAAGATACAATGGCTTAATAAGGTGTTTAGAAATTGAAAAGAAAAAGAAATAATAATAACCAAATAAAAAGAAGGATAGTATTGTGCCTTCAGTGTGTGATTCGTGGTTATTAAGGTGATGTATGTTACCATACGTATTTACTAGATATTAATTGTAAAATACATCGTATCTAGAGGATTTGCAAATGCCATAATTTCTGTTATAGGATGTAGGATTGTGAACTTAGTGACGAGATTAAACCCTGTAGTTGAGTAGAGGTTAATACTACTGCTATAGGTTCCTTCTTTTCTTCATAAATGCCTAAGCGTTTGTTACAAAGAATCATATTGATACAAGGAATGTTCAATCCTGATCCAATTGAAACAAAGTAGGATACAAGGTTGTCCAGTGAATATTACTTGTTTTAAAAAAGTTTAACAGAATTAAATTAATAAATCAAAATCACAGAAAAAACAGTTGTGTAACAGAGTTATTAATGAGTAGATATGTATCATACTCCCCTAGTGGACGATAATTATCCGTGAATAAAGGGGGTGAAATTAAATTCTTCATTAAGACCTCTGGGGGCCAAAGTTTGAAAGATGTGTATCCATTTGGATTCTTTTTTTTAGAAGTTTCAAGTTGAAATTCCCTTTCCTAGAGTTTATTGTAATTATTTCCAGTGCTTGGAATTTTAAATTAGAAGCGTCACTATTGTGAAACTTTCTGATGTGATTAGCGACAGGAGTTGAGATGTTGACATTATTGACTGTATTAACATGTTGAACTCTTCGCCTAAATTGTTGGTAAGTTTTCCCCACGTATTGTAATCCGCAGCTACACGTGATCACATACACAATTTTGGTAGAGGTGCAGTTAATAAACTGTTGGACAGGAAATCTTGCTTTTGTCTGTGTGCACTCAATCACTTTAGATGGTTTAATAAAATCACAAGCTTTACAGTGACCACACTTAAAGACACCTTTTATTTCAGTGAGCAAGGTCTGTTGAATGGGATCAGGTTCTAAGTGACTGTGTACTAACATGTCACGTAGGTTTCTGGGGTGACGAACTGTAATGCTGGGGAAGTTGGATACATGGTTAGACAAATCCTCATCATAGGTCAGCATAGGCCAATGATCCGAGTAAATTTGTCTCACCGGATCCCATAAACGGTCAAAAGTGCCTATGCAGCGTATCAATGATTTTTCTTGTTTTGGTCTAATACTTCTTAGGCTAATTGATCTCTCAGTTGAACTGGCACGTTGAAAAGCTTTCTTAAGGATTTTGTTGGGATAACCCAAAGATTTAAAACGTTTAAGTTCTTGTGCTTCCCTTAAAAATGTTTCCTGACTGGAACAATTCCTTCTTGCGCAGAGGTATTGGCCGTATGGGATACCTGCTTTAAGGTTATGAGGATGGTGGCTCTTCCAGTGAAGCAGGCTGTTAGTTGAAGTTGACCCAGCGAAACCTATGCCAGGGGCTTTGGGGCACTGCTGGCTCCACACTCTCTACCTGCAGTATCTGCCGACATACTGGAACACTTACCCAATAGATTCCTTTTTTTGCATATCCGACTTTATTTAAATTTAACAATTTATTTTTACAAGGATTTCGTTGTGACTCTTGGACAAGTGGGTGGTGTTTTATCTATATACAGACTTAGGGTGAGTTTTGGGGTAAGCGAAGGCACAGTAGGGATAGAGATACTCTCCCTCCATTCCGTATCCCCCCTTTTCTGGTATAGTTTTGCCTCCATATAGGAGTTATTAGACCTCATTTAACACAAGTATTTCTTTGCCAATACCTACCAACAGTTACTTTTCGTATACATTTTTCCTTGATCACTATACTGACGATTTTCAGTTACATAGATGCAATATACAGGCAGCAATAGTCAAAATGACCACCCAGCGTGTATTTAACAAAAAATACTTTGTCTATTTTTCACCACACTCACCGACGGACACACGGCTGGTAGTCCTTCTATACTTCTCAGGAGTATTAAGCCCATTGTGTGGACCTGCTTCCTTGCTATTTTAATTTATATATGTTGTGTGTATAGTACTATTTTATTTTGTTGTTGGTCTTGTCCCTTTGGAGACTTTTACTTATGGACCTTTATTAAAAGTTATGTTTTAGATTTATTTAATTTTCTTTTTCCATTCCTTGTATTATCAGGTACTGCAGCCTTCACTTCTTCTCTTTTTCCTATTTAATCATAGGGGTTAATCACAGGCAGATTGTTCATTTCTTCGTTTTCTTTCTTCTTCTGTTTTATAGCACATTTTAGATTAGGTTTTAAACTATCACAGCATTAAAGAAACAGTAAATCGTTGTGAATATAAATGTGTGTTACTAATGCTAAAGTGCCCTGTTAGTTGTTTAGGTGTCAGGCTTCCCCAAAGTCTAAGGAGGATAAGCACAGCCAATGCAATGCTTCAACAAAGGAAAGCACTGGGAGGCTAATGCATAGACACAACAAAACACCACCATGGGGGTGGTCTTGTAAAAAGTGTTGTGTATGTGTAAGGGGGCTGCCTGTGGGATTGTGTATGGAGAAGACTGTTTATGGTGTAGAATGTGTGTAAACAGGTCTGTTTGTGGTGTACTATGCATGGACTGTAATGTGTGTATGTTTAGTGGTTGTAGTTTGCATATTGGAGCGTTAGAATTAGTATGTTTACCAGAATTTACATAAGTTGTCAAACTGTTCTTAAACGCCTTACTCTGGAAGGGCGCTAGGGTACTCCTGGCACCATAACCACTACAGCAGGCAGTAGTGGTTTGGGTGCTTGGAGTTTTCCTTTAAAAAGCTGCATGTGTATGAGTGGATACTATGCACGCTGTATGTAGGGAGAGACTTCGTGTTTTGTTTAGGTGTAGAGTGGCTTTTCAAATAGATGCCTGTGTGCACATTGTGGCTGTATGCGTGGAGTGACAGTGTGCGTATAGTTCAGATGTAGAGTGGCCTTGTTGTAGATATTGTAGTGTAGTGGAGGTGTGAGTGAGCTGACATGGTCTACATTGTCTGTGTGAATGTGTGGTCATTGTGTTTAGGTGTAGGCTGTTGTAAGTGTGATAGCTGTAAGTGTATTGCTCTGCATGGGTACAGAGAGGATGGGTGCAAGTAGCTGTGAGTGGCATGTGTGGCTTTTTTTTTGAGTAGCTGTGTGTAGTGATACACCCACTTTAGCTTACAATGATCTATGCAGTAGGATTGCTTGCAAGGATTTATGGGTTGTCACTGTGTTAATTGGAAATTGTCTGTGTGGGTGCCCAAGCATTTAAAAATATATATATATATTTTAACCACAGTAAGTACAATATAAAATATTAAGTTGCTAAAGAAGCAGTTTAATTTCCTTCCATGGCAGTTACACTCTAAACTCAGAGTTGAACATTATTAGTCAATGATGTTTATCTGCCCTTACACAGCTTTACAGTAACAAAGTGTCCAACGTGAAGGCTGCCTGTTACAGTACATCAATACAGATACTGCTACTGGCTGCACAAAAGCTAGACACATTCCCACGTCTCATTCAAAACAGAAACTGAATTGCCATGGTTTACTTCAAATATCTTAAAAATGGTAGAAATATGTTTAATCGATACATTTAGACCTCCTTCACAAAATAATTGCAAAAAGCACACAGTTGAAAATGATCGCTTTTGGAAGTAATTATGCTGACTATTGGTAGCCATAGTTTTTACCTTTAAACAACCACTAAAGGGTTCCAGACCACTTCATCTCAAATAAATGGTCTGAGTGCACTGTCCCCTTCAGTTTTAATCCTGCAATGTAAAACATTGTACTTTTGCAGAAGCTGCAATGTTTTTATTGCAGTGTTTAACGTAACTCTTGCAGCTGTCTTCCTGACCACTAGTAGATGCTCTGTTCTCAATCAAATGCTGCTCCTAGAGCTGCATTTCATTGGTGCACTGTGGTGATTTGTCAGGCATGTGCTCTAGCCTCCTAGTGATTCCCATTGGGAAGCATTGGATTGGCTTAGATCATTAAGCCAAGGAGGCAGGACCGGCAGCAAAGAAATCTAAAGGTAAAAAGGCTCTTATACTTACGACACAGAGGAGGAGGAACACTATAATGCTATAGTGTTCATAGCATGTCAAACTCAAAGGCTAGCAGGGCCAAATAAACAAGGTTTAAGTTTATGTGGGCCGCAAAAAAAAACAAAATAACGTACATTTTCACCCCCTCTACTAAACCCATGACCCTCCTCGTCTACTATATCCCAGTCCCCCGTCTACTAAACCCCTGCCCCTGTTTCAAAAATAAATAAATATAAAAGAAAAAAAAAAAACAAAAAAAAACCCATACCAACAGCCAACAAGCAGTGCCTGGAGTCCGGCCTCTGGCATACCCCCAATGGCCCCATCCACACCTTAAAAAAGCGGATTCTCCCGTTACTTGAAACCCTCACACACACACTCACTGAGACACACAGCCACACAACTATACACACCATTTTAAATTGTGTGTGTATATATATATATATATATATATATATTTTTTTTTTTTAATACAACAGGTACAATTTAAATATGATTAAAACCTTTTCTCTTTGAGCAGTTATCAATATGACAGAATATTCAAAAATGACTCCAAACACCATCAACCCTTCAGTGATTCTATGTGGTCATAGTGCATGACGTCTGTACTTACAGTGTTAAACTCTACAGAGTGTAACATCTCTGCAGCCTAGGGGTGTAACTCCCCCACTTGCAGCTTCACTGGGATGTCATTAGCCAGCCAAGAACTAGAGTTCCGGATGGCCAAAATGTATTTTGTACATACAGGATGTCTGTCGTCAGCATGCACAACATGTTGGTGAAAAGAGTACAATGGAGGCACACCTCTCAACATTCTGCCCATATTGTCCCCTCGGGCTTCAGGGAGAACTTGGCCGTGGATCTGGAGTTAAGTTTTAGCTTTATTTAAATTATTTTTATTTTTTGGGAGTGAGGTGACTAGAACGGCAAAGGTTACTCCAACCAAAAACAATGTTTTATGAAAACAGTTTTTTGGCTGCAGTAACCCTTTAAAGAACTGTATGGACCCAGTCACCCAAACAGACTTATTTAAATAAATGTAGAGATATTTATGGAAGAACTCACATTTACAAAATTTTATATCAAAAGAGGGGTTTAAAAAAAAAAAAAAATATATATATTTTTTAAATTTTACTTACTCCAACTTCACGCTTGTAAATAACGTTTGTTCCCTCCAAAGCAATCTTCCTTAAATTCAAGTGGCATCTTGTCCGGAATACACATACCACATTAGTGATTAAAATATCCAGTGCCACATCACTATCTGCATCCATTGAGGTGGCTTACTCAATGTTTGTCATCCACCAACAAGTTTGGAGTCTAGAAAAATAAAAATAAACAATAAATCAATTTCACTTTTATGGGCATTCAGAAAAAACTGCAATTATATTTGGAGTGGCGATTCATCAATAACAAGTAAGCAGTGTAAGGGAAAGCAACCAAATGCACAAACAAACAGTTATAACACAAAGGTTGTCAAACAAATATTAAACTGAAAAACCACACAAAAGCAAGTGATCTTGTGTATGAAAGAAAATAAAAATTGCAACTGTGAACAAAAATAAAGAATAAATGATGAATGTCCTAAATATTAAACCAAGTGCATAGAGGTTTGGGAATAAATGTTCATACCCCATGGTGGACCCTTTTTACTTTAGTGATTCCCGCATTAGGAAAAATCCAAAGGCCTACAGAGGGCAGAAAGTTTTATATTCATCACTTAAACAAATGATGTGTACACAGAATATAAGAAATTTTGTGAACCCAAATTATAGCTGGAGTATTTTTAAGCAATTTTCTAAATTCTATTGTATTTCTTTACGGTGTCCTTTTGAAACAATCAATAATAATTTCAGATTCTCTTTTACAACCTATTTGAATTCTAAAGCCATCAACATTTTTTACTTAACAATTGTATGTCAATTAAAAAACAAAGCAACAAAAAAAAAATACAATGCAATATTCGTACCTGTAGATAGGCATGCACGACAGAGAAAGTGCCTAATCACTTGATACATTAACCCAGCCACAAAATATGTGAGAAACATAAGGGTACACATGCAGGCATTTTATTTTCAGGAACCAGGGTAAATGTGCCTTTAACCCCTTAAGGACACATGACATGTGTGACATGTCCTGATTCCCTTTTATTCCAGAAGTTTGGTCCTTAAGGGGTTAAAGCTGTAGTGGCAAAGGCTGCAAGGTCTCCTCACTGTGCAGCCACATAATCAAGATAAAACACAAATCATGTCCTTAAAAATTCTAATTTGCTTTTTAGAAGAGAGGTTTATTAATATTTATGGAATTAGTGAGATTAACAGGGGGAAAAAAAACAACCAAGATTCAGGGGTTGAGATTTCATTTTACAAAAACTAGGTAAGAGTCTATTAAAATAGTAAAATATTAAGGGCAAATACAATCACTTTAGAAACCATAACACTAAGGCTCCAAATTTCAGTAATAAGATTACCAAGTGTATCAAAATAATGCATGAGATGCACAACTAGATTTTATGGATTATTTAGGATTTATCCATACACATTGCTAACGTTTCCCTTTCAATTTGAATATACATGATTGAACAGGCGCAGGGAAAACTCCCCCAACCCCTCTCCCCCTTTTATTATTAGGAATTCCCCTGACACTTAAAGGGACACTCCACTGCCCAAATACAAAACAAATAAAAATTACCGTTTAGTGGATATACCCCAAATTAAAACTTTCATGCATTTAATTATGTATTTTTTCATTGGGGATATGTCTAAAACCAGCTTGCAAAACCTGCAGTTCTCTTGGTTGCTGCCTTTAGAAGTTCTCCCCTTCTATCTCATCCCAGACTTTCTGGGGCTGTCCAATCACAAGCTTCCAAATACAGCTCAATGAGAAGTCTAAATCAGGTGCTCTATGTCACACTAGGATGATCTTTTTTTCTTCTTCTTTAGGTTTTAGCCATATGCCCATATTTTAGTTTCATATATATATTTATGAAAGAGAACACAGGAAGGTCACTGGGAAGGCCGCCACATTTAGTTCCAGTATAAAGAGTTATTATTATTGGTATTTATATTGCGCAAACTTATTCCGCAGCACTTTACAATATTATGAAAAGGAGGAAATTTAACAATAAATGAGACAATTACCAAAATGATACAGGAACAATGGGTATAGGAGGACCCTGCTCAAAAGAGCTTACATTCTAGAGGAGGGGAAGGGCATCAAGAGGGACCGCAATCAAATAAGGTGGAAGAGTAGCAGAACTGAAAGTGAGAGTTGGGTGTGACTCTTTAAGAGAGAGCAAGAGACATATGTGACATAGAAGTTACTCTGGGAGGCCATAAGCAATTCTAAACTGAAAGGTTTTGAGGGACTTCTTGAAGATTGAAGACTATGGGAGAGTCTGATGGGTGTAGGCAGGATGGTCCAAAGGAAAGTAGCCACCTGTGAAAAGTCCTGCAAGCGTGAGTAAGCAGTGAGGGTGCGAGGAGCAGACAGGAGAAATTCACCGGCTGAGCGGAGAGACAGGCAAGTGGAATACCTATGAATCAGTGAAAAAAATATAACAGGGGTTAGAGGTGTTTAGAGCTTTACAGGTAAGGGTTAGCATGGATCCCTCCACCGCCTGAAGTGTAACCTCTTAAAAAGTGAACCACTCACCGTCTTTAAAGTTCTCTGTATCATCCTAAATAGCCACTCTACTGCCCAAATAGAAAAACAAATAAAAATCACTGATTAGTAGATAAACCCCCTAATGAAAAGATGCATGCAAATTTACGCATATTTTCATTGGGAGTGTATATATAAAAACAGCTTGCAAAATAATGCAGATCTCTTGCCTGCAGCCTTTGCAAACCTATACCTTGAATTTCTGTGGCTGTCCAATGACAGACATTCCAATGCAGCTTAATGAGAAGTCTTTGTAAGACAGATGCTCTGGGCAATTGCTGCCACTTGAGTTTAGCTACACTGAAAGGGTGGTGAAGCAAAGTTAATTCAGAAATGTGCCAATTTTGATTGACATCTGCACTGTTTGTAAAATGGGGAGAGAGGGGGTGGAGGAGTGTTTCTTCAATGTTGAATCAGCACTGTCACCATCTGGGGATTTTGCAAAGATCTTCGACAGTGACATCACTGCTGGGGGGTCCAGAGAATGTTGGGGAGCAGTTAAAGGAGAGGTTTACTTACTTGAACCTGTCCCTCGCAAGAGCTGCCTTCATCCTCTAGCAGGTCCTTTTCAGCATCAATGCTGTACAAGAGTACAGCATTGAGGTCTATCAAAGATACCGCAAAACCGCGGGGTCCTCCATAGGCAGAGCCAATTCCCTGCACGTGTCACGGTTGTCTGGATTGACAATGTAGCTCCGCCCAGTGTCCACGAAAGTCAGGTGTAGCAAAAATATATAGACATCAGTTGGATGTCCATACTTTGTCTTATATATTTAGTTGGAAATTGATCAAAAATGAAACAAAGAAAGCTAAAGTAGGGAAGAAGAAGGGACAAGAAAGCAATAGGGAAAAGGTAGGTACGGTATGACAGTGGCGATTTAATAGAATATTCATGACATTACTATATCCTCAGCCAGTAACACACAAGGATGCAATTTCATATTTACTATTTTTGTACCCCTTTTATTCTTTCATGAATTCCTCCAGTTCCCACCACATTTGTGCTATATTGAACGTCTCCATCAAAAAAATCATGGCCCTCAACCTTTGCATTATAGATTTGGCTATAACACTTATCACCTTATGCTCAAAAAGGTTACAAGGGAAGCTCCCTAAAATCGCTCCAACCAACAGGAAGTGATGAGTAACAAGTCAAGGCTAATCCCCTTCATGTCTTCCAACAGGTTCAGTACCATCTCTGTAAAATATACACAGGTATGGACTGGAGTGCAAACAGCAGACTAATGACACTCGCCTTGCTGCATGAAGGTAGCACAGCATATAAATCAAAACACAAAGTCCAATTTACCCCAGGATGACTGGTGCAAATCCTAGATTTTCACCTTGAACTTGCACAAACCAATGTCAGTAGCAGTCACAGCTGGACATGACTGTCCAACAACCCTCAAAGGACTAAGCTCACTCCTAACCACAACAGAGCTCAATTTACTAGTCCACACATTTATCTCCACCCACTTAGACTACAGTATACAAATGCTTTGTGCACTGGTTTCCATTAGTCCTTATTTCCAGAAGATAAGGAACACAAGTATGTGTAGGATAAGGCAGAAAACAGATCATACCCTAGCTTTGCTAATGTCACTGGCTCACTTCAGTGGGATTTAGTAACCTATTTAAAGTAGCCACAATTACATCCAATGCAATAAATGATCTAGGACAGGGGTAGGCAACCTACGGCACTAGTGCCGTGCACGGCACTCGAGGCTGCTAGAGCCAAACAGGCTCTGGCCTATCAGGAGTCCCAGTAAAACTTCAGATATCTGCTAATACGAAGAGGTGGTGAAGGACAATCCTCAATTTATTTTCTGCATTGCAGCACGTAGAGGAAGTGATCTCAGAGCACTTCATTCCAGCACTTGTGAATGGGAATCCACAGAGTAGTAGAGCAGCTCGCAGTTGCAGCTCCTGTCCTTGACCTGTATCTGGCCGGCCTGGTCCCCACTGGAACCCAGGGAAGCCACCCACACTGCTAGATATACACAGAAATGCAGAATAACCCTCCCCTCATACAAATAATACAGACAGCCCACACACAAACATACACACAATCTGCTTAAACGCAACACCACTAACAATCCACATACATGCACACAACCCCACATGCAATACCCCAACCAGCCCCCACACAATGTGACATATCCATCCATACACACAATTCCACAAGCAGCCCCCATACACAGCCCACATTCATATGTATCATACACAGTACCATAAACTACTCATGAACATATACAATATAATAGCTCAAATACAACGATACAAAGCAATTACAGTAAAAATAACAAGCAGAATACGGCAAACACACTTCAATTTAAAAAAAAAAATAGGACCAGCACATCACAATCCTACATCGGAACAGTGCTGCTAAAAGGTTGCCTACCCCTGGTCTAGGACCTTGCTACCTTAGAAACAAGCTCATCCACATCAACCCCACCTTAAATCCTGAAACTTGTAATTGGTTTCCTATCAATCAAAACTTTACATCTAATTACACAAAACCCTGCTGCTTTGTCAGCAGTAATACATTTTCCTCTACTGGTGCACTCTGCAAAGCCTTACGCTAATTCTCAACTGTACTCACTCATTATTCCAGCATGTTCCCCATATTCCTGTAACCTAAGGTTCTACAACTCTTAGAGTAACCCTCCCTCTTCCACAGTGTCTCCAGTGTAAAGAAAAACCGCTATACAGTCTTCCAAGTCATCCAACAATAATACACACCATGCAATCAACTCTGCTGTTATATACACCAGCATTTATATTGTTTGGATTGTGCAATGTTTCTATGATATTTTACCACTTATCCAGCAGCCTATAGCTTGACATACACAATGTAGCCCATATTATACAATATGATGGACTGTGTCCACTCTGCCCTGTGTATGGGGGCCAGCACAGGCCCAGTTCGTGGTGTGTTCCAGCCATCAGCCAGCTCCCCCAGGCTGATTACAGCCAATGATCTCAGCTCCCCCAGCCATTGATGCTGCACAGTTCCCAGGCCTGATCTACAATGTGCTGAGCCTGATCTCACCCCCGCCGTGATGCCGCTCAGTTTCTCACCCCAGCCATTGATGCTGCTCGGTTTCTCACCGCCGTGATGCTTTCTCAGCCATTGATGCTGCTCAGTTTCTCACCCAGCCCTGCAGTGCTGCTCGGTTTCTCACCCCTCCCAGCCATTGATGCTGCTCAGTTTCTCCCCTCAGTTTCTCCCCAGCCATTGATGCTCAGTTCCTCAGCCATTGATGCTCAGTTCCCCAGCCATTGATTGCCATGCTGCTCAGTTTCCTTGATGCCTGCTCAGTTTCTCCACCCCCAGCCATTGATGCTGCTCAGTTTCTCACCCCTCCCCAGCCATTGATGCTGTTCAGTTTCTCCCCAGCCATTGATGCTCAGTTCCCCAGCCATTGCCAGTTCCCCCAGCCATTGATGCTCAGTTCCCCAGCCATTGATGCTGCTCAGTTTCTCACCCCCATCCATTGATGCTGCTCAGTTTCCTCACCCCCAGCCATTGACGCTGCTCAGTTTCTCACCCCTCCCCAGCCATTGATGCTCAGCCCCCAGCCATTGATGCTCAGTTCCCCTCAGCCATTGTTGATGCTCAGTTCTCCCCCAGCCATTGATGCTGCTCAGTTTCTCACCCCCTGTGCAGCCGATTGTGACCCCCAGCCATTGCTCGGTTGCTCAGTTTTCACACCCCCAGCCATTGATGCTGCTCGAGTTTCTCACCCTCCCCAGCCATTGATGCTGTTCAGTTTCTCCCCAGCCATTGATGCTCAGTTTCCCAGCCATTGATGCTCAGTTCCCAGCCATTGATGCTCAGTTCCCCAGCCATTGATGCTGCTGGGCTTCCCCAGCCATTGATGCTGCTCAGTTTCTCCCCAGCCATTGATGCTCAGTCCCCAGCCATTGATGCTCAGTTCAGCCAAGCCACAGCCCTTGATGCTGATGCTGTTCACCCTCAGCCATTGATGCTGCTCGTTTCTCACCCCAGCATTGATGCTGCCCACCCCAGCCATTGATGCTGCTCAGTTCTCACCCCCAGCATTGATGCTGCCCCTCAGCCATTGATGCTGTTCAGTTTCTCCCAGCCATTGATGTTCAGCCCCCCCAGCCATTGATGCTCAGTTTGATGCTCAGTTCCCCCAGCCATTGATGCTGCTCAGTTTCTCCACCCCAGCCTGCTGCTCAGTTTCTCCCAGCCATTGATGCTCAGTCCCCCCCCAGCCATTCTCCCTGCTGTGCACGTTGTGCTCTGGGAGTGGTTCTCTCCGTACTGTGTGTTATACAGGGTTACATTGAGCACAGTACAAGGTGTCGGTATGTACTTACCGTTAGGCCCCCATTGATTCGCGCTCCCAGTCTCGTGGTTCTCTTTGTCCGGGTGCCGAGCTCGCTCCTGCCGCACCTGCTGTCTTTGTTGCCGCGGCCCGATCCACTGACCGACACAATAACAATCCAGGCTGACTCACAGAGCGACAAACACTAGAGTAAGCCCTGCCAACGCGCATTAGTACTCTATCGAACGTCTCCAGGGCACAGCGCTGTGTGTCATTTAGGCAGCCATTTTATTAGTGACCAAGATATGCTAAGGACAATGTATCTGGCTCCACCATCATGGTTCCTGTGTGGGAGACCCGGATGTGAAACACTGTGTTGTTTGTCTTTTGTGTATTGAACTCTGCATTAGTGGGTGGGTGCAAGGTGTCACATCGCCAACCGCCAATCACATAAACGGCGGAACCAGAGAGTTTGCAGCGCGAAATGACCCTGAGAACCTTTAAACCGCTGTCATGTGACTGACGCCTCTTTTCAACATCTTGTAAGAAGATGAAGTGCGACCTCAGGTGGTGAAGGAGAGCACTACACCAGATTTCACTAGTCTGATGGCTTTCCACTCAATACTTTGTTTTGTAGCACTGTGCTATGAAATTAATATTGGACAAACCTTTAAAATACAAATCTACAAAATAATGTAAAACTTTGTACCAGTAAAAGGATAAATAATTTTCAAACATATGTTGTTTTAAACAAATTCAAAGGAAACCGGATAGAAAGAAAAGTTAATGGTGCAGGAACTAATTTTAAAAACAATTAGAGAAGAACAAGAAAAAAAATCATTAAAAGATTTGAAAGAAGATGACATTTTAGTTAAAACCAGTTGACAAAAGGGGAGGAGGGAGGGGGCGGCTGTATAGTTTTTGTGTCTAGCCAAAATTATGATAAAGAGGCTAAAATAATCTTAAGTGATTGTAATACTTATCAAAATAAGCATGACCCTACAGCTGTAATTCAAAATATATATATTTTTTATTTTTTTAGAAAAGGCCTTTTAAAATGACTATAAATTAATATATATGTGTGAGTATGACTATTTAAATTTAAAAAAATAAAAAGATTCCAGTATTTTATTTGCTCCTGAAAATGCATAAATATATTAATAAACTATCAGGGAGACCAATTACAGCAGTAATAGATGCAATATCAAGTAGCGATTCCAAATATATTGATATCCATCTACAATCACTAGTTTAAACTACTACCTCTTATATTAGAGACATGACTGCTGTTCTACAAACTACTGACAAATCCAAATGTCAATATATATTTTAGTAACAAGTAGCATTATGGAACTATACAGTAATATACCTCATGAATGAGTTCCCTATCCCCCAAATAAAGAAATATATATTTTTTTGTTTGATAATTGCTTTATGCAAATTAAAGGAATGAACATGGGGACTAGGTTTGCAACCAGTTATTATTATTATTTTATTATTTATATAGCGCCATCAGATTCCGTAGCGCTGTACAAAGGGTGGACTAACAGACATTTAATTGTAACCAGACAACTGGACATACAGGAACAGAGAGGTGGAGGGCCCTGCTCAATGAGCTTACATTCTTGAGGGAGTGGGGTATAGTGATACAAAGGGTAAAAATAGGGGTACAAAGCAGGTTGTTAGAAAAGTATTAATTGAGGGCTTAGTAGGTAATTTTTGACAGTTGCAGGAGAGGAGTCATAGGGGTGGGGGATAAAAACCTACTAACAGTTCAATTGATATGCTTTCTTGAAGAAGTGAGTTTTCAATTATTTTTGAATGAGTGGAGACTGGGTGAAATTCTTATGGAGGAGGGAAGGGAGTTCCACAGAAGAGGTGCAGCCCTGGAGAAATCTTGGAGGCGAGCATCAGAGGTGGGAGTATGGACAGAGGATATACGTAGGTCTTTGGCAGAGCGTAGGGGCCTCGACGGGACATACTTGTGTATTAGGTAGGATAGGTAGGTTGGAGCAGCATTATGTAGGGACTTGTAAGCAAGCACCAGAATTTTAAATTGAGCCCTATATCTAACTGGGAGCCAATGCAGGGACTACATATGTCAATTTATGTATGGCCCATTGGAATAATTTTTCATTTATAGTCAACATACCTGGGGACTATATGTATATATATATATATATATATAGATATATATATTGTTTAGATCTATATTTTATTTTTTTATAGAAGAAAGCACTACTAAAAAGCCAAACTATTTTTAAATCAGTAGATGCTAATAGTTTTATAGAAAGAGTGAGTTGCCATTTCTCCACTTGGTTAAAAAAATGCACTTAAAGGACAGTTTTTAAAGGAACACTATAGTCACCTAAATTACTTTAGCTAAATAAAGCAGTTTTAGTGTATAGCTCATTCCCTGCAGTTTCACTGCACAATTCACTGTCATTTAGTAGTTTACCCCTTAAGGACACATGACGGAAATATTCCGTCATGATTCCCTTTTATTTCTGAAATTGTGTCCTTAAGGGGTTAAATCATTTTGTTTCTGCTTATGCAGCCCTAGCCACACCTCCCCTGGCTATGATTGACCGAGCCTGCATAAAAAAAAACTGGTTTCACTTTCAAACAGATGTAATTTACCTTAAATAACTGTATCTCAATCTCTAAATTGAACTTTAACCCCTTAAAACCGGAGGACGTACAATTACGCCCTCTAATAGGCGGCTCTAAACGGGTATGTCCAGTCTTTTTTAGTAGCCACTTAGTCACAAACACTGGCCAAAATTGGCGTTTTTTGCATTTTTCACACACAAACAAATACTAACGCTAACTTTGGCCAGTGTTTGTGACCAAATGGCTACTAAAAAGACTGGACATACCCCATTTGCAATACCTTGGGTTGTCTACTATTGCAAATGGTATGCCATTATGGGTGTAAATTTCATTCCCGGGCTACTATACAGTCTCAAAGGCAACGTAACCAATCTGGCGAATTTCAATTTCAAATGTAACGTGCTATATTTGACCCTGTAACTTCCCAAAACGCCATAAAACCTGTACATAGGGGGTACTGTCTTACACGTGAGACTTTACTAAATACAAATATGTGTATTTTATTGCAGTAAAATCAAACAGTATTATGACACTGACCTTTAAAATGCAATTTAGAACTAAAAAAATCAAAAAAATCGTATTTTCTCCCATTTTTTTCATATTAAATTATGTTTCATAGCTAAATATTTGATATTAAATGAAAGCCCTGTTTCCCCTGAATAAAATGATATATAATAAGGGTGGGTGCATTTACTATGAAAGAGGTGTATTACGGTTGGACAGACATGTAGCGCAAATGCCAGGTTTTGTTTACATTTTGTTTTGTTCACAATGTGTACATTTGGCTCCGTCCTTAAGGGGTTAATCACATACAGGAGGCTCTTGCAGGCTCTAGCAAGCTATTAACATAGCACCGGATAAGAAAATCTTAATTAAACAGAACTTGCAATAAAGGAGGCCTAAATAGGGCTCTCTTTACAGGAAGTGTTTATGGAAGGCTGTGCAAGTCACATGCACGGACGTGTGACTAGGGTTCATAAACAAGGGGATTTAAGTCCTAAATATTAATTTAGTTTATATTAGTAAAATGCCTATTTACTCAGTATAGTCACAATCAGCATTATTCATGTGATTAACTAAAAATGGCCGCTGGGGAGTTTCCCCTCAAACATCGACTAACTACCTCGTGTAACAAGATGGCGCTGGAATCTGGGGGAGACCCATATGATACCAGTGACATCAACCCTTGTAGGCAGAATATTAGAAGGACCACTTAACACCTAACCAATTAATGATGTATTATTCCATGTTATCTCTGACAATGCATATGATGTAATTCTGTTTTAAAAGGGACTTGCCGTCCCCTCTGAATAAAGATTCCTAAGTTTTTCATTAACCAGAAACTTGTGTCCGGTGTGAAATTACTTCAGGAGCGTGCACGCACTTCATCTTCAATTAGGCCTGGGGCAGATACACAAGATAATCAATTTATTGATTGAGTTCCATTTCAACTTGGCGCCCAACGTGGGGCCACCGGGTTTGCCGGTTCGGACGGCCGGAAAAAAACCAGGACCGGAGCGGACCTCCGGAAAGTAGGACAACCGGAGCCTGATCACCTCCTGATACAGTGGTTTGCCTGTATCCTCCTGTTTTGTGTCGGTCTGTCTCCGTGTCCACTTCCGGCTTCCAGAAGGCTACAAGACAGGTAAATACTTACCCGGTGCCCTTTTAACGAACCTGTCGAATGTCTATCTGCCTCCTGAAAAGATAGAACTGTGTAAGTGTGTGTGTGTGTGGAACAGCTGTTGTATATATAGATATCCCGGCACCCCATCTCTCCTTGTTTTATCCCAAGCTTCACTGCCTAGAGGGCAGGGTTTGCGTCCAACCTTTCCTTGTTTTACCCTTAGCTTGACTGCCTGGTAGGCAGGGTTTGTATCCCGATACCCCGGCACCCCATCTCTCCTTGTTTTATCCCAAGTTTCACTGCCTAGCGGGCAGGGTTCGCGTCCAACCTTTCCTTGTTTTACCCTTAGCTTGACTGCCTGGTAGGCAGGGTTTGTATCCCGATACCTCGGCACCCCATCTCTCCTTGTTTTATCCCAAGCTTCACTGCCTAGAGGGCAGGGTTCGTGTCCAACCTTTCCTTGTTTTACCCTTAGCTTGACTGCCTGGTAGGCAGGGTTTGTATCCCGATACCCCGGCACCCCATCTCTCCTTGTTTTATCCCAAGCTTCACTGCCTAGAGGGCAGGGTTCGCGTCCAACCTTTCCTTGTTTTACCCTTAGCTTGCTAGTTTTGATATGTTTATGTTTCTGTTGATTCTGTTTGCACTCAGTCTTCTGTTTAGTTGTGGTCATAACGTGGGTACCCTTGTTGGTTGTGTATGTGTTGTGTGGGTTGTTCTTGATTCCGGATTATGTGCACATTTTTATGTTTGTGATTTTTGTAAGTGTTTGTTGATTAGTTTCTCCACATTTATCTTCTCCCTAACTCTCTATCTTGTCTGTACTTGTTGCCCAGAGCTGTGTTAGTCACCCACGCTCGCCTGTACTGATCCGCGGTCACCACCTCGGGTGAGTGGATCCCGTGTCTAGTCTACGTTTTGGGAAGACACACAGGAACTGGTTTCTTGTGGCAGTCGAGCACTGTAGACTTTTCCTTCTTCTCCCTATTCCTCTTCTTCCTGTCTCTTGTTTATTAAAATAAAAAAAAATGGGACAGGAATGTGCTAGACCTTCAAAGGGTCTCTTAGCCTGTGACATTGTTAAAGAAAGAGCAGGAGAGGAGGCTATGTTAAAGTTGAAGAAAATAGCAGAGGTTTGTGGTCTCCAGATGTCACCTAGTGGTAGGTTACAGACAGAATTTTGGAGGAAATTACTTGTTTATAAAGAAGGTGTATTGTTAGACAATGGTTTGACAAAAGCCGTTGAAGCTTGGTACCGTGTTGCAAGAGGTCTTAAGCATGAGGGATGGTCAGAAGAGGAAATTGATTTTGATGGACAAACAATATTTGTGTATCACAGAAATGTTTGTGGAAATGACGATACATCTACTGTTGTTCCCCGGCCGCCACCCTATGATGGCGCCCAGAAAGACACGAGTGAGACATGCCCTGCTCCCCGAAGCCATCTCCCCATCTCCACCCCCCACTGCTCCACTCGCCGTTGTTAAAGGACCTCCTGGTCCCACCCCGCTGTACGCCGTCCTGGGAGCAGATGGATCTTACTACTATCCTTTCCCACTCCCATCATCACCAGCTGTAACTCCGGTTACACCAGTTTCCCCTCCAGTTAATGCCCCCATAACTTCGGTTGTAGAAGTTGTTACCCTACCTTCATCGCCATCCCTCCCTCCTCTTACCGATACTATTACTCCCATACCATCCAAGACAACTCCTTCAGAGCTTACTCCTGCTCCCCTTCCCTTGAGTGCCCCTACCCTGTCTCCTCTACCACAACTACCTGTTGTTCCCGCTAGTTCTAACCCAGCTTCCCTCCACTTCCCGACTCCTGTTCTCCCCGACATGGAATCCTCACCCTCTCCTGTTCTCAGTTCCCCCTCCCCTTCCTCCGCTGACCTTACATCCCTGATTTCAAACCTTGTCACCGCCCTTTCTGCCTCTCCTCCTTCCCTTTCACCTCCCCCCACTCCTATTCCAGAACCTTCCGTGCTTCCCACAGATCCTGCCCCTGCTGACCAAGTTCAAGTTCAACCGAAACATCTCTCTTGTCAACGGCACCTTCGCCTCCAAACTTCTCTCCTTTTACCCGATAATGTCACTCTGCAACGTTGTTACACCCTGAACCCGGCCACTCTTCTGCCCCTTCCCAAGGTGGGAGTTCCACAAAACTGGTATAGTCTACACATACATCCGGATGACTACATGGAGCTGCACATCGAAAGACCTACAATTTTGCATGATGAACAACCTGAAATGCAACTACATTGCACCCTGTGGTTTCGGGACGCTCCAGGCCCTGACTTGCACCATGAAGAAGAATTATTTAGCCTGGTGGAGGTGCAAATTACACTGACAGACTTGTTCTGTGACTCCAAGGGGAACATTGTCATCCTAGTCTGTCTACTGATGGAGGTATCACACCTGTATCGCCATTGGGAAGTGGCTGTTCCCCATGTTTCGTTTACTAAGTCCTCAGATCTCGCGTGGAAAGACATTGGGCCAATGGCCAAGGAGTGGAACATTGCAACACCCGACCAACTTACAGCGACAGGGGTCACCAAGAAGACTATAAACCACGAAACGCTTGGCTACCCTGGATACCAAACAGAGGTATGTGAAGAAATGCCTCATACAGAGCCAGACCCAGAAGCTCCACATGATTGTTTCGAACAAATGAAAATGGAAACTACTAATCTCCCCACAGTGCATGAAACCGCTTTACCAAACCCCGACTGCATACTGTTCGTGGACGGTTCCAGATTTGCAGATGAACAGGGTCAATATCACACTGGATATGCAGTCACCACCGAAGACCGAGTACTCTGAGCATCTTCACTTCCTCCCTCTAAGTCCTCTCAAGAAGCTGAGCTAATAGCACTCATAACGGCATGCAGAATATCAGAAGGAAAACGTGTAAATGTCTACACAGACTCCAGGTATGCCCTAGGAGGAGCGCATGACTTTGGCTTAATCTGGAAGACCAGAGGATTCCTCACAGTAGCAGGTACTCCTGTAAAACACGGTGAGACTATTAATGAATTAATGGACGCATTGTTATTACCAACCGAAGTGGCTATTTTGAAAGTCAAAGCTCATGGGAGATTGAATTCAGAAGAAGCACGGGGTAATCATTTGGCCGATCAAGCAGCTAAAGATGCAGCATGACAAAAGTGGGAAGTGGACAGAAGAGTGGCCGACGGAATAGCCCCCATTTGTAACCTACAAACCTTACCCACCGACCTCAAATTCCTGAGAGAGCAACAAGATGCTGCTACCTCGCAAGAAAAACAGAGTTGGAAGGACAGAGGAGCAATTATCCAGAATGACATATACACCATAAGATCCAAGTACTGCTTGCCCAGAAATATGTATCCAGCTGTTGTCCAATGGGCTCATGGACCAGCGCATCTATCCAAACAACTTATGAAGTCCTTGATTGATAAGTATTTCGAGGCACCTTGGATTACTACCCTCACTCGGAACTATTGCCAGTCATGCATGATCTGTGCTAAATGCAACACAGGGAAAATAATCAAAACTGCACCAAATCATTTGGCAAAACCACAATACCCTTTTCAAAGAATCCAAATTGATCATATTCAAATGCCGAACAGCGGCCGTTACGAATATGCGCTTGTCATAGTGGATATGTTTTCAGGATGGCCAGAAGCTTTCCCAGTCTCTAACCTTACCGCAAAAACTACAGCTAAACATCTACTTACTGAAATCATCTGCAGATACGGAGTTCCTGAAGTAATAGAAAGTGACCAAGGAACGTCTTTTACTGCATTATTGACTAAAGAAATCTGGGCAGCACTGGGGGTGACCCTTGCCTTTCACACATCCTGGCACTCTAAAAGCCAGGATGCTAAAAATGTCACAAGAAACTAACTTGCCTTGGCCGGAGAGTCTTCCCATAGCACTTTTCAGTGTAAGGTATACCCCAAGAGGAAAATTTAATCTATCCCCCTATGAGATTCTGTTCGGGACAGCTCCCAGGTTAGGTTGTTATTTCCCGCAGCAGCTACAACTTCAGTCAGACGCAATGATAGACTATATAACTGCACGTTCTCATGCCTTAACCAAAATCCATGCAGAGGTGTTTTCTTCTATTCCAGATCCAGAATCCAACACAGGCACACACAAATTACTTCCCGGTGATTGGGTTATGGTCAAGAAATTTTTAAGAAAACACACTCTTGAGCCAAGATTCGATGGTCCATACCAAGTATTATTGACTACAGCAACTTCTGTAAAGTTGGCGGGGAAAAACACTTGGATAAACGCCTCGCATTGTAAAAAGGTTCCTGCCCCAGAGGAAGCGGATCCTGCACCAACATGAGTCTTTTGTATTTGTATTTGCTGCTAGGCCTCTTGGAGGCCCAACAAGTTGCTATAACCAAAGATAACCATGCCTATACATTTTGGTATAACTCTTCTAACACACATGTGGCTACGTACACCTTTGATTACTGTGATATTGTTGCTTGTACATTTCCACACTCACTACATTCAACTATATACTAAGACATACCAAATAAAAACGACCCCTACATTTGTGTGACAGGCGGGCAGTGGGGACATCATCGTAGACCATGGGGCTACAAACCACAGACCGCCCTAGATCGGGTTGATAGACATGGAAAACTCTATTATACCGAATGACATTATGCAAAACAACAGGATCCACCCCGATAAAGTTGACTTTAAACATAGAACATCCAAGTCCAGGTGACGCTGGAGAGTATGTAATGGGAATGTATTGGAAAGGGGGTGGCTCGTACAATAAATTGGGGACATTCTACCTGCAAGACATGCTCAACTCACCAGACTGGGTAGGATCGACACACATGACGATAAATCCACTGAAACCACACATCAAGACGCTCAAAGACATGGTGGCTATTGCCAGTCATACATTTGAGGATTCCATGGCTGTGGAAACAGGTTTTTCAGATACTAATCTATGGCTTGAATGGATGAGAAATAATGCTAACTCCCATAATAAAACAAATTGCTAATTTACCAATAGATGTTGAAACATGTTTCTTAAGTCTTTACGCACAGACAACTGTAAAGTCCTGGAAGAAGACTTACCCAATCACTCAAGGAAACACTAAACCACCGGACGGGGTTACTGTATATCCAGGTAATTACACTTGCAATACGATACATGAAACCACGGGTATAACTGTAGGTAAATTCCCCCCAGGTTATTGTGCAACCTATCGTAATCCCCCTATGACATTACTAGTAAACCAGATTAAGTCCGTAGGAAACATTTATTGGCTATGCGGTGACATGCAACTTAGAACTAGGATGTTTGGTTTGTGGGTTGGAGAATGTACTCTAACCAAAGTAATTATGCCTATCCATATCTTCCCTGACAATCATCATGGCTTATATGATTCTTCGAATACCCACTTTAGAGTAAAAAGAGACAGTCCAATACGGGGGAGTTTTGACCCACACGTGTATATAGATGCCATAGGGGTACCTAGAGGGGTACCAATTGAGTTTAAGGCCAGAGATGAGGTGGCCGCAGGGTTTGAATCCTTAATTCCACTTATTACTGCCAATAAAAACGTCAATTGGATCAATTATATCTACTACAATCAACAACGCTTTGTTAATTACACCCGAGATGCCTTACAAGGCTTAGCCGAGCAGTTGCAGGCAACCTCTCACATGACATTCCAGAACAGGATAGCCCTAGACATGATCTTAGCAGAAAAGAGGGGTGTGTGTAAGATTCTCCCTGAGACAATGACGTGTTGTACTTACATCCCAGACAATACTGGTCCTAATGGTAAGGTGACAATGGCTATAGAAAGATTAGAGAGTCTCTCTGATGAATTAAAAAGAAACATAGGGGTTCCTAACTCCTGGGACAAATGGTTTGGATGGATGAGTGGTTGGCAAAGGACTCTTTTCCAAATAGGAATGGCAGTTCTTACAGTAATGATCTTCTTCCTTTTCTTAACTTGCTGTGTGGTTCCATGTGCACAGAAGTATCTACAAAAGACTGTAGACCATACAATTGACCGTACAACTCCCATATACATACACCAGGATGCCGATGACATCGATATTGATACTCCACAGACGCCACTTCAGTCCCATCAGATTAAACAGACAGCCACTGCCACCATCTTGTAGGGATAGTTTAGGGATAGCGTCTGTCTCTACGGGCAAGAGTCTGACGCAGGAGATGTAGCGGAGTAGCCGCTGCGGGATACCTGCGCAGTGAAGTGTTCGAGGCCTGTTAAGACAGATGAGCTGCAGCCAAATTAGGGACATTATTAGGGACAGTTGGTGGTAGGTTGTTTTCCTTCATAAATAGCCATTTTAAGGGGGGACTGTTGTGGACAGAAATATTAATTTAGTTTATATTAGTAAAATGCCTATTTACTCAGTATAGTCACAATCAGCATTATTCATGTGATTAACTAAAATGGCCGCTGGGGAGTTTCCCCTCTAACATCGACTAACTACCTTGTGTAACAAGATGGCGCTGGAATCTGGGGGAGACCCTCATAATACCAGTGACATCAACCCTTGTAGGCAGAATATTAGAAGAACCACTTAACACCTAACCAATTAATGATGTATTATTCCATGTTATCTCTATGATGTAATTCTGCTTTAAAAGGGACTTGCCGTCCCCTCTGAATAAACATTCCTAAGTTTTTCATTAACCAGAAACTTGTGTCCGGTGTGAAATTACTTCAGGAGCGTGCACGCACTTCTTCAATTTGGCCAGGGGCAGATACACAAGATAATCAATTTATTGATTGATTTCCATTTCAAGTTTATTTTGTAAACTTTATATGTGCTACTGAATAAAAGTTGTGCTTAGCTATATTTACCCCTAAAACCAAATGTTTTAATGCGAAAACTTTTTACAACCAATTTTTATCAAAGTGTATGGTATTAATTTCATTTTTGTTTTGTTTTACATGCTCATTGCGATTTAGTGGTTTATTTTGTAAACATGCTATTATAATAAATATCACAAAATTGTTCTCAGCTATATCGACTTCCTGCAAATCCATATCAAGTTTTTGTGAAAATACAAGGCTGAATTTATAATCTGCCCAGTACAGTTCTTTTTTTCTTATAATTGCAATTTAAAAATGTCTGTGGTGCATTTGTGGCAATTTAGTAGCCCACATATTTAAATTACGCCATAAATGAATACCGTTTGTAAATGCTGGCAACATGAGGACTCAAACACGATATATTTGAGCTTTATTGTGGTGCCATTTGTTCACCATTTTTAATCCTTAAAATTTGTGGTAATAACACCTTAAGGACGAAGACAATTGTCCAAGTTCTGAACTAAAACAAAATCTAGAATTCAAGCTATGTCTCTCTCAACCATAATTTACCTCTTTTATTTTAAGTGCACCTACACTTATTATGTATCGTTTAGTTAAAGGAACACCATAGGGTCAGGAACACAAATATGTATACCTGGCATTGTAGTGTTAAAACCACCATCCAGCACCCCCTGCCTCCCTAAATATAGTAAAATCTTACTTGTATTAAAGTCTGCAGCTTCTGCCTCTGCCCCTGAACTGCCTGCTTACAGCTGACATCATCAGAAGTGATTCTGTGAGCCAATCACAATGCTTTCCCATAGGATTGTCTGAGACTGTCAAGGAGGCAGATCAGAGGGAGAGCCAGCACAAGTCAAACACACGCCTGGCAATCAGCATCTCCTCATAGAAATACATTGAATCAATTCATCTCTATCAGGAAAGTTCACTGTCTGCATGCGGAGGGTGGAGACACTGCCCCATGAACCACCTCTGGTAGCCATCTGAGGAGGTGCCAGTGCAGTTATCACTAGACTGTAAAGACAGTGTAAACTGCAAAAAGCCTGAAGGAAATGATTATACTCACAAATACAGTAAGTTGTAGTTGTTCTAGTAACTATAGTGTCCCTTTAAGGAGAAAAAGGCTTTTAATTTCATTTCACATCAAATATTTATATATGAAACGTAATTTAATATTCATAAAATCTAAAATAAATGTGTTATAAAAAAGATTAATGCTGGGGGGGGGGCCTGACCAGCATGGCAGCCGGACATGTTGATTGTAAGCTCTTCACAAAAAACCTGCAAAATCAACTTTTGAAATGGGATTAACTTTTCAAACAACTCCTAAACACTTTCTAACCTATTCCTGTATGCAATGGAACTTTGATGTGCCTGTTTGGAGCCTCACTTCCAGATATTTACGCTTCAAAACTATACCGTCTGAAGTGGTCCCTAGAAAGGAGAAACGGCCGATCTCCCAGTCTAGACCTGCTGGCGAATACAAAGCGTGAATTGCCTGCTTCGCTTGCCCCCCCTCTGGATCGGTTGGGGTTATCCTGGTTCCCAACCACTGTGACTAATTCTGCAAAACCGTGTGGCGCAGTTAAAATGGCCACCACAACGACGAATCTCCCCACTGGCAAATGGGTAGTCAGATTCCAAGCAACACTTGATGCGGTTTGTGTAGCTTTCTGGAGTTGATTGGAGTCCCGTTGGGAAGCACTGTTACTCACCGTACCTTTAGCAGAGAAGGCCCCTGCCAGTGTCCCGGCGCAATGCTAACTTTCTGGGCTGAGAGCCACCATAGACACAACGCCCGTCAGCCGTCCACACCCTGGGGAATCTACATGCAAAATGGAGAACAATTGAGAAGCCAACTATGCCACAGGAGCTGGAGGGTCCAGCTGCTACCAGGCATCGGCTCGTCAGTTGGGCTGGCATGGGAAGCAGAGGGGCTGGAACAATGCTTTATAAATCTCCGTGGTCTGACAGGTCTCTTAAATCCAAGAGGATACTGGAGCAGTGACACCGGGCACCTCATGGAAAACTGCAGTACCGGTTCCCAGTTGAGGCATGCTTGCGGCATTGGATGAACGGTTGACATTATTTACCATTAAGCATGTACCTGGCAGTGGTTCTATGCTAGAGTGTTAGTTTTCTTTTACCGTTTGCTATCAGATGCCTACCTTTTTGTTTTTATCACTTCGCTAACACAGCATAATTTTGTAGTCTCACAGTGGCCTGCCATTTACCACTGGCATATATTCTAGATGTCTCCTGGTGGATTCCCTCATGTTGTTTAGCAATGCATAACTGAGAGGTCATTGTTTATGTTGCACCTTTCTTATATACCGTTAACTAGCTGTGATAACTCACTTGACAGTGCAGTATAGCTTATGTACTAATACATTGTGACTACATTATACAGTATAGCATCCCTTTTTCTACAGTTGTGCAGTATACTAGCCTAAATTTTGATGTTTCTTTAAAAAATAAAAAAAGTGCTGGTATTTTAATGCCATGCTTATGTCTTGCTCTGTTGATCTTATTGTGCTTGCTCCTGCTTTGTGGCAGTGCATTTTGTTATATTATGCACAACAAAAATAAAGAATTAAAAAAAAAATGATATTCCAAGTTTTGCATCACATTTTAAATGTAAATGTCATAATACTGTTAGCTTTTACTGCAATAAAATACACATTTGTATGCTGAGATGTCCTACAAGTACAACATGTTACAAAGTTACAGGGTCAAATAAAGAGCTTGTCCATTTCAGTTTTTACACAATGAATTTTGCCAGATTGGTTATGTTTTCTTTGAAACCGTATAGCAACCCAGGAATGAAAATTACCCCCATCATGGCATATTATTTTCAAAAGTAGAGAATCTAGGACAGGCATAGGCAACCTTCGGCACTCCAGATGTTTTGGACTACACCTCCCATGATGCTTTGCCAGCAATATGGGTGTAAGAGCATTATGGGGAATTTAGTCCACAACATCTGGAGTGCCGAAGGTTGCCTATCCCTGATCTAGGGTATTCAAAATGGGACATGTCCAGTCTTTTAAGGTAGCTACTTAGTCACAAACCATAGCTATAGTAAGTTTTCATATATATAAAGTTTATTTTTTAGCATTTTTCACACAAATGCTGCCCTTTCACTGATGATATTATCGTCATTAGACTTTTTACTGCTCTAAAACACTCATATTTGTGTTCAGCGATGTTGCTCGAGTACAACAGTACACCCATGTACAGATTTTATTGTTTTTTGAAAAATTACAGGTCAGATACAGGGCTTGCAAATTAAATTCGCTGGACTTTCTGCTTGGGTTGTCAGGCAGGTCCCCCAATATATAATTAATAAAATAATATAATTTTCTGGGGGTCTCTCACATTTTCCAGTTCCACTGAGAGAAATACAGTAGCTGAGCTTTATATTCCTATATAAAGGAACACTCCGGATAAAGCACTTCAGTTGTTCAGTTTTTGGAAGTTACAAGTCACAAACTACAAGTAATAAAATACAATTTCAACATGGAATGTTTTTAGAGTATGGTAGTTTCATAGCCATCACAGAAAACAAAACTGCCACACAAAAGTATATATTCCTGTGTAATCCATGGTAGCATCGCCATAGGATAAGCTCCACCCGCTTGGCTGTAAAGGACAGGAAATTAAAACTAAATACATCCCAATAGCTAATCTCCTCAGGTCTTTTTACTATGAATAATGTTGTCTTTGAACATGCTTATTTTTTATTTTTTTGCCTTGGTTCAAGCTGAAGGGGGCTTGCAGGGAGACTCCATCAGGTCCACACACCCCATCGGTATAACGGGGGGAATACCCAGGGCATTAGCATGGTAAGTGGGTGGTGACAGGCTGAAGGGGTTGCACAGAGCACCCCCATCCTGTCTGTCATTCTGTGCAGCACAGCCTTGCGGTCCACGGAGTAGCTTTCTTCTCCTCTACCCAGAGAAAGCAGATCTCGGCACGCTGGGGCAGGGATATGATGCTCACAGCATGCCAAGATGTGCTTTCTCAGTTCAGTTAGAGGAAAATGCAGCTCCTCTACTGCAGCCAATGAAGCCACATTAAGAAAAAAAAGAGACACAATAAGGGGGTGGGGGTAAAAAACACATTGAGAAGGAAACTCTCTATGAAGTGTAAGATACACAAGAATTGGGAGTTGAAGACACAAGGGGGAGAAGGATACACTACATGGCAGGTTAGAGACACAATAATCGGGGTAGAAGAGATTCAAGGGGGGAATTAAAGCCAAAAGGGGAGATAGGAAACACTATAGGGGGTATGAGACATGGAGGGTGATAGGAGACTCAAGAAAGGGTAGGAGGCCAAACAGATGAGAGACACAAGGGGGAGTGTGAGACACAAGGGTGCATAAATGATGAAAGGGAGATATAATGGGGGTAAGAGACACACTGGGGTCATAAGAGGCAGGGCCGGTCCGGCACACAGGGATACCAGGAAATTTCCTGGTGGGCCGCGACATCTAGGGCCGGGCAGTGCAGCACATTACAGGAAACCTCTATAAAATGTATTTTTTGCATGTGTAGGTGGCTCTTGCACATAACTAAGAGACTGAATTGTGGTTGCTAGTAGCTCATACACCAGCACAGTCTGTAGCTGGTTAGCAGCAGGAAGGAGTGACAGTCTCTCTCACAAATCCCCTTTTGCAGGTTCCAGCTTTGCATGACCACAGGAGCCAACCCCAGCACTGGAGATCCCCTTCCTGACCTTTTATACAGAATGAGAAAATCTCTTGCATGGTGAAACCTCACTGCCCTGAGAGTCTCCACTGCCAGTGACAGACAGGTACATGTGTGTGTGTGTGTGTGTGTGTCTGTCAGTGAGCTTGTGGGTGTCAGTGAGCTTGACTGTAGTGAGCTTTTTGGTGTCATTTAGCTCGTCTGTAGTGAGCTTATGGGTGTCAGTGAGCTCGTGTGTGTGTGTCAGTGAGCTTGTCTGTAGCGAGCTTGTCGGTGTCAGTGAGCTTGTCTGTAGCAAGCTTGTGGGTGTCATTTAGCTTGTCTGTAGTGAGCTTATGGGTGTCAGTGAGTTTGTGTGTATGTCTGTGTGTTTGTCAGGGTGCTTGCCTGTAGTGAGCTTGTGGGTGTAAGTGAGCTTGTGTGTGTCAGTAAGCTTGTCTGTAGTGAGCTTGTGTGTATGTGTCACTGAGTTTATTTGTGGTGAGCTTGTGTGTATGTGTCACTGAGCTTATTTGTGGTGAGCTTGTGGATGTCAGTGTTCTTGTCCGTAGTGAGCTTGTGGATGTCAGTGAGCTTGTCTGTAGTGAGCTTCTGGATGTCAGTGAGGTTGTCTGTAGTGAGCTTGTGGGTGTCAGATTGTCTGTAGTGAGGTTGTGTGTTAGTAAGCTTGTCTGTAGTGAGCTTGTGGGTGTCAGTGATGTTGTCTGTAGTGAGGTTGTGTGTGTCAGTGAGCTTGTCTGTAGTGAGCTTGTGTGTGTCAGGAGCTTGTCTGTAGTGAGCTTGTGACTCATTTGTATTCCCAGTGTGGCCCTGATAACAGCCACAAGAAGAGCATAAGATGCATGAGAGGGATAAGTGACAAATGGGGAGAGGGACTCAAGAGGGGAGATAGGAGACACAGTAGAGAGGTTTGGGGCACAAGGGGGCTCTAAGAGACAATTTGGTGGAGGGTGACAACAAATAGTTTTCCCCAGGTGCCAATAACCTAAGTATGCCTTAGCCCCAGCAACACGACAATAGGTATTACAACAAGAACATAGAGAGTGTATGTAAGCATGGAGGATATCCTATGCATGTACGCATGTATGCCGATATTTAAACTATTAGACTATTAGACTATATATGCATGTATAAAAAGATGAATGTAAATAAGCATGGAGGTTAAAGTGCACGCATTTAATGTATAATATTTAGTGTATGCAAATATGGAAGATGCATTATGAAAGCATCTACAATGGAAAGACAAGCTTGGAAAATAATGGTCATGTTTGAAGTTCACCACGGCTCCAACTGTCCATTTGGCAGAACAGTCCCTCTTTTGGGGTCCTGTCAACTATCCTTATTTAGTTTCATGGTGTCCCACATCCAGGGAGAACAGCTTGAATTCATCATTAGATGCACGCATGCTGTGTAGCAAGAACTAGATCCATGCAGAGAACACTTCAAAAGCACTCTCTTAGTCTTGTATGTTGGGGCCAGCCAGGAGGCTGCCATTCAGCCTGGTTTGCGTGGCGGAAGCCTGACAAACCCCTACCTTGGCAGACCCACCAACTATGGGCATCATCAGTGACCAAGTTGAAACACTGGTGATGCCACCTGAAGGCCTACCTACCAGTCCAGATTTTATACCTCCCAATGTTAGGATGTATGTCTTATAATGAATATTGAGCTTTAGAAAGCAAAACTTAGGCAAAAAAGTCAAGAAGGAAAATAGATTAATCTACTATTTCATCCAACTTGGTTGTAATAGCTAACATTTTGTAATTTCACTGTCACCGTTTTGTAAATAATCCCCATGTTTTTGGGTGATTGTGTGTCTGATGTATATGTTCTCTATAAACCTATGACATACTGAATGTGTGTTATGTATAGTAGGTATCTAGCTATATGCATCACTATAGTAGGGATATCACTTGGGAACTCAAAGATCTAGCAGTTTTATTGTAGGGTGAAGTGTCTGTGTTTCAGATAGGATTTATTACATTTTATTCATGAATTCTCAACCAGTCGCCAATTGAAAACAACAAAAAATATTCCCAGCTTCAGCCTTGTCATAAAGAAACATGGAAGGAGGCAAGCAGACCTTGCAAGTCTCAGTCTGAAAAAAAGTGTGGGTCTGGTGGTGATGCGAGGAGATCTACAAAACACTTTGACAAATAAAATGCCCTTAAATTTTCTGGGCAACATAGCCACTACACTAAATGTTAAACAGGAATTTACTTCATTTAATAGCTATGGTTCCTTATTCTCCTGAATATTCTTTTTTTAACTATCACAGCCCACAATTGACTTCCACTTAGCTATTTGGCTATGCAAAAGTTAGAAATAATACAGCCTGACTTGTAGATTTGAGAAAAAAGTAAGATGCTGGAAAAATAATAAGAATAATTAAATATATATAGTTGTGAGAGCTTCTGCCATAAATCACAATACTAAAATACATTATGTAACAGCATTCATTTACTATTAATTACTTTCTACTTTCTAGAAAACTTTGAATATCACTAGACTCGGAAATTTGTTTTGTTACGAGCTGCAATTTGTCCAAATTTGGGCCGTATAGGTAACTGTTCAAATTCCTAACTCCAAGATGAAATGTAGCTCAATCATGAATGAGCATTTTGCTTTGTTTCATGATTCTGAATTGGGGGAGGGAATAAACAAATAAATAATATGATTGATGGCTAAGTGACCCATATATGAGAAAAATATAAATAGAGATTATTTTGACTGCTCCTCCTTCTCTTGCCCTCTATTAGAAACCTTTTCTCACTTTAGTGTACCGTAAAATATATACAAATTTATATTATACACTTACTTATTTTCATGCGCTTTTGGATCATCTGATTCACTTTCCCAAATATTTTTGTTAAATAAATTATGCCGAGCTGAACCACAATATGGACGAAATTCATCAGCCATTACATTTTTAAAAAATAGTTGTTTTTTTTTTTACTCTGGAAAAAGTGATTTGGCCAGAATCTATTTTTTTGCCAGTTCAAGTCTAACTATTACATTAAGAAAACGAAGGCACATCATAAAGGAGACATCTGTCCTCATGACACTGGGGGACAGCGCCAGGCTCTCAGTGATTGGAAGGAATAAGGGAAAATAGGGGCTACGGCTGATTCTTTTGACCATTTCTAAATCACTTGGGATTGGAAGATATGCAATCATTAAATCTTGCCTTACTTTGTTAGATGTTACGGTATCTGCTCTGTATATGGAATGCTGCAGTGTTCTATTACAGTTTGTGAAATAAACAGATATTTAAAGCCATTCGTTTTTAGTAAATATTGCATTTCTAAAAAAAAAAAGCTTCTAGTCTCTCAGATTTCATATTTCCACCTCTGCAAAAGTGATGGTTTAGCAAACAAGTTTTTGAAAGTAAAAAAACTGGATGATTGTTCCTATGTCCTTATTAGATGCACATTCTTACTGGCAGAAATGTTAGGTGGATCAGCAAATTTAGCCATAAACATTAAGAGTGTTTGTGATTATTGATGATGTTTTGAAGTGACTGTTATGTTAAACCACAGCATGGGAAATAGTGAAACTATCAGGGAACATTAATTTTAGGAGGTGGGAGTGTATACAATTTTTATATCCGAATTCCAGACTTCAAGGCCTAAAACTGTAATTTCCCATCCAGAATTTCAAAGTAGCAAGAGGACATAAGTAATGCCAAAAAGTAATTAGAGGTCAGTGTAACCCATAAGAACATGAATGGGAAGCTGTCCATCCTTTCTAATTTACTGAATTAAGGAACTCAGCCAAATAAGGCATCTTCTAGTTTGGAATTTCCTTTGGGATTGAGTTCTTTAAAGGAACAATATAGTGTCAGGAATACAAATGTGTATTCCTGACACTATAGTTCTTATACAGATATTCAGATCCCTGGTCTCCCTGCCAGCAGACTAAAATGTGAGTTTTTATACCTATCTTCCAGCACCGCACAAGTCAAGTCTCGGCTGGCCCCACCTCCTTGTCAAAAACCATCGATCTCAGCCACACCAGTGCTGTCCAATAGGAAAAACTTGGAAAAACACCACACTGTGCCAATCAGTATCTTCAGCTCCTACATCAGGGTCTGGAGAGGTTGAACATCAGCGCTGCACATTGTGCAGCACAGACCCAGGAAGCACCTGGGGCACCAAGCTGTTCCTAGGCAGCAATGTAAACACTGCCTTTTCTCTGAAAATGCAGTGTTTACATTAAAATGTCTGCAGGGATATACTATACACACCAGAACAACTACATTAAGCTGTAGTTGTTCTGGTGACTATAATGTCCCTTTAAAGTAGCCATTGAGGCTATACATAATTTGGGTTGATAGAGAAACCTAATTTAAGTTACATATAATTTGAAAACAATCTTATACCTGCTTCAACTATTGTTATTAGTATTTGTATTATAATGTTATATTTATTTAAAAAGCCTTAGCTCACAAAGTAGGTCTTTATAAACAAAATGTATGAGGTGTTGCAAAACAAGTTTGACATCCACAGAAGTAACTAACTGAAGCCCTAACTGAATGAACTTACGGTTTAAATGAAGTAATATATAATTACACCAAATGTGAAAACAAGTGAAATATACCATGAGGGACAGATAGTCAGATAGACAGATAGTCATTTAGGACATTCAAGATAATCTACATACATTGCAATGGAATATACATTTTCTTCTTACACTGCATTTGTGAAAAAATCAGGAATATAGAGAAAAAATGCAGGGATTCAGCTCCCAAGGCTCTGGATCTGATGTGTTCACGAATGAGTAGTAAAAGAGAACAAGAAAAACAAACAAAGAAATCATACAACAAGAATTTGGCACTTTTAAAACTTAACCTTGTTATATCCCCCTGGCTTTCAAATAAACAACCAGTCCTGCTCCATTGGGGTCCTGGAGCTGGAATATGATGTCACTCCGACCCTGGCATCACTATACGGCGCATGAGGGAGCAGAGCAAGAAGAGCAGGAAGCTGACAGGATTAAAGCAGCTATGCTGGACCCAAGGAAAATAATCCAATTCAGCCCATCCAGGCTGGGTGGCCTTAAATTAAAATAAAAAAATAACAATTTGTGAGTGTATAGTGTGTGTGAGTGTGTCTGTCAGCGAGGGCGCTAGTGAATGTTTGTCTGTCAGCGAGGGCGCTAGTGAATGTGTGTGTCTGTCAGAGCGTGTCAAAACAGTAAGGGTGTGTGTGTCTGTGAGTATGTTTCAAATCGTTGAGAGTGTGTCTGTCAGTGTGTCAAATCAGTGAGGATGTGTGTTTGTCAGTGTGTGTCTGTCAGTGATGATGTCAGTGTATGTGTATCTGAGAGTGTGTGCCTGCCAGTGAGTGGGTGTGTCAGTGTGTGTCTGTAAGTAAAAGTGTGTATTGGCTAAACAGTGTGTTCCATATACTGTGTCTGTCAGTGAGTGTATGCAGGGCTGGCCTTAGCGGTGTGCGAGCTGTGCGGCCGCACAGGGCGCAATGAGCAGACACAGCTCACACATGGCCGGCTGGTATTTAAAAGTAAATAAAGAAATAAATTTGCGGTGGGGGCAGAGCTTCCGGTGTGGTGAGGGCGGAGCTTGTGGTGCAGCGGAGCAAAACTGATGGCGGGGGCGGGGCTAAAGGTGCCAGGATTACTGCTACAGGGGAAGCAGGAAGGAGTCCCTGCTTTCCCAACAAACAGTCTCTAGGAGCTGCACTATGTGTGATTGTCAGTTTGAGTGTGACTGTCTGCCTGTGAGTGTGTATGACTTTCTGCCTGTGTGCAGGGCCGGACTGGCCCACCGGGATACTGGGAAATTTGGCCGGGCCAGCAGCACGTCTAATGCTGAGGGCTGAAGGAGGAGAGAGCATGTCTCTCTACCATGCTCCCTCGCGGTTCCGGATTGAGCACGGTAGAGAGACATGCTCCCTCCTCCTTCAGCCCTCTGCGTTAGGAGTGCCGCCGGACCGGTGAGGCTGCAGCGTGGAACGCGGCCGGCCCTCCTGACTCCTCTCAGGTGGATGGGGAGAAAGGTAGAGGGTGAATAGATAGACGCAGGGGAAGAAAGAAACAGTGGGAGAATAGAGAGAAAGACAGAGGGGTAGGGAGAGTGCCACAGGGAAAGGGGGGAGAAAGAGACAGAGGGGGGAGAGTGAGACACAAGGGGAGAAAGAGGGGGAATAGAGAGATGGTAGAGGGGGAGAGAGAGACACAGGGAAAGGGGGAGAGAGACACAAGGGAGAAGAGGGGGAATAGAGAGATAGAGGGGAGAGAGAGACACAGGGAAAGGGGGGAGAAAGAGACAGAGGGGGGAGAGTAAGACAGAGGGAGAAAGGAGAGAGACACACAAGGGGAGGGGGAGAAAGAGGCAGAGGGAGAAGAGAGAGACTGGGAAGGAGAGGGGAGACATAAACACGGAGGAGCAGTGAGGGGGAGACAGAAACATACAGAGGGACTGGGGGGAGGCAAAAAGGCACACAGAGGGGCTGTAGATATCACTGGTGGATCCAGGGGGGGCAATGGGCATTTTCCCCCCCAGAGGCTCTCCTCTGCTGGCCAATGCAGGGCTGGCACTGTCCAAGCTCCATGTGCCTTCACGGACCAGAGGGGAGATCAGAGATCTACCTCCCCGTTCCACAGGCACCGTGCAGGCAGCCAGCAGAGGAGGGAGGAAGAGAGGACCCGGGAGCTCAGCCTGCAGCTCCTCCGGGTCCTTCTTGCGCGAGTACAGAGCGTTGCCGCAGTTACAGCGGCAACGCTCCGGCTCTCGCGAGAGTGAACTCTAGCCCTGGAGCTACAGGCTAGAGTTCACTCTCACCACTGCGACCACCAGGGATTCCTGGTGGTCGCAGTGGTGAGAGTGAACTCTAGCCCCATACACACACTGCCCCCACACACACCATACACATTCACACACTGCCCTCCCATACACACACACAGACCCCCATACACACATTGCCCTACACACACACACAGCCACCCATACACACATTGCCCCACACACCCTACACACTGAACCTTTCACACCTGTAACGGTGTATGTGTGTTACAATCTACCTGTAACGGTGTATGTGTGTTACTGCCTGCGACTATGTGCATGTGGTGGATTTGACAGTGTATATGTATAACTGTGTGCATCTGACTGTGGGACTGTGTGCACTTTACTCTGCAAAAATATACACCTGCATTCACATACAGGCCTAAATGCATGTTTTTATCTGAATTAAATAACCATCACACAGCCAATAAACCCAGCACAAATATCACACACAACCAATACACACATATCACACACTGTTCATACACCCATTACAAATATCACACACAGCCAACACATAGCATACATATCACAGACAGTCATCACACCTTTTAAATACACAGACAACACGAACATTACATCATACATGGATGACGGGGGAGTGGGACTGTGAGTGTATGTCAATGTATGTGTATCAGTGACTGTGTGTCTGTCAGTGAAAGTTTGTGTTGGTCTTAAACAGTAAGAAATGCAGCCTTGACATTAAGGGGTGGGGCAAATTTAGATTAGGGGATGTCCACCTTTAGTCATGCATAGGGCAGCACTAAAAACAAAATACACCACTGTATACAGAGCCAGTTAGCACTCTAGCAACTTCTAAAGTAAAATAAGCTATTTTAAATGACTCAGATTTAAGTTTTTACTTTTGACAAGATAACAAAATGGAATATATACTGTCTAAAATATAGATAAAATTCCAAAGTAGAAATACACATAAAATTGAGGATAATCATCAAAGTGAGGACATGTATCAAAGAAATTAGAAGAGCATTTTGGGATAGCATCCAGGGCAAACCTAAATTAAATCAACATATCCTATAGTTGCAATGTAGTGTTGTATCGTAACACACTCTCCATTGTCAGATGACATTTTTTGGGATATGGAAAATGACTCGTAGCTGAGAAAAATATGCGGCTCAAAATTCTTCACTTCTTCACAACTATTTGCTTTTTTGGCAGACAAAATTTAAGAGGAAATTCTGAACATTTTCTGCTCTGAACAGTTGTGATGGATATTTTGGCAGGTTTCTATGACATTAAATTGAAATATCTTGCATTTGCACAATATACAAAGTAACCTCTGCTAGCTTCTCATGTATGCATTATTTCCTAGAGTGCAAGCTGCAGTTCTATCACTTGCAGGGCCAAGTAATGTGGATATAGACGCGAGTGGACTAAGAGGTCCTAAACGGGAGAGTTAACATTAAAAGTGGGGAAGGGGGGCCCTACCTTTAATAGTCCTAAGGGAGAACAGCAATATAAAACAGGACAGAGAGAGGGAGACAGAAAAAGATATAAATGTAATGTGTATGCATATCCAAATACACAGATACCTATCAATATTCAGCTAGGTAATTCAAGATCAGCTTATCCACTAGTCAGGTCTAAGCCTAAACCGTGTGCTGCCCCAGCAATTGGACAGAAAAATCAGGTATAACTAGAGGTTAAATATGGGATCTTGGACTAAAGAGGAAGGAGTTAATTACCCCAAGAGAAATCCCATTGTAGCCCCAAACCAAAAAACTCTAAGAGTAGGTCTGTCCCTATTACCTCGCCACTGTGGATTGACCACAGATGCCTACCTGAACCTCTCCCCCTTCCTGAACTGAAAATAAAATTAAATAAACCTTAGCTAATTCAGTGCATAAGTGCTACCAAGTAGCGAGGGGAAAATAAGAAAGAGAAATAGCTTGATGTGCTTTTCAAGCAGAGGGCCCACCTGTGACAGAGGGTACCCTGAAGACCCTTCTAGATTACCTCCGTCGCAACATTGCCACTGACATTACCTTATTCAAGGAAGAAATAAGCGGTGTATCTGTGCCCCTACATGACTCTGAAGTCGCCACTGTGGCCCACGAAGTTCACATTGCCAACTTGGAACAAGAGCTGAGTGAGCTGAAGGGCGACCAAGCCCAGCTCCAGATCTGCATGGTGGTGATGGAAGATCGACAGCAGTGGGAAAATATAAAGCTGCGTGGCCTACCGGACAATATCGCAACAGCCAAAATTCCTCACTTACTAAGGAGGCTGTTCACACCATTGTTCTCCGTTAAGCAAGCCAAACTCATGGCTGTAGATGGCTGATTTCGGGTACCAGCACCAGCGATTCTGGGACTTTGAAGGTCTTGGAGACCTTAGAAATAACTTGTACATTACAAAAGCTTGGGCAGTTTACTGCTGCAGAGATCACACAGTTGCCAGTGCATCGGCCTCAGTCTAACACCTGGGATCCCGCTAGAGTTCGCCCATTTGTGCCATCCGCCAACGGAGTACCTCTGCACCGTCGGCGATCTCTTTAGCACCATGCCTGCATCTACTTAATCAATATTAATGTTTCCATTGTTTCTCATTGCATTTTTGCTAGTTTATTTTTGTTTACCTAATATACCTACACACAGGGAATGTCCTCATTCCTATAATACCTGCTGGCTAAGGGGTCTCCCCCTCACCTCATGGATCTTGTAATGCGGGTGATATCCTCTATACTAATTGTACACACATTATGTTTATGATCTTTCTGTCGAGTTGAGGGCCACATAGCCTATTCTTCCCCGCTCAGCCATATACTAGCATGCATCACTGCCTCTGGGTGTTGAAGGCTCAGTCAAACCGTACCAAATTTAGTTAACTCCTGTTATATAAACTTACCTCAAAATCCTTAATCCCTCTGTAAAAGCTACTGATCATAATGGCAATTATATTGTTCTGTATTATTCGCTATATTTTGCTTTTGATTCTAAAAATGTACAATGCCTGTTATTGTTTCTTTAAAAAAAAAAGTGCCAAAAAATATATACACTTATGCGCTGCTATGTCTATATCACTGCAAGTTTTGACACGTATACTGTCTTATCTTTGTCACCACTGAACACAACAAAAATAAAGAATTTCTAAAAACAAAAAAAACAAAACATACACTTCAGTTCTCCCAAAGGTGGGGACGCTAGGTGGACTTAATACAAAATAAAATAATGTGAGAGTGTGTGGAAGAATGTGTATGTGTTTCAGTGCATGTCAAATCAATGAGTGTGTGTCTTTCTGTCCGAGTGTGTGTGTGTTGTAGGGATAATTGTGAGTAGCACATACTAGGTTTTGCAGCTGTGTAGCATCAACAAAATCTTTATTTTTACTGTCTTAATTAAAGTGGTTCAGCTGTTTTGAATTAAATTAGACCATTGTCTAATGAGGCATTTAGGAGTCAATAAGTAACTTGCTTTTTCAACTTGTCAGTTATTTATTGGTTTTAAGTAGCTACAAGAATAGCTGTGATACAATTTTTTTTTAATTGTGACATGCAGTGTGTGTATAAAAATAAGAGGGTGTGTCAGTGTATGTGTATCTGACAGTGTGTATCATTGAAAGTGTGTGTACAGTGTGTGTGCCAATGACTGTGTGTCTATGTGTCAGTGAAAGTGTGTATTTATTAAACAGTGTGTGCAAAAGTTCATGTATGGGTTAGTGAGAGTGTGTGCTTAAAAGGATGAACATGTTTAATTAAAAATAGTTTCACTCAATTCATGTGATTTTTAGTAATATGAATACATGTGTGTATGTATATATGTATGTGCATGCACACCATATATATATATATATATATATATATATATATATATATATATATATATATATATACATGGGCACATATTAATAAAAGTAATACAAATAAAAAAGAAGGCGCTTGCTGGGGCAATATGAGATGCACTGAAGCCAGCATGTGTCAGCATTGGTAATTCCCATGTTTAGGGAAGTGAACCCAGGCAGGGCCAATAACTTCAGGCAGCAAAACCCTATATACAATTACACTCAGCAAAGCCCACGCAATCACACTCAGCCAAGACTCCACACAATCACACTCAGCCACCATACACATCCCACTCAGGTGTATTGCTTAGGAGAGCAAAGATGGACAGTAAGGGGGGTCCTTCTTTGATTCTTGCACCAGGGCCTAATATTCCTAGTTACCCCCTTGTCTGGTATCAAGTGAAATATTGCAGGAAAGATTAGACCTAGTAGAAGGATCTGGGGAGTGAAGAGACCTTCCACTGGCAACTAAAACACTTACAATACCCAGCATCAATGTTACATGGAGAATCTGATCCTAAAAGAGTCAACTTTATTCCAGAAATGAAACTGTAATATCCTCCTTACAAATTCAGTAGTCCTAAAGGAATTTCTTAACCAACTCCAGTGTTCCGAGCCTGAAACCTGAATAAACCTGGCCAGGAATAGTGAATATGGCAAAATAGAATTATTCTAAAGTTGTGACCTGGTAAAACAAACAGTTTTTTTCACAACTTTTAAAACAAATATTCCCAATGAAAAAAAGAACTTCAGTGCATCCTTTCAAACGATATCCCTTTATTTAAAGGGACACTATAGCCACCAGAATAACCACAGCTTAATATAGTTGTTCTGGTGTCTGTGCCCTGTACCTGTAGGCTTTTAAATGTAAACACTGTCTTTGCAAAAAAAAAACTAGTATTTGAATTGCTGCATAGGGACACCTCCAGTTGCAGTCACTCAGATGGCCACTAGAGATGCTTCATGGGTCTGCATGGAGACACTGAACTTTCCCTATCGAAATGCATTGATTAGATGCATCTTTATAAGGATGCTAATTGGCACAGAGTGGAGTTTTGGATTGGATTGGATTGGATTGGATTGGCTGAGATGGTCGATTTTGATTATCTCAGCCAAGGGGGCGGGGTGTGAGCAGAGAGCTGGAAGAAAAGTAAGTCTTAACCCATTTTAAGGAGGATTGGGGCGGGGGACTAACATTTAACGTGTTTCGACCACTACAAAGGTCTTTCTCAAGCTTGGCAAAAACAGTTGTATGAATTAAAACATTGCTGTGTTCACTCTGGTGTGTTTTTATGTAGTGTTGACATTTGGATGTAAGGTTGTATTTGTGTGTAGTGTAGGTGAAATGCTAAAATGTATGAACATATACACACATATACTAACATATACACACACAGGTACACACATGCGGTTACATAGAAACACAGTCGTACACATACACAGACAAACACTGACACACATACAGATAGACACACAGATACAAACACACATATAGATACAAACACACACACATAGAGACACACAGGCACAGACACACACATACAGACACACAAACAGATACACACACATACAGATACACATGCACACACTGACACATACAGATACACAGACACACATGTAGAAGTGTGTGTCTGTGTGTGTTTGTATAGTGTATGTAGTGTGTTTGTATAGTGGATGCAGTGTGTGTGCTTGTATAGTGGATAATGGTGTGAGGGAGGGGGTGATGGTGAGAGGGAGGTAATACTGTGAGGGAGGTGGTGATGGTGTAAGCATAGGCGCGCGCATGGGGTGTGCCGGCATGCGCTATGTGCCTCCCTCCGTGGGCAGGTGAGGGAGATCAAAGATCTCCCTCACCTAACCACAGGCAGGGAGGGAGGCAGGAGAGGACCCGGGGAGCTCTTGCCAGCAGCTCCGCCGGGTTCCTCTAGCGAGGTCATAGCGTTGCCGTGGGGCTAGAGTTCACTCTCCACTGGACCACCAGGGACGGCAGCAGCACGGTCCACCCTCCCTACATAAGGTAAGAAGGGAGGGAGGATATTAACTAAACAGCCCCAACACATTTCACACAAACAGCACACACACACATACATCACCCTTACACTAACACCCACACACACTAACAGCACCCTTACACTAACACCCCCCCACACACACACTAACAGCACCCTCACACTAACAACACCCTTACACACACAGCACCTCACACTAACAAAACCCTTACACACACAGCACCCTCACACTAACAACACCTTTACACACACACACTAACAGCACCCTCACACTAACACCCTTACACACACACACACTAACAGCACCCTCACACTAACTACACCCTCACACTAACAACACCTTTACACACACACACACACTAACAGCACCCTCACACTAACACCCTTACACACACCGCACCCTCACACATACACAGCACACACTAACAGCACCCTCACACCCAGCACCCTTACACACACAGCACCCTTACACATACACACACTAACAGCACCCTTACACACAGCACCCACACACACAGCACCCTCACACACTAACAGCACCCTTAAACACACAGCACCCTCACCCACACACACAAGCACACACTAATAGCACCCTTACACACACAGCACCCTCACACACACACACACACTAACAGCACCTTTACACATACACGCACACACTAACAGCACCCTTACACACACAGCGCTCTCATGCACACAGCACCTTCACATACACACACAGCGCCCACACACACACACACAAAGCGCCCGCACCCACACAAACACCTTCACACATCACCCTCACACACACAGCAGTATGTGTGTGTGTGTGTGTATATATCTATATATATACGCGGCGTGTGTGTTTCTGCTTTAGGGTGCACACCCTTATCCAATAGGCTGCGCACGCCTATGGGTGTAAGATAAGGGGGGTGATTGTTTGAGGGAGGGGGAAGGTGAGAGGGGGGTCATAGTGTGAGGGAGAGGTGAGTAATACTGTGAGGGGGGTGATGGTGTGAGGGGGGTGATGGTCTGAGGGTGGGTGATGGTGAGAGGGAGGGGGTGATGGTGAGAGGGAGGAGGGTGATGTTGTGAGAGGGAGGGGCGTGATGGTGTGAGAGAGAGTGATGGTGTGAGAGGGAGGAAGGGTGATGGTGAGAGGGAGGGGGGGTGATGATGAGAGGGAAGGGGGTGATGGAGGGAAGGGGGACTAAATACCTTATTTAATTCCTTGGTGGTCCAGTGTGGGCTCCCTGGTGGTCCGGTGGTGATATCCGGTCTGCAGCTCTGCAGTGTGCAGAGCTGCAGACCATGAATCTCGCAAGATCTAGTCAGAGCATTGCCTTGGTAACCCGGGGCAACGCTCTGATTGATCAGATCTCGCAAGACACATGGTCTGCAGCTCTGCACACTGCGGAGCTGCAGACTGGTGTCTGTGATGGGCGCAGGAGGGGCATCTCACTCTGAGGCATATCAAGCAAGCAACTGGGCCCCCTCCTGGTGTCAGGTCCTCGGTCAGTGACCCAGGACCCGACACAGTCTGCCCCGGGCACCCCCCTAGTGATTGGCACCCAGGGCGGACCGCTCCCCGCTTATTACGCCACTGCTCTGGGCACTCAAATAAAAGGACAAAAATAAAGAATATGAGAACTCAGAGAACAGACAAAAGTTTAGAGAAACTCAGTAGCTTGTCCTTTGGTAAGTCCACACTCAGGTCTCAAAATTGTTTTTGCTCACTGCATATCAGACTGATTCCACCCATAAGGGCAGTCCAGAACCCAAATGCTGGCAAGTTCTCCCTGCATCAGAGTAACCCCTGACAATTGTTTTGGCTTTCTTTGGGCTTTGTCAGTGAGGTGTACATGATATCCCTCTAGGCCAGGGGTTCTCAACGTTAGTCCTCAGGACCCCCTACCAGTCCAGGGTTTAGGGATTACCTGGGTGTTTAGAAAAAGAAAAGAAAAACACATTAGAGTCTAAGGTGTTTTTTTACCTTTTTCTAAACACCTGAGACACACCCAGGTAATCCCCAAATCCTGGACTGGTAGGGGGTCCTGAGGACTGGGTTGAGAACCCCTGCTCTAGGCAGAGTGAGCACGGGGTCCATGTGGGGATAACCCTTTTAACTTGGTGAGTAGACAACAAAAACAGAGAATATGAGAACTCTAAAAACGGACAGAAGCTTAGAGAAACTCAGTACCTTTCCCCCACTCAGGTCTCAAAATAGTTTTTGTTTTGAATCATATCAGACTGATCCCATAGGCGTGCGCAGCCCATTGCATAAGGGTGTGCACCTTAAAGCACTAATACACACGCCGCATATATATATATATATATATATATATATATACATACACACACACACTACTGTGTGTGTGTAGATGCTGTGTGTGTGTGTGTGTTTGGGTGCTGTGTGTGTGGGCGCTGTGTGTGTAGGTCCTGTGTGTGTGTAGGCACTGTGTGTGTGTGTAGGTTACCTGCAGCTCCTCCGGGTCCTCCTCTCGCGAGTTCAGAGTGTTGCTGCGGTTATTACACTGGACCCTTCACACACAGAATCCCTTACACACACGCAACACAACACACACACACACACACACTGGACCAATGACTCACACACACACACACGGGACCACTTACACACACAAACAGCACCCCTCACACACACACAAACAGCACCCCTCACACACACACACTGAACCCCTCACACAAACACTGGCCCCTTCACACACACACACACTGCATCCCTAACACACACTGCACCCCTCACACACACACACTGCACCCCTCACACACACTGCACCCCTCACACACACACACTACTGCCCCTATCCCCTACTAAAGGCCTCATTCCCTACTATAGCGCCAATCTCTTAAACAGTTTTACTACTTACTTTGGGAGGGCGCCACAGCACTCCTGGCACCATAACCACTACACAGGGCAGTAGTGGTTATTGTGCCTGTATGGTTCCTTTAAATAATCCACTAGTGCCCTTCCCGAGATTAGGTTATGATCATCCTATGGGAAAGTATTGTGATTGGCTGAGATCACCACATCTGGTGATGTCACCCTTGGAGGCGGATGGAGGGTGGGGAATTTAGGTAAGGTTTACTATATTTAGGAGGGCTAGAAAGTGTTTTTAACAGTATAGGGTCCGGAATGCATGTTTGTGTTCCTGACCCTATAGTTTTCCTTTCACCCTTAAAGGACAGAGTCAATTGTACACATTCTGATTAAAAAAAACACACAGAGGAGCTTGGAAAAGTAAATACAAATAGGGCTGGGAGCAGTGGTGTATTTTGGATTTGTGCTGCCCTAGGCACAACTAAATTTGGGCACCCCCCAAATCTTAATTTGCCCCCCCAGCCCCAAATCGTGCCAAGGCCACCTTTTTGACTGACAGACACAGGCCCTCATTGATACATGCACAGACATACACTCAATTGCAGATACACAATCATTGGCACACATACAGTCATTGGCACACACACACTGTTTAACCAACACACACTTTCACTGACAGACACACACTGACACACCCACTCACTGACAGACACACACTCTCAGATACACATAAAATGACAGACACACACTGACACACACACTCACAGACATACCCATCCTCACTGATTTGACACACTCTGACAGACACACACTTTTACTCACTCACAGACACACACTGACAGCTACACATGCACTGACAGCTACACTCACTCACAGTCTCTCAGAGCATGAGAGAGCAAGAAGAGTGGAGGACAGCGCTTCTGTGCCGCCTGGCAAGAATATTAGTAGTTTAACAACTCGGGGGCGGGGAGGACCCCTAAGAAAGACATCCCCAGGACATGAGGCAAACAAGGCATTTGTTTGGGAGCTGGGGTGGCATATTTTGGCACCCCCCTGAAAGTGCCACCCTAGGCAAATGCCTTGTTTGCCTTGTGGTAAATAAATCCCTGGCTGGGAGAGACACACAAAGGAGGGTTATACGATACATAATGGAGAACAATAGGGGATAAGATACACTAAAGGTAGTAAGACATTTAAAAGAGAGGATATGAAACACAAAAAGTGGTTTAGAGGTAAACAGGTGAAGATTCTTTTTTTTGGGGGGGGAGAGGGGGGTATGCATCTTCGCCTGCTATAAATCCTTGCACCAGCCCTGCCAGTCACCACATATTTAACCCTCATTTTGCTATTTTTTAACACTTTTTCTGCTGACTGGTATCGTCTACAGAGGGAAAATAGTTTGGATGTTTAAACAATTAACAATTTTATAACAAGACAGGAGGCTCGTATTATGCATTAACTTTCTTTACTTAACTCCAGCAGCAAAGAAATTTTTTAAATAAAGTTTAGTGAATAAAAAAGATAAAAATAACAGATTAACTGAAATGGAATGTTGGTAGCCAATCAGCATCCAGCATAGTCCATATAGTGAATGATCCCCAATATTCTCCCTCTTTCTTTGCTGCTCCAGTAGAGATAAGTATCATATATATTCACTTATGCTACTGTTTTCTATACATACATACCTTCTAGTTTGGTTATATGTTGACATATGTGTTTATTCCTTTGGAATATATTCTTTTCTGAAGTAATTCTATGTCTTCTTATTGTTTTAAAATATATATATTTATATTTGGTGCACTGTCTTTCATACACTCTATCTGGAAATGAAGTTGCGGTTCGTCCACGTTCGGTAGTTTTGTCTTTGAACTGTTAGGTCAGTTATTTCTATGAATCACATTCGTTCGTTTTTTCACACGAATTGCACCCATTTACTTTTCGTATTACTTTATTATTCTCGCGTTCGCAGGTTTTTTGTATACAAACGGTCAATTCATTGTTGAGTCATTTCGGCAGTTTTATGCGAACCGCTGCACGCACATTTCTGTCAGTTAGTCCCTCATATATTGATGATGTTTTATGGGCGGGAATGCCAGTTAGTTGGTCCTCAGCTAACTTTCCTGCCCACTTTACCACAGGACAGCGTTTTTTCTTCACAACTTGTTACTCTTTACTGGTAATTATTATTATAACTTGAACTATTTGATTTTCCTGTCAGTATTTCCCCTCATAGTTGGCAACATTTTTATTATTCAACTATTCTCGACTAGTAGATACAATTGCTATTTGTTGCAATTTTGTAAATTATGAATTCTGAAGAGATTAGACAAATTGAGTTACCAAAACCTGGTGTTTCTCATGACTGTGAAATCCTCACTGAGGATTCTTTACAAAATATTGTGGATTTATCCGTTAAAAGTCAGTTTCCTCTGCAATTTTTACTGCAATGTCTTCTATGCAAGAAGCAATTGCAAAGTCTGTGGCTCAAGCCATAAGCAACTCAAAACCCAGTGAGAAGACTCATTTAATTAGTACTCCTTCAGACCAATTCTGGTCATCTGTGGAGTCTGAACAGAACCTAGCTCAAGGTTTTAGGAGGTCTGGGAAGGCCACCGAGAAACGCAAACATTGCTTTGATGGTCCTGCAGAATCCCCTGGCGGCTCTAAGATAGGGAAGGACCAAGACAAGAGCACAATGCGTGTCTCACGCAAAACTGAAGAGTGTAATCAATCACTCAAAAGACCCTCTGCTCATGAGGAAGACAAACGAGCTCGGAAGGCCATTCACAGGAGCAAACCTGACTCCTATCAAACCTCCTCAGATAGTGACTCATCTTCAATCTCAGGGGATAAAAAATCTGACTCTGATTCTGCCTCAAATTATTCATATATCTCAGAGACACCTGAGCTTATATCTAAATCTGATGAAGAAAATATTATTTTGGATTTTAATGGTAAACCATTATTCGACCCAGACCATATTAAACACCCCAGGTCAGGCAAATGGGTCCCTATGGCTCATATAGCCAAATATCTTGAATACTGGTTGAGGAAACCCCTTGACTAAGCGGCTAGAAATAAACTAAGAGCTGAATGCCCTAGACCGACCTTGTCAAAGAAAGTCGCACAGACCCCTGATCTAGATCCCACTATTGTGCAATTTTTAACAAAATCAGAGAAGAACCCAAATAAAGGTCTTGACAGATCACTAAAATCTTGTCAAGATAAATTAATGGACATTTCTGGTCCTGTGGCTAAAATGTTTGAAACTTTAGAACATGCGGCAGCTTCTGGGAATCCTCCCAGCATTGATACTTTGAGAGCATTATATGCTTTTTGGGGAATGCGAACGCCGCAGGTCTATTTTAATGAAAATTGACCCTCAACTGTCAAATTTAGCCACTTCCGAACCTGGTCCAGCTGCGGAAGGTCTCCTATTCGGAGAATCCTTTATTAAAGACATTAATAAATATGTCAATCTATTTAGTTCCCTTAATAAGGCTCAGTCATCCCATAGGAAAGTTTTAAACTCTAAGGTTTTCGGAAGGGCTGGAAGAGGAAGGAACCGTTCTTCCAGCCGCTCCTTTCAACATAGACAGGTTCCAAGGAACACCTTTAAACCCACCAGGCCCTCATATGACACCCAACAATCAACTCCATTCTTTCCACTATGTGGCAGACCTTGGAGATCAAGAGGCCATTGAGGAATGACTCGCTTCAGATCTTCATCCGGTGAGTAGGACCTTTCTTCCCTGGTAAGGTTAGGGGGCAGACTCACTCATTTTTTCCATGTCTGGAGTCAGATTACAAACGATTCTTGGATACTAGACATGGTTCTAGGTTACAAAATAGATTTTATATCATACCCCGTCCAAAGAAACATGCCTTTCCCGATAAATGTTTCGACCCAAGACCAGGCCCTGGTGCATCAAGAAATATTAAGTTTATGCTCAAAAAATGCCATCATATAGGTGCCCATGAGCAGCCTAGGCTTCATAAGCAATTTATTCTTGGTGAAAAAGAAAGATTCTGGTCACAGACCAGTCATAAACTTGAAATACTCAAACAATTTTGTCAGATACCACCATTTCAAAATGGACGGAATTTATTACCTCAAAGACCTATTGATATTCAACGACTGGTTAATCAAAATAGATTTGAAGGATGCATACCTCACAGTACCTATCCACCACTCATGTCAGAAATATTTACAGTTCCTATGGCAAGGGAAGAAATGGCAATTCAAATCATTGTCATTTGGTTTATCCTCTGGACCTTGGTGTTTCACCAAATTACTCAAACTAGTAATACCCCTATTTCGAAGCAGAGGAGTAAGAATGATAATCTATCTAGACAACATATTGATTATGTTACAGAGTGTGCAAACTATTCAACTACATTCTCAGTGGACATTGAATCTGTTAACAAGCCTTGGCTTTGTAATAAATTACGAAAAATCGATTTTAACTCCCTCTCAGGAGATAGAATTTTTAGGATTTCTAGTGAATTCCAATTTAGCCACTCTCAGCCTTCCATCACGGAAATTGAAAATGATTCGAAAAGAGATCAGGTCAGTTCTAAAGAAGGAATTAATTTCCATCAGGTCTTTAGCACTGATTGTAGGTCTTTTATCAGCCTCGATCCAGGCTCTCTTTCCAGCCCCCCTTCACTATCGGGCTCTTCAAAGATTGAAAAGAGAATATCTACGCAACGGTCTCCTCTATTCAGACGAGATTTCTCTAACTTCAGAGACAAGAACAGAACTATCCTGGTGGTTAGATCACGTTCAAATTTGGAATGGGAAAGCTATTTTCACGTCATTCCCAGTCCTAACTTTAGAATCCGACGCAAGTCGATTAGGCTGGGGAGCCCATTGTGGAGGCAATTCCACAGGAGGCAAATGGTCTCTAGAAGAGAAGAATATGCATATAAACTGCCTGAAACTCATGGCAGGTTTTTTCGCTCTACGCAGTTTTGTGAAACACAAATCCCATTGTTGTATCCTTCTCAAGATGGACAACATATCAGCAGTCCAATATATAAATCGCTTAGGAGGTACAAAATCCAAGCAACTGGTGGACATTGCCAAAGCATTATGGCATTTTTGCCTCGATCGAAACATAACTTTACGAGCAGAATACCTTCCCAGCCTTTCCAATACAGTAGCAGATTGGAATTCCCGTTTCCTAGTGGATTACAGCGGCTGGATGTTGGATCCCAACATCTTCCAACGACTACTTGCTCTGTGGGGTCCATTTCAATAGGACCTCTTTGCATCACGACTCAATCGCCAATTAGAAACATTTTTCAGTTGGCAGTCGGATCCAGAAGCAGTAGATCAAGATGCTTTCCTCCAATGTTAGAAAGACGGAATCAATCTTTTCGTAAACCTTTTCTGCCTGTCTCCTCTACATCTTTAGCTAGATGGGTAAGACAAACTATGTCTATGGCAGGTATTAATATATCAATGTTTGGAGCTCACTCATCAAGAGGAGCTATGACTACTAAAGTGTTTCAAGCAGGAGGCTCTTTATCAGATCTGTTAAAAACTGCAGATTGGTCTTCAGAATCTATATTTAAACAGTTTTATTTTAGACCTAGCCTGCATGTTTCAAAATTAATATTGTAATAACTTCTGATGTATTTTATATTATGACTTGCTTTGAACATGCATAATACGAGCCTCCTGTCTTGTTATAAAATTCAAGATTTTCCTAGTCTTGACGTCAGAAAATATAGATTTTATTAAAGACAGGAGGCGAGTATTATCCCTCCCATTAACCCACCCTGTTATTTATATTTCAGCTTAATCCTGTTTGGAGTTTTGTCATTCTATCCTTGGAGTTACTCTACTAGACACTTCTTCTAGATTCGCAGCTCGAAAGAGGGAGAATATTGGGGATCATTCACTAAATGGACTATGCTGGATGCTGATTGGCTACCAACATTCCATTTCAGTTACTCTGTTGTTTTTAATCTTTTTTATTCACTAAACTTTATTGAAAAAATGTCTTTGCTGCTGGAGTTAAGTAAAGAAAGTTAATGAATAATACGAGCCTCCTGTCTTTAATAAAATCTATATTTTCTGACATCAAGACTAGGAAAATCTTGAATTTGAGCATTCAAATAGAATATTTTACTTGAAAACGAGAGAAATCTCAATGTATCTTTCCTGGTAAAATATTTTATAAATAAATAAATAAGTACAAAACTGATATTGTTGGCCTGGAAAAGAGTATTTCAGCTGGTTGATTGACAGCCAAGGGATATGATTTTATCTCATTCGATGTACTATCAGCACACTCTGTGTTGCTCAATGTAGCTGATTTATCAAATGGTATATTTATATCACACAGCTTGATGAATGAGCCCTATAGGATAACAAAGCATGAAGTGATATTCTCTCACAAGAGATCAAACAGAACCATTTGCTATGTCCTAGCACAGGGAGTGAGAATCCAAAATGACCAACTAATATTATACTCAACCCACTATGGGAAATCCATACAGCATCTGTGGGTTGTGCCAGCAATAAAAGGAGCACTTTTTTAAGTTCTTAATATTAGACTAATAATGGCTTTGTTACACTTTTATGGAGATGGATAACAAATCACAAACATTTAAATTCTTATCTGGGACATATTTCACTAGAATGGAAGAAAATAAATATCTTTTAAAAAGCAGTCTTTTTATTTGAAACAAGAAAGTGGAGACAACATTTAGGCCCAGAGAGGAGCCAAAACATTGTATCCACTTTCTTGTTTCAAATAAAAAGATTGTGTTTTAGAAACCTCAGGTGTGCCTGGATATTTATTTTCTTCCATTTGATGACTCCAGGGACTGACCTCTCCTTTTGGAGCACCCTGTAGGAAGTATTCCCTCTTCTTTAGTGTGTGCATTATACTCTTTTTAAAAAAAAAAAGTATTATTTAAAAAAAAAATCCATGTATGAGTTAAATTGCAATAAAATATATATTTGTATATTCCCTTAAAACCTTAAGGACGCAGCTTCAGAAGATTGCCTTATACTTGAAAGAACATTATGGGCACCATAACAACTTCATCTAAAAAATGGTGCAAAGAAGCCCTTGGGTACAATCTTACCTCAAGGAGTTAAACCATTCTCAAACAATTTAACCCCAGACTGATACTCTAGTGCTGATCTCAACTCCCTCAGGCGGCATCCAGCTTATGAACTCTTAAGTGAGGAGTGTCGCCAGGCAGTGACTCCGCTGATTAACTGAGCGGTCAGCTGATACTCTTAGCCAATCAGTTACTATCCATTCATAAAACTGGCTTGAAAAGAAAGGTACCTTTTTCAAGCCAGTTTTAAATGGGGTGTCTGTGATTGGAGTTGTTATGATGCCTAAACTGTTCCTGTAACATGTCATGATTCCCTTTTATTCCAGAAGTTTGGTATTTAAGGGGTTAAGGACACAAGCAACTGTTGCTTTTAGTTTGTGTTCAATCGCAATTTTCATCTTTCTAATTTTTTTGCACATATTATATGTACATATTATATGCTGCTTTTTAAAGGACAAAAATGCTTAACCCCTTAAGGACAGAGCTTCAGAATCTTGTCTTTCACTTAATGACAACAGCATTTTTTCATTTTTTGCTGTTTGCGTTCAACTGCAATTTGCATTTTACTAATTTATTGCACCGACACATATTATACATCGTTTTTTTAAAGGACAGAAAGGGCTTTAATTTGATGTAACATATATATATATAAATGCTTATTTATTATAAAAAAATACAGAAAAATGCAAAAAAAAGTGAAAATGTGTTTTTTTTTTACAGTTTTTGCAATTATAATGTGTGCATAATTAGTGCAGGTTAAGGAAAGTAATTAAAAATAAATTCATTTAGTTGTTCTGATTTACAGAATACATAATGTGTCTGGGATTTTAAGTTTTTTTTTGGTAGTTACAGGTCACAAAGCACATGGAGTAAAATAAACTTTTAATGTGGAGCGATTTTAGAATTTGGTATGTTTGTCTTGTAAGCTTAATAGCCATAAAAGAAAACAAAATTGCCACACAAAAGTATATATTTATATAAAGTAGACATCACAGGCTATTTATCTAAGGTTAGTTTGACACTTTCTATGTAGCCATTTCACCGCCAACCTCTGCTAAATATTGGAGTAAAACTGTGGGGTTTTTTGGTTTTTGGCACACAAACTTATAACAAAGAAATTCTCATGTGTATTTTGTAAAGTTGGTGTGTGCTATTCCTGTATAAAGTTTTATTTTGTGTTCAGTTACATCTGCTGAGTAAAATGACACCCCCATTGTATGTCTTTGGCACTATTTCGCGAAGTTACAGTGCCATATACGAGGCCTGTTCTTTTCAGTATTCACAGTAGAATTTTGAGAGACGGATTTAATGAGCCTATGCTTCCATTTGGGATATTATAACAGTTTGACTGTTCAAAAAAGCCCACAAAGGCCTACCATTTGTAAAAGTAGACATTCCAGGGTATCTCATAAAGTGCATATTGTGCCTTAACATGCCCCCATTTTTTCACCAATATATGCCAAAGTATGTGGTAAAAAATTATTTTGTGTGTTTTTTACACAAGGATTGCATTTTTGCTGGGCATTTTGTATATTTCACATGTGCCACTAAGTTCAAACCCCCCAAATTATGCTCAGCTAAGTATTCTGAGTAAAATGACACCCCCATTTTATGTCTTTGGCACTATTTCGTGAAGCTACAGTGCCATATAGGAGACCTGTCCTTTTCAGTATTCACAGTAGAATTTTGAGAGATGGATTTAATGAGCCTATGCTTCCATTTGGGGTATTATACCAGTTTAACTATTCAAGAAAACCCCCACAAAGGCCTACCATTTGTAAAAGTAGACCCTCCAGGGTATCTCATAAGGTGCATATTGTGCCTTAACATGCCCCCATTTTTTCACCAATATATGCTAAAGTATGTGATAAAAAATAATTTTGTGCGTTTTTTACATATGGATTGCATTTTTGCTGGGCATTTTGTATATTTCACATGTGCCACTAAGTTCAAACCCCCCACATTATGCTCAGCTAAGTCTTCTGAGTAAAAAGACACCCCAAATGAATGTCTTTGGCACTATTTCGTGAAGCTACAGTGCCATATAGGAGACCAAGCCATATCAGTTTATACCGTATTTCAAAAGGTATATTTTGAACCTTAGCGTGGGATGATTTTTCCGCTAGCTTGTACCAAGTGTAGTGGTAATAAGTGCTTTTTCTGCCTTTTTGACACAAAAAGTGAGTTTGCACATCATATTTTGCAAACCTTATGTGTGCTACCAGTGTATAATACTTCATATGTTGCTCAGCTATGTCGGCTGAGTACAGCAATACCCCCGTATGTAACTTTGCCAGGTATATGTGGACATCGGAGGGGCACATTTGGGACACAGCCATTCCAGCTTTACATTTTCAAACTTTAAATTTTTACGCTGTGCCCATGTCCCATTATAGAGTATTTTTACCAGGCTATATAGTCCAAATACCCCATAAAGCCATACCATTTCTTAAAGAAGACATCCCAGGGTATTTTAAAAGGCATATTTTGAACCTTAGCGTGGGATCATTTTTCCGCTAGCTTGTACCAAGTGTAGTGGTAATAAGTGTTTTTTCTGCCTTTTTGACACACAAAGTGAGTTTGCACAGTATATTTTGCAAACCTTATGTGTGCTACGACTGTATAATACTTCATATGTTGCTCAGCTTTGTCGTCTGAGTACAGCCATACCACCGTATGTACCTTTGCCAGGTATATGTGGATGTTGAAGGGGCGCATTTGACACGCAGCCATTCAGTTTTTTTCTAACTTTGAAGTTTTACGCTGTCCATGTTCCAATTTGGAGTAGTTTAGATGGTTGGTTATTGAAACTTCCCCACAAACACATACTATTTATTAAGGAATACACCCTGGGGTAATTCAAAAGGCATATTTTGAACCTTAGCGTGGGATCATTTTTTCTCTAGTTTGTTCCAGGTGTAGTGGTAATGAGCGTTTTTAAATGTATTTTTTACTTTTTGAAACTTTTTTTACTTTTAAAAACTAGTTTTTAAACTTTAGTTTTGCTTATTAATTTTTTTTAAACTTTCCTAAACTTTCTTAAAACTTTTTTTACAGATTTAACATTTTTCTAAGCTTTTTTTTTACCATTATCCCCTACCTAGCAGTAAGCAGCACTAACAGTAAATTCCCCATTTTCCCATAACTCCCACCCACCCCAGTTAGCAAAATATATAATTATAAAATATTTAAATTAATTAAGTAAATAAATTGAACCCCTGAGGGTTAAAAAATAAATAAAAGTTAATCCTCAAGGGTTAAAAAAAATTAGATCACAGTACAATACTGTGATCTGTATTTTGATCAATGTAGGCAGTGATCGACTGGCAGGGAAGGGGTTAATTTTTATTTGGACTGGGTAAAGGGGGGTGTTTTTTATGTTTTACTTTTTTTAGCTTAATTTTTAACTTTTTAAAGTTTATTTAAAACTTTTTTTAACGTTAACCCCTAGTTAGCCTAACACCAAACCCCCAAATTCCCCACTAACTTCCACCCACCCCAGCTAGCTAAATATATAATTTTAAAATATTTAAATTAATTCATTAAATAAATTTAACCCCTGAGGGTTAAACAAAAGAATTAACCCTCAGGGGTTAAAAACAAAAATCAGATGACAGTAAAATGTAATCCCTGCCAATTGATCACTGTAGTAGGGGTTAATTTTTAATTAAAATGAGTAAAGGGGGGTGGGATTTTAAATAAACTTTATTTACAGCACTGTTCCGGCTCCCTGCACTTCACACAGAACCAGGAAGTACAGGGAGTGGTCCATTATCTGAAACAATCACTTTGGACAAGCTAAGTCTAGCAAATACAAAATGGAGAAATAAAGTAAACAGAGTGCAGGTCAGGAGTCCAGATACAAGTCAAGGGCTCATGAGCTGCACCACTGTAACCACCTAATAGGGAGCTCAAATGAGGGGGTAACCCTCCAAAATATGTAGGTAATAGGTGATGTGTAGAGTCCCACAAGGGCAAACCAACATCAGGAGAGCTCCACTGTATAAGAAATGAGGAAGGGAGGCCCTACCTTTAATCAATCCAAGGATAAAAAGGGATATGCAAACAAAAAGTCTAACTTGAAAAAAGGGAGATCTACTAAACGGTGCCCAGGGGATCAATTGTCTGGAGTACTAGCTAGCATCTAAGTTCCAGTTCCCTTAGTGTTCGACTGACAGGAAGGTAGTGTAAACGAGGTTAGGGAGAGAGAAGAGGCACAGGGTCCCCAGAGAACAAGGGACCGGGTAATCAGGTCGAGACGCAGAGAAAAAAAGCCTCACACAATAAATAAATAAATAAATCTCTCAATTCACCCTAAAAGTTACCTCGACACCGTGGTCTAACCACTAGTGTCTACCTGAACCAACTCTCCCTACTAAAGTTATAAACCATAGTGGTAATAAAAATTAAAAAGTGCTACCAAGTGCAGAGATTAAAGAAAAAGAAAACGCTCGAAGCGCGTTTCGGCTGGTTCAAAACGTCGTCGTCAGGATCCTTAGATTGATTAAAGGTAGGGCCTCCCTTCCTCATTTCTTATACAGTGGAGCTCTCCTGATGTTGGTTTCCCCTTGTGGGGCTCTACATATCACCTACTCCTAAGTCTAGCAAATAGTTTCAGTTCTTTATCAGTCGCTTCCGCAGTGGTCTGTAACACAAATACAACTTCTGATCATTTAGAATGTGCATCCACCACAATCCGATACATTTTATTTTCCACTGGACCAACAAAGTCTGTGTGAATTCTCTACCAGGGTGATAGAGGCCAAGTCCAAGGTTGTACTGCACCATGTGGCAAGTCACGCAGTGCTTGTGCACAGCCAGTGCAACCTGAACCTTATAGGGCAGTATACTCATCAATGGTTGTCCACCATACATGACCTCCTGCCTTCTGGTTCATGCGGATTATGCCAGGATGACCTGCATGCAGAATTTCAAAATCTGTCTTTGTAACACAAAAGGGATAAAAACTCTTCCTCCCCAGATTAAACAGCCATCTCGAATTGATAACTCCCTGGCCCTTGTTTGGAATGACTTGAGATGTATTAGAGTCTTTAGTGGCCGTACATAAGCAAATATTTCCTTCAGCACAAAATAGTTTTCTGTCTCCTGTGCAATTTCTTTAACTGTTATCACCTCACTAAAATACATTGTAGGAGGGGCGTTGCCTAGACTCTCATGTGAGAAGACATGTACTGTGCGAGCTCCCTGGTGGCCGATTGCAATGCAGACGATTTTGAACTAAAAAAACCCACATGGGGAATAAAACGAAGTCCCTGCCCTGGATCAAGCAAGAAAGCAAGAAAACTGGACATTTATTTCAAAGAGAAAACACAAGCTTCAACACTCTGGAAGACAGCATGGCGCCACCATCTTCAACACATGATTCCATTCCAAGGAGCCCAACCTTTTTTGGAACAATCATCTTGCTCCAAGGATCCTAATTTAAAGGTGATTCTGCGGAACTTGTCTGCTAAAACTGACTTGGCAACCATGTTGGCAATGGCATGTGGATAGGCCTCCTTCCAGGATCAATTGGCAGCATTTATTGCAGATGTCAGGCCAATAGGAAAGAGTCAATTAACTGAAATATGACAGCGGCAACATTCACTGCCAGTTACAGATAAAGTAAAATCTTTAAACAGCTGTTAAAACACATGGAGGATCTAAACAACAGAGGAAGGAGGAACACATGGAGGATCTAAACAACAGAGGAAGGAGGAACAACCTTTGGGTAAGAGGGCTATATGAATTACCTGACTCCTCTGAAGATTTATACAATATCTTGCAGTCTCTGTTTAACACTCCAGTTCTTCTTGATAGGACTCACAGGGCACTAAGATTGAAAGGGTCTACCCAGTACTCTCCCAGAGATATTATCTGTAGAGTTCACTATTTCACACTGAAGGAGTAGATCCTGTGTTTGGTAAGAACTTCCCCATCCATGTGGGAAGATAATAACTGCATCAGAATTTACCCTGACTTGTCATAGATCATGTTACAGGGCAGAATAGCCCTTTTCCTCATAACAACAACACTGCAGGAGAGAAACATTGGAGGCAGCTCTTCTCCTTTGTGGTAAAACTGGTTGGATTCCAGGCCTCTATAGCAACCAAAGATGTACCAGAGTTCCTGAAAAAATGGACATTCCATAAATGGACATAACAGACTGGTACAACCCTACTGCCCTAGATCAGGAAACCTCGCTGCCTCAAAGACCACATTGGACCATTGGACCTGGAAAAAAAAGGCCTTAATCCAAACAAAAGCCAGACGAGATCTCCCAGTACCTTGATCAATCAGGTCAGGTTTTATTTCTCCTATTTGATATCCAGCACCTTATTCTGAAGGACATGCATTCAAATGTTCTGTATGGACTTGACATACATAGTTACAAAGTTACAGAGCTGAAAAGAGACATTCGCCTATTAAGTAAGCCTATTAAGTTATTAAGACATTCGTCTATTAAGTTAAGCCTTTCTCACATTTGTTTCCGATGTTGATCCAAGAGAAGGAAAAAAACTGAAACACTTTAAATTGTGCAACAAACTAGGAAAAAATTCCTTCTTGACCCCAGAATGTCAGTCAGATATCTTCTTGGATCAAGAAGCTATTACCCCACTAATTACAAATTATATCCCTCTATATTATGTATTTGCAAGTATTTATACAATTGCTCTTTAAACATATGTATAGACTTTAATAAAATCACCTTTCCAGAAAGAGAATTCTACATCTTTATTGTTCTTACTGTAAGAAAAATGTTTCCATTGTTTTAGACTAAATCTCCTTTCTTCCAGTCTAAATACATGACCTTGTGTCCTATGTGTAGTCCTATTTATGAATAGATTTCCAGACAATGGTATTTATTGGCTTCAAATATATTTGTACAGTGCTACCATATGCTCTCGAAGGCACTGTTTTTCCAAACTAAAGAGATTTAAATGTGTTAATCTTTCTTTATAACTAAAATGTTCCATTCCTTTCAATAATTTCGTATCCTGCCTCTGCACTTTTTCTAGTGCCATAATATTCTTATTTGAAACAGGTGCCAAAAATTGCACTGCCTATTCTATGGTGTGGTCTTACCAGTGATTTATAAAGAGGCAGAATTATATTTTCATCCCGAGAATTTTTGCCCCTATTTATACGTGACAATACCTTACTCACCTTAGCAACTGCAGATTGACATTGCATATTGTTGCCTAGTTTATAACTATTCCTAAATCATTCTCATGTATTGTTATCCCTAATAAACTACCATTTAGGGTGTCAGTTGCTTGTGCATTCTTTACCCCAAAGTGCATAATGTTGCATTTTTATTCATTAAATTTCAGTTCCCAATCTATCTAAATCAATCCAAATCCCCCCCCTCACATTCTTTTACAGCGTTTTGTGTCATCTACAAAAACTGAGAAATGGATTTCAATATCTTTTTAAAGATCATATATAAATATATTAACAAGAAGCGGTCCCAGGACAGAACCCTGAGGGACACCACGTACCATTATTGTCACCAAAACTACTAACTATAGTGGGACGGTTATAGCCTTCTTTTAAAGACTATGTGTTATATGTATTTAGATTGAATTCTCTCCAGACACAGTCACCCATAATATAATCTGTGGTAAGTGGATTGCTTTATCATATCCAATAAATCTTATAATACAAAACTGGTAGGCACATTGTAGAATTGACAATTTAGAGTGTGTTGTAGTGGTTATGAAGCCAGGAGTTTTGTTTTAAAAATAAATATCGAGCAGCAAGCCCCACTCTAACAGTGGAAGTAAAAAAATAGAAAGAAATAGAATTTACAAGAAAATGGACAGATGACACAAAAAGAATATAGTAAAATCATATTATGTCTGCTATTGCTCCATACTGTACCTGTATAAATGTAAACGGTGCCACATACACCCACACAAGGGTCTACAATCTCAGATCTACAATCTATCGGCAAGAAAGGGGGAATGAGGACCCTGGACGCACCAAGTTCACTATGTGGGTTATATGTCTGCATTATGTTAGCATTTTAAGGGAGCTGCATTTTTTTATATCTATCTCTTTATAAACAGTTTTATATATACAAAAAAACAATACATATAAAAGTATATCAATAACAATATGTGGCATGTGTACAGATAATTTTATTTTATTATCTCTGGTATCTCAGATCTTGGTGTGCTCCAACTATTCTATTTTTAGAGGTTTCTGAAGTATTTACAATTGTATTAAATATTGTTCTCGCAAGGAAGAAGTTTTGAGTTTATTTTATATTGAGGACCATTTTGAACAAATCTTCTCATATAGCGCTTTTGTCGAAACATCTTTATTATACAAGTATTTCTCTGCAGATGCCTGAAATTTAATTTGAGTTTCAATCTCAGACCATAATGGAACAGTTTGTGCTCTCCAATGTCTTGTTAAGCATATCAAGTAATATATTTATTATGAGAAATATAGTGTTTGTCTGTAACAGGGAAATCTAAATAAATTAGAAAAGTCTGAGGAGTTATTGTATAGGGAAATCCAGTATGTCTGTAATAGTTTCTGATATTTTATTTTTAAAGTTATCCATATAAAAACACTCCCACCAAATATGGAATTGTGATCCCATATTTTGTTGATGTCTCCAACATACATCATTGGAGTTTGTTTGAAATTTAGCCATATGAGTGGGTACCAAGTACCATCTATGAGCCAACTTATAAAACTGTTCGTGAAGGTTAATACAGTAAACTGCTTTTCTAGTCCTTCTCTATTCCAAGGACTATTGAGTAGAAAATTACAATTTTAAATAAATTTCTCATTTTTTTTTAAAGCTTTTGGTTTTTCAATTATTTTTGAGTTAGCAAGTTAGCTTGAAATTTTTTAAACTAGATTTTTTGGTGATGGTATATCAATAATATCGTCCCATATATTTAAGTCTGATATAAAATTTACTTGAAAAAAATGTTTGATCCTGATATAGGGAGAGCAGGAAACAACGAAAATACAGGGTGCGCTAGTTAGAATAAATGAGAGATAAATCGTACAAATAAGAGATAATATTAACAACAACAAAAAAAAGGTCTCTGAAAGTACAAGGTGGGTCTTGGGTAGGTCTTCTTAGGTTCTTGATATGGTCCTCAGTGGTTAATATGAAAAACAAAATTAAACACAAAGAAAGACCAAAACCGTTAGGGGATGGTGTCACGGACAACAAAGAAATAGAGAAATGCCACCTCACGATTGATAGAGCTATCCCCAGCTCTAGGTAAAACAGCATACAGTGGTATTTGAAACTCCCCACATGTAGGATATAGCTGGACAATAGGTGATTCTTCAATACTTTGTACAACGGCTCAAATACGTGTCAGCATATAAAATACATAAAAGAAAAATGACCAATGGTACAATAACGTATGACACCTGCAGCTACAGACAAACACTGAAGTCCTGAGAGTGCCAACTTACAGTAAAAAGAGCTATAACCAGTTCTATTTAAAACAGCATACAGTGGTATTTAAACTCCCCACATGTAGGATATCCTTCTGGTGATGTATGGAGTGCAGGATTTATGAAAAACAAAAGCACAAAAGAGAGCCCATAGTGTACTCAGTGGATAAAATGGTGCTAAAAGGTAAAATGAAACGTAGTTACAATGTATAGAGCAGCCACACTGCTCTATGAACTAGGCGTGAGTGGAATAATCCCCACCTAAGGATTTCTTTGTAGTACTGGGTTTGGGAGTCTTGCTTGTCTATTCACTGCTGCCTGTCCCTGGGCATTGCTGGGAAGAGGGTGCAGGTATTAAAAAATGTATCTCTCATTTATTCTAACTAGTGCACTCTGTATTTTCATTGTTTCCTGCTCTCCCAGATTTATTGAAGGGTTTGAGGGTTGCCCTTCCCCTCAGGTGTGCAGCTCCATCCACCTCTGTGATCAGTACTGTAGCGCTGTTCCACCCCAATTTTTTCCATAAACTAGGGTCTGTCGAAGTGCCTTTTACAGAAATTATATTGGATTCTAAAATTATCAATGATAAGTTCCCCCCACAGGATTTCATAATTCATTGTAATAGTGTCTAATATCTTAGGTCTGATCACAATTCCTAAATAATCTATGGATTTTTGATATGTATCAAATTGGCCAATATCGCCTATATCCTTCTTCTGATTATAGGTCATATAGAATTTCAATATTTGGGTTTTAGAAAGATTTAATTTATAATTAGATATTAAAGAAAATAAATCAAATATTGCCTCCAGAAGGTCTGGTATCGAGGATCCTGAAGAAGAGAGAGAGAGAGGAGAACATCATCCGCACACAACATGATGGCATATTCTTGATGGACAATCTCTGTACCCTTAAATTCGTTATTTATTCGTATATAGGCAGCCAATGGTTCAATTGATAAGGCATAAAGGAGAGGTGCCAAAGGGCAACCCTGCCGAGTGCCATTTTGAATGTTGAATGCACTAGAGTAAATATATGGACCTCTGACTTTCACAGTTTAGATTCATATAAGAGCCTTAACTTGCTCTAAGAACATACCATCTATACCAAACACCCGCAGAGTCTCCAACATAAACCTTCAATTTACTCTATCAAATGCCTTTTCAGCATCAAGAGCCATTAAAATAGAGGGAGTTTGTTTAAGATGGATCTCCTCTAGAATATTGAAGACTCTGTGGGTGTTCTTCTCAGCTGATCTACCGGGCATGAATCCAGCCTGGTCTGGATCGATAATTTCATGAATCACTCGATTAAGTCTTTGGGCTAGGATCTTAGAAAAAACCTTGTGAGGCATCATCAGTGAGGCATAGCTGACATCTCTCTAGGCAGCGTGAGCAAGGGGTCCACGTCTGCATTACCCTTTAAACTTATGGAGAGCAAAAAACAGGTTGCAAGAGTATTCTGAGAACGGACAGCAACTGAAATAGCCTGCCCTTCGGTGGGTCCCCGCTCAGAACTCAAGCTGGTTTTAGCTCATCTTGTGCCATTACAAGATGAGCTAAATTATAAATTCTAGATTATAAAGTAATTTATAATATTGGCCAAATGCCTTTCCTATCTGAGCTGGTCAAATACGGGTATTACCGTCAAAAATAATTTGTTTTATTCTATGTTGCTGATTGTATAGTTTTCCAGGTCTATTGTTGTTATAATACCAATTCCGTTTTAGACGGGATAGTGATTTCTCTTCATTTTCTCGTAGTTTTTTGTTATTTTACCCTAGATAATCAGTGTCTCATCTGCCATCTCCATAGTGGGGTTAATTTTATTCTGTCTTTCCAGTTTTGTCAAATAAATATTTAATTCTGCAATATCTCTATCCCCCTCTCTCTTCATCCAGGATCCTTTTTTTTAATTAGATATCCTTTTAAAAAGCATTTCAAGGGGCACCATTGTGTACTATCTTTGACTTCCCCATTGTCATTAAACTCTAGGAAATTGTTAGCCCGTTTAATCAATTCTTGTTTGCTCTCATCTGATTTTAATATAAATTCTTTCATTTTCCATTTAGACCGAGAACCATATTGATGGTTGCCTTTAAGACTTAAGAACGTCAGAGCATGATCAGCCCATGTGATATTTCCTATTCTGGAGTTGATAACCATCTCCAAGGTAGGACCAAGAATCAGAAAATCTCTGTACCATCAGGGATAAACTAGGGTCAAGCTACACTTGAAAAAGCCTATTTTTGGTCAAACGCATTGTGTTTTTATGATTTTGTTAAAATAAAAGTATTTTTAGACTTCCTATCTTTCTGTGGTTAGTCCTCTTACTTTTATCTGTTGCTGTTTTATCCTGGCTGATTTTTTATTACTTTAAAAGATCCAGTACTACAAAAGAAATCCTAGGTGGGGATTATTCTACTCACGCCTGGTTCATAGAGCAGTGTGGCTGCTCTATACACTGTAAGTACGTTTTGTTTTACCTTTTACTTCTATTTTATCTACTGAGAACACTATGGGCCCTCTTTTGTGCTTTTTTCTTTCATAAGTCTTGCATTACAAACATCGCTAGAAGGATATCCTACATGTGGGGAGTTTAAATACCACTGTATGCTGTTTTACTCAGAGCTGGTGTTTGTTTGTAGCTGTAGGTGTCATACGTTATTGCACCATTGGGTTTTTCCCTTATTTTTATGCATTTTATATGCTGACGCGTACTTGAGACGTTGAAAGTAGTATTGAAGAAACACCTCCTATTGTCCAGCTATATCCTACATGTGGGGAGTTTCAAATACCACTGTATGCCGTTTTACCTAGAGCTGGGCATAACTCTATATATTGTGAGTTGGCACTTCTCTATTTCTGTGTTGTCCGTGACACCATCTCCCAACGGTTTTGCACTATTGGTCCCTCCCTGTTTTTGCTTTTGTTTTTCATATTAACTACTGAGGACCCAATCAAGAACCAAAGAATACCTATCCAAAGTCCACCTTGCATTTTCAGAGACTTTTTTGTTCTTTCTGTATATATTATCTCTCATTTGTTCCACTTAGCACACCCTGTATTTGCTGTTCCCTGTTCTCCCAGATTTGTTGAAGGGTTTGAGGGTTGCCATCTACCCCTGTGATTAGTACTGTAGCGCTGTTCCATCCCAATTTTTTCCATAAGCTAGGGTCTGTCGAAGTGCCTTTTATAGAAATTATATTTGATTCTAAAATTATCAATGATAAGTCTATCAAGGGGAAAAAAACAATTATATAGAAGCAAAAAAGAGAAAATAGTGTTTAGTGCTTTCCTTATTACCGATAGTCAGATACGCAAAACGGCTATTTTATGTCAGAAAAAAAATAGTATTCGTCCTAGATTTTATCTAGAAGATTATAGTAACTAATTTTTTATGTTGTTTAAATATTATACAATTTCCATTCTGTGCTGGTGAACAACAATTATCCTTTTATCAAGTGTTTACATTTTCTATTCAGTGCATTAGAGAAATCTGTTAAATCCTCTAACATATATATATATCAAAAGTATCAAAAAGTGTCAAAAGAAAAAGAAACAAAAAATCCATAACTATTACATCACCTCATCTATCTCACACCTCTTAATTTATTTTCTAGATAATTATATCACATTCATATTGTTTAATTATTAAATGATTTCTATTCTGTGACTATGAATTTCGATCTCTAAGAGAAATATCAGTTTATGTAGTGTCTATACAGAAATTATATTCAACTTCTATTCCGTGGTGGCGGTTAATAATTACCAAATTTATCAAGTGTTTATAATTCTATACCGTGCATTTGTCACATATCCATCTGACACTTTTCCCTCACCTGGTGCTCAGCGGCCGGAAGCTTGCAGTCCTGACTGTCTCAGCATACAGTCTGGCACCGGCCTTTGCACATCCACGGGCGGAAATAACCCCGCACATGCGCACACATGACCGTGGGTGCGTGCGCGCACATGAACGCACGCACGCGCGCACCGCACACGCACATTTTGGAGCCAAAATACCAGGCTGACCAATGGGAAAGGGAGGATGGATATAAAAACCTAGTCTGACCTCCACTCAGTGCCCTGTCGTGGTTTCCCATGTGGTTGTCAGAGAGCGCGTTCCTGTTTATAGTTTTCTACTGGTTTTTTACTTTGGCTTTGCTTATTGACTTCTCTGTATTCTGGTATCCTGACTCCTGGCTTTCCTCATCGTTGCATCCCTTTCTGTGTTCCCTGACCTCGGCTAGTATTTTGACTATTCTATGTACGTTAAATCCGGCCATTCTAAGGACCGGTAATACATTACTTATTTGTCATCCAGGCTATACAGTTCTACTTGCTGGATCATACAGTAATCCTGATAGCATTAGACAGGTCGGAAAGGACCACTAACCTACTTTTAACCCACAAAAAAAAATTTAAAAAAAATTTCAAGTGTTCAAAATACCTTGCATGCACTAGAAGCACTCTTATCAAAACCTCTTGTATACATATTTCCTTGCACATCTCAAGATTGTTTAAACAAAAATGTATAAAAAAATTAATAAAAATAAATAAATTAATTAATTAAAAAAAATTCTTCCCCTCTCATATCCTCCCCCTTTTTTCCTTCACTCTTTTTGTCGTCCCTTTCCCTTAGTGGGCAGAGGGGGAAAAATAGAAATGTTTTCTTTTTGATGCTTATAATTTTATAATTTTAGTCCTCATGTCGTTAATTTGTCTTTGACATGCTGAGGGTCCAAACATATAAAGGTTCTCTCTTTATATGAAATACATAATTTGGTAGGAAAACTCCATGAGTAACGGATGTAATTTTTATGTAGATATGCTGTAAATTCCTGATATTTCTTTCTGTTTAATCTCGTTTATGAGAGATCCGTAAAAGGTAGACAGCATGTGGAATTTTGGATTCTTTGACGGGTTCTTCCTCATCTCTCTGGTCAGCATCTCTTTAATTCTACAATTGGCAAAGTGGATTATCACATGTCTAGGACTGTTTGATTGAATTAGATTGGTTGGCTTCGGTAGTCTATGCATTCTTTCTATAGGTATTGGGCCATATAATTTTGGATCCAAGTAAACAGCTAACAGTTCTATCAAATATTTTTCAAGGTTCACAATTTCTTCTGGTGTTCCTCTAATTTTCAGGTTTTGTCTACGAGATCTATCTTCGAGATCAGTCAGATTCGTATCCATTTTAGTAATATCCGCTTTTAGAGAATCTTTTTGGTTTTGAAGATCATTCAACTTTTGATACAATACTGCAATTTCCTGGGATTGTTTTAATAAGGAATTTCTTAGTTGAGCCATTTCTTCTTTATAATCTTCTTTTTCAAGATTTTATTTAATTGTATCATATAATGATTCTAATGCAGCAACAAGGTTTGCTTAAGTGACATAACCCAAATGCTCAGGTGTTTCTCTGTCTGCGGCATTCAGGGACTGCGAACTTCAGCACTCAGACACGTCCCAAACATACATGCAGCGTCACTTACGTCATGACGTTTCTTTCTAAAAAATCATTGACGGTTTTCATGCAAGGGAGCTGCATTCTATGTCAGGTTTCTGACAAAGGTAAAAACAAAATATTGTACCATTTAGCTAATTGTTTCTAATATTTTACTTATTTAGTTTTAATATTAGTAATTTATTAGACAAACATCAATTAATCAATAAAAAAAAAAGTATAATTGTGTATATTTTTGTATGTATGCATGGCCATACAAATACTTTTTTATTCTAAGTCCCTTTGCTAGCTATCCATGTTTAATATACATGTTTTATTAATGGAAAAAAACCAAAAACTGATACTACTGAAGAAGTAAATTTTTGTTAGATAAATGTCTTCACTAAACCATGAAATAGATCCAGGATCTGGATTGGCAACATTTTAATCAAAATAATTGAGCTGGAAATAAAATGTTAATTTTCCAAATCTACTGTATTGGATCAAAAATGTAAACGTTGATTTTTAGCTACATTTAATTATCTATTTAGTTCAAACTGAATTAAAAATGAATTGTAAATCAAGGTCACAATGCTGAACCTGACACTTTCTGTAAGCTAGCTATGATTTCACTAAGGCTATTGTGGTGTTACTCAAAATTAAACTTGAATTCACACTTTAGTAAATAATACATATTTAGTAATCACTAAAAAAATTCAAACTGTATGAAAACTGCAATATTCAGATTGAAACAAACTGCCAAATATGCCTGAAGTCTTTGACAATGTGCCTTTATGACATTTCGGTACATTTAATACTTGACACTTTCTATCGATGCCATTATTTTAACGTGTAGACTTTCACAGACTGTCAGCTGAGGGTTGGTAAGAGATTACATCATTTACCCTTCTTATATGTCCACTTAATTATCTCTTCATTTTTTTAATGCTGATTTTAATACTAAACAGCAGTTGTATTAAATTTGCCCATAATATGTTATGTTTTATTATTCTTTAAATCCATGTTTTCATTTCTCATCTAATCTGAATATTTTCTGTTATCAATGCTATCCCTGTCTCTGTTATTTACTCATTTATTTTTTTTTGTTGGTTTTATTTTGCACTGTCATCTATCCATTGGGGCATATTCACTAAACAGTGACTTATGGTGATATGTTTAAATGATGGAAAAGATAGAATTGTGTTGACTTTATGGAGGTTTGATCAAAGGTTTTAATGTTGGCTGCTGCCTTACTGTTTAGTAAATATGACTTAGTCTGTCTTGTCCATGAAGAACAGGTATCACTCTATTGTCTTTCCTCCCCTTCTTTTGTCTCTTGTTCTGACAATTCTTCCTTGAATTGTACCCCTGTCTATCTTCAATACAGCATTCAATTTCCCAGTCCTGGATTGGTCCAGGCTGCCTGTATATACCCTTTATTTCTACCCTTTTCCTCCCCTAATTTTTTTTTACTATCCTTTCTCACCCTTTTATGCATTATCTATTAAATATATTACAGGCAGTAGGCCTGCAAAGAATATTTTGAGCCTGTCCCATTTATTTATTTGCATGACATGCTATCTGAAGATTAGCATTGTTTATTTGTTTTGTCTGTTTGTTTTTCTTTGTTTGACAAAATATATATATTTGAACAGAAATATTGGGTTGGATATTTAAGTGAGTGTCTATTAGATGGGTAATTTTCCAAAATGATGAAATGTAATTATTTTATTTGATTAATTCTTATTTTTAGGCTCTAAGCTCCATATGTTTCATTTAGTCTGTAAGAATGAATATTATTAAAATGTAGTTAACAGAGGGACAGGAGATAAGCCCCCTGCCATATATAAATAGGGATAAAAATTCTATTCTGCTATTTCAGATAATGGAATCTAGAACTCTCTGAATATCTCGCCACCAGACTCTGGCTGCGGTTCCTGGGAGTTGTGGTTCAATCAGGAGGAAGTAACCCAAGCTGGTCTATCTTAGATCTTGAGGTCAGCTTATTGCAGAGTCGCTGAGATGTTGATAATTTTGGGAAACCAATCCTGAAGGTCAACAGTTCAGTGGATCTTCAATATCCAGAGGGATTGCGCGGTGACAAAACAAATGATACAAGCTTAGAGTTGCTGAAAGAATAACAGGACTGGGCTACAGAAAGACATACAGGGGAAATCGCCATCCTGGCATGGTTTGGTTTGGTGCCACCCCCACCTTGCAATATGCAGAACCCCAGGACCCTCAGGATGAGATATCTGATATGGGTCCACACTGACAGGCAGGTATCGCACAGCAAAGAAAATACAGAAAGAACAAGTGAAGCGGAAATGTAAAGCTCTGTGCTAGTACAACAGAATAAATAACCCGGGACATCTTGTAAACACTGCGGTCATAACCCTGAAACATAGAGCAGCTCTGGTGGGATCTGGAGTATGAGACCTGGCTCCCACTATCTCCCCCTCTCTCCCTCTCTCATTGCTCTGTTTATCTCCTCTAATCTGCTGCAATGTTTAAACCTAAGCCCATGGAGGGAGAATAAACCCGTGCCACTTGGTTCTAGTTTCTAGAGCTGGTGGGAACTCTGTGATTAACCATTTCATCGCCCAAGTAAGTAAAAAACACAACATGGAAAAGATGAGGGGGGAAAAAAAAAATCAGACAGCCTCTTTGGACTGCAACTCCCATCATCACAACCTGGTATGGAATCCACAGCAGTAGAACTGTCCAAGGCTTTCTTTCGCGCCATAAAGTCTGGCTGAGCATATTGGGAGTTGACAGTTTTTTTGTAGATGTTTTCTATCCACAAAGCCTGCTTAAGTCTACAATGGCTGAATATTTAGGGAAATGGGGGTCCTGGCATGGCACATTGTCGAACATTTGAATTCTAACAACCCGTGCTCTCACACACAAGATCCTTTTTTAATCGAACAATAATTCAGAACTGTAATAAATAATTAACCTTTCCAGGGTGGAAGGGGTGAGGACTCGCTGCCAAATCCTGGCTCCTGAAGGGTTAATTAATTATGCTAAATGCTCTCCTGGCATAGCTGATACACTATCTCAATTCTTACATACCATGCAGAGAGAGCTGACATTATGCATGCATTTAATCAGATAGGCAGAGTGCAGAAAACTCCAAGAGTCTCTTACAAAAATAAAGTGCATGAGTGTGTAAAATGGAGATAAGACAGACAGTAGGTGGCCTAGTTAAAGCAATGCTTAGCCCTGTGAGCTTACTTTGTGTATTAATGCTGGTTCTCTGTCTGCACTGACCTAATAAAGACCTCATCTACTTCAGGGAAATTGCAAAAGACTATCCTGGTGTTTATGGCCTGAAGCCAGATCCCACTATATAGAAAATAAAACTACACAGTGAACTAATGCTTCTAAAAACTTCTAAAACTGAGAAAAGAGTTTTGCAAATAAGAGTTATTTCTGCAATTGTGCTGTTTGCTATATAATCAGACTTCATTATATATATACATCTAATGGGTAGATACAATAAACAGAAGGAGCTATTCAACAAACACTGGAATCTGTTCGTTTAGTAGCGAATTGCCAACCGAATTGCAACATTTAAAAAAACAACAGGCAATAAAAAATATCCAGATCAGTTGAGTTGAATATTTTTTTCCAGTTTCAAAAATATTGTATTTACTGAAAACCGAATAGCAAGTGTATGTCGAAATAACTGAGTTGGAGATTGTTTTCCCCAAATCCGTTATTTTCCCCTTAAGTTTGCAAATCGTTTTTTAATACTCTACAATTCGGTATTTAGTGAATAAATCTAAATCTGTCATCAATGTCAATCCAGATTGATAAATATGAGATACACAGGGTTATTTAAATAAGTGTGAAGCCAACGTGAATTTCAAAGTTAAGGTCAAAATAAGCGAAATGGGAAATGTTCTAAATCAGCTGTGCTTTCAGTTCGGCTACTCTGGCCTTAAATTTTAAATTGAATTCGAATTCTCACTGTAGTGAATTATCCTGCTAATGAACTGACCCCTAAATACATTTTACAATTATGGCTACCGAGTAATCGAAATCCTGTTGATGTTCTAGAGGGGATTCTCGCCCTGTGTCAGCATTTATTTTATTGGAGAAAGCAAGCATAAGCAATGATAAAAAATTGAAATTAAAAAAAAATAATATTTAAAAAATCCCAAATTCCATTTTTAAATTCCTTAAGTACGTCCTTTAAAATATATTCTTTAAATGCAATAATAATGAGTCTAGAGTAATTTTTTTATATGCTATCAGTGAATATGTTTTCACATTCACAATATTAATTATAAACTGAAGAAATTAAAATCTTTTTTTTTTTATGAATGTCTCACGAGGTAAATGTTAATTTACAAAGATATATATTTGTAAGTTTGTATATAATTATATTTAATATATTTAATAATTATATTTCTTTTAATTTAAATGTATTTCATTTACTGATCAATCAAGATGAAATCTTTATCAAAATGGACTAGTTATTTTTTTTAAATTGTTTCAGTGTTCACCGTGCCAAAACCAACCAAACTTAAGCTTAACGAATAATTCTAATAATAATTATTATTATTAATAATAATTTATTACGATCTTTCAAAGAAACAGAGAATATATTTCAAATATATAATCAAAGATTTATTCACAGAAATATCTAAAACTGTCTGAAGAAAAAAAAATATATATTTTCATAATATATATAAATTTATATATCTCAAATGAGAGTTATTTCTAGAATTGACTCTCAAAGCCATCTTTCTAGACTTCTCCACGTGGAACAAAGTATTGTACAAAATTGCAGAGGATTACTGGAGTGCTTGGACCAGCCAGACTCAGAGCAACACACAATGCACAAAGCCATACACTTAAATAGAAATGATTGTTTTTGTAATGATACAAAACTCATATATACATTTGGTCCTCTCCTTTGAAGCAGTCTGATTGTCCTTGCATGTTTTGGTAGATGTGCATTTGTTGCCAGACACAGTTTTCCATACAGTTCTATAGGGTCAAGATGCTGTGCTCCCACATAGGCGCCCAGAACCCACTACTTCTTTCAGGTCGTTTTCTGGTTTGCCAGCAACCATAAAGGGCCACGTCTGCCAAGAAGACACAGGAAATAAAATCAGTCATGTCTGCATATCATGCAGAAATTACAAAACAATCAACTAATTATAAATAAATGAAATGTGAAAATCATATGCATTTAATTTTTACATTTCTTATTTTACTCCCAGAAAGGAAACATTTTCGGTGTTATGCATACCAGGATTTAAGGTGTACTCAAAGTAAATGTTGAAATTTAAGGCCAGAATAGCCGATATGAAAACATTGCTGACTTGGAGAATTTTTCCGAATCGGCTATTATAGCCTAAAATATGAAATTCATTTTCAATTCATTTCCAGACAATTGACACTTTACTGAATAACCCTGAAATGATGTGTATCTTAAGTTTTAATATATCAATGAAATAAATATTGTAATATGTTAAGATTATTATAGTATTTAAAATGTGAATTAATATTGATAGCATAATTATTATAGTACATATTTATATACCATAATGGTGGGATTTATTCACTAAGTAGTTAATTTGTGCAAAATGCAATTTTAGGCCTATTTGGCCAAATTGGAAATCTAGTTGTCTTGTAGAATTGTTTTCCCCAAGCAGCAGTATTTGTTAATTTTCAAAACTTGTTTTCAAATTAGCCCAATATACAAACACATACCTTAACCATACATATACAGATATAATCCTCATATATAAATACATACACACATCCAGAAGTGAATAGGGGGTAGTAGTTGTTAAAATAATAAAAACTGTGTGGGATTCGAATGCTTGACATAGCAGGATTAGTCATATACTAAAAGATCAAGCAGATATTAACATAGAAATGATTCATGCCCACTTCATTTTCTTCTTTAAAAAACACATATAAAATGTACTTATTTACACTTTTCAGAGCAGTGTTATTATTACATTTGTTTTATTGTATAAAACAAATCAAATTATCAAAATCTTGTATAATCCTGCATTACTTGTATGGAAGCTTAGTAAATCTGTGTGTTAGTTTAGTTCTTTTAACTTCATACATAGCCTAGTCTGTTTTACATTACAGCCAGATAAAATCGAAAAATAAGGAAAATGAAAGCATAAATAAATGCTTTAATGTATAATTATGTCATGTGAGTCATTTGTGCCCTTGGTTTGAACCAGAATAAAATTTAAGATATCAATGCGTTTAACAGGATCCATTTCTTACTTTTAAATTACAATAACACTTTTCAATTAGTGAGTATAATTGTTTAAAATAAGACGTTTAGTTCCAAGCGAACAGATATCATCCTGGTACAGGCATTCTTCCAACAACCCCACAGCCAGATCCATTATTTACTGCAAGAGCAGATAACATGAAATATGACTGAGACTGTAGTTCTTCAGAATGTGACACATTAGGATATAACACACCTACACACATACTATGATGTACACATGTAAGGCTAACATACAAGCAGTCACACCAGGAAAAAAAGACAGTCACACACATCAGGATAAAAACACACAGAAATACACACATGATAAAACACACACACACACACACACACACACACACACACACACACACACTCATATTATGATAAAACATGCACACACACATTAGTGTAAGACACACATGCACATCTGGATAAAACACACACACAACAGAATAAAGCACACACGGATAATACACAAACAAATTTGGGCTTCAACACCAACACACACAATCTTCTCAATTTTTTATAAGCACACGAGACAATGCAGCAACCTATAAATGATACAATCATTCGATTAGAAATCAGTAAACGAAATAAGCTATTCAAAGAGCCCAGCAATATCTATCATTAGCACAGCACAGTGTGGACCGCTGGCTGAGAATCATGGGAATTGTAGTTCACAAGCATATCTTTTAAGTTGGAACCCACCACTAGGACTGATAAGTGAGTCCGTGTTAAATACTGAGCACAACACGTATACTTGGAGTGCATTCAACTATTATGAAAGCAAGCTGATTATTCCATTTCTCCTGGATTGTGTTTAGTAAATGTCTACTTGCCCACTTACCAGATTGACAGGGTGGATATAGCCATTTTCATACTTGTCATTGGCCAGAATTTGCCTCAGATGAGCTATATAACTGGATGCCAGTCTAAGGGTGTCTAGTTTAGACAGTTTTGTGTCCGGAGGAACCCAGGGCAGGGTGGTCTTGAGTCTGGAGAAGGCTTTGCTGAGCACCCTCATCCTTGCCCTCTCCCTGGCATTGGCTGCGTTCCTCTGGACCTGTTTCCCCTCACCGTTGACTCCACTCAATGGACTCTTCTTACTGGGGTTTTTCCTCCTTTTTCCTGCTTGCCCTCTGCCTTTCTTGGGAGACTCGTTATCACAAACAGAGCTTTCCTCGTTACTGTCATTAGAAATGCCAAACTCTTTGCTGGAATCCAGTTTCATGCCATCACAGCCCACCATTTCCACCTCCTGGAAGTCCTCCACATCACTGAGAGAACCAGTAGACATGGTGTGTGGTGGGGCCCGCTAGCTGCTCCTCTCCTTGTGGGATCAAGGTGTGAATTAATGCTGTATAAAGGGGATGTGTTTGCTTAGTAATAGACTGGACACGCCTGTTGCCAGTGTTTGTCTAAAGAAGAGAGCTGAGGAATTTCATGTGGACAGTAGTAATTTATTTATTGGATGGAGGGCGGGGAGAGGCTGAGCCAAATCACGAAAGGGAGGAGACACTTTGAAGAAGATGCATTTTCAGAACTTATAGCCCCCACCCACTGATAATCATCACATAATGCATGTTAAATGTGTTTGTGTGTGTGTGTGTGTGTGTGTTTGTGTTTGTGTGTGTGTGTGTGTATGAATAAAATGAAATTAAATGAACACATGCATATTTCACACAGTGTATAATAAAGTATATAAATGTAGCATATCAGTAGCCTGTATCTTGTAAATCACTGAATCTGAAATGTTACATTACACAGTCACTCTATCAAAATGGATCAGTTTATCAGTAATTTTCACTTACGTTGATATAGATAAGAGGCTTTACATAAAACCAATAGACCAGGACACATTTTTTCTTATTCTTCATTAAATATTTTTCTTGTAGTGGTTTAATGAATTCTTTTCAGCTCTTGTTTGTTATGCAGGGATGAACTTCGCACTAAAGTTTGTTTATTTCTCTCTCTTTGCTGCACAATGAGTCCTGGTCTGCCATGGCTGCTATCTCGCAGGATATTTGAAGGATTGCACTCCTTAGCTGAGGTCAGAGGTCATCTAACCCCATTACAATTTGACTTAGTACAAAATAACAATCTCACTTGTCACTGCGGTGGATCCTCAGACTCAGGGGTAAAATCTCCATTCCTCGCCTCTAACAACAGAATGCAAGATTTCCAATGGGACATCTCTTTTGTGAGAAATCGATCAATACTATTTATTTTGTAGATTTTCGTATGTATACAAATAACAAGGGACGTTTTTTATTTATATGAAATTTTTTTTACAGATATATGTCAGTAAACAGTATTCTCTACATGAAGTTAAAGGAATAATCTCTATTATTCAATCACCCCTTACTTACTTACCCTAGCCACACAGCAAGGTTGGATCTTAAATCAATGTATTGACAGAGGTCCTGTGATGCTGTATTTGGATATAATGCCCTCTCTCCTGTCCTTTCCATATTGTACAATAGGCTTTGGGACGTGTGTATGTGTGTCTGCTTAAAACAGATCGTTCTGTAGCCAGATCTGGTAAGAATCAATAGTTTATTCACTAAGCAGTGAGTTGTCATAATTAGTGGAAGAACTTTAAAATGTAGGATAAAATAGCAGAGTTGTAAAAACAAATATCTCCTCTAGAGTGGCGATTGTACCCTACAGGCTGTTTAGTCTATAGTGTGCCAGTCTGTTCTCAATTTAGCTGAACTCACTATTTAGTAGATAAACCATGCCATGCAATGTAAGTACATACATTTAATGCAATAACTGCTTATCTACAAAGTGTAATAAAATAGCTACATCTGTAGCTACATTTTGTAGCTATTTTATACAGTTGTAGCAAACTATGTAATTTAATAAAGTATTAACAATTAATTCGGTTTTCATTTGATTCTTTTTTAATTGGTTTCCTGTGGAAGTCTGTTCCACAATTAAGGAACTCTGTGAGTCTGTTCGTCTTTCTGTCTTATTTTTCTCAAAGAAATAATTATTCGACACATTCTTTTAATCACTATATATTTATTTTTACTTTTATGCCCATACATACAGATAGGCTGCCTTTAAAAGATAATTTCTAGACTGTAACTAGTGAGGAACGAGGAGAATAGTTAATAAGTTCATTAAAACATTGTGATTTTTATATCACGGCAGAAAAACTTTTTTTAAGATTTTAAAAAAAAAAAGTAGATATATTTATGTAATCACTATGTTTATCTATCAATCTCTCTCTCTCTCTCTCTCTCTCTCTCTTTCTATCCGTCATTCCATTTGTTTGTTCTATTGGAAATATAAGACGTTTCTGAAATAAAGGAAACATTTAAAATGTTGATTTTATTTGCATAACTGTTTAGTAATTTCATTTCATGCCATTTGCTTTACTTACGATACATCTCACTATTTGCCACATGGCTATGCACTAGGTAAATGCTGTGGATCAATTCTAGCTTCTTTGTAGCTGTTGGCAAATTGTCCCTCACAGATTGAAATCAATAACTTACCAGTGTGGAACACATATTATTTATATTTGTAACACCTAACCTGCAAGATTGTCGGCCTGCAAGCTGACCAAAGATACAATATTTGCATGAATTAGTAGAAAAAAAATATTTAACAAATTAACAATGTAACAATGTTAAGCAAGTCGTTAAAGTGCACGAATCCTTTCCCCTGAGTATTGAATGATGGTTCAAGATGTTTGGATTTCTGCGAGGCTGTCCTGGTGAAACTATGAACTTCTTTTGTTTAATCTAGAAAGTTCAGTAAAGGGGTCTATTTACTAAACAACAAATTCACAACCGACTTGTACATTGCAGGTAGTGGGAAGCAAACAGAAATTGCATTTAAAATAACTCTACAATTAGCAATTCAAGTCGGTTTATTACTCGGCACAATATGCTGTTTAGTGGACAGAGCCCCCAGTAGCATGTATAAATATAATTATTCACTAAACAATGAACACCTACAATATCGAATCAGTGATCAAAACTGGGTCAGAGAATATGTCCACACCAGTCATGTTTCTCAAAATGTTTAATATCTATTTGTATTAACTACTTAATGAATACCTTCTTAATCTGCAGTTTTCTTTAAAGTCTTAACTAATTTAATTGACTATATTCCCACACTTGGAAAACTGGTTTGAATCCAGGCAAGGCAACTCTATATTTAGCGAGTATACCAAACAGAATGCATATTAAAATTATACTTAACAGTTGTAACTTAGTTATTACTTATCATTTGTGTTTGTTTGTTTTTAATAGGTATACAGTCTCTCAATGTTAAGAACAGGATTTTATATCTGTAGGAATAGATAGAAAAGTAAAAAGGTAGCTCTGAGCACTGCAATAAACTAGAAGGGTGTTTAGATAACACTGGGGCATAGCTCATGCTAGATGCCAGTATATATCATCTGTCAGCCTCCCTGTTGCATCACAGGGCTGACCTATTCTGCCTCAGCATCTAATGTAAATACAAGATTTCTTGTAGAATGTTTGCTGTCTTTGTGTCCCACCTCCACTTTCATATGTGCATCATTGGGTTCATTGTGAAGGCACCAGTAAAGAAACAGTTAATGCAGGCACATTATGGGATATTTCATAACAATAATAATTTTACAACATAGATTATTTCCCTTTAACAAGCTATATTTAGAGAAGTTGGGAAATTGAATTCTGTCTCTGGTTTCCAATGAGCTAGTCTGTGCATGAGGAAGACACATTTTATACTGTATACTATGTATGCTCAAGACATATGAAATAATATTGAGTTTGTGTAAGAAAACAGGGTGTGAACACTCTCCTACAGCAAGCTAGGGATAGCTGTTAATGGGGGCTTCATACATGCTGAATATATGGGTTCTAGTGATTTTGGTAAAATTAACCTTATTTTAACTTCACAGTCTATTTGGATTCATCAGATCACTTTTCACTGTCTTTAGTAACCTCACAGTTAGCAAACCTTGCTGCATCAACTATTGAAGCCTTAGCATCTGCACATTAGACTTATGGTATAGCAAAGAGCACCTTTAAGGAGGTAACTGTAGCACATCATAGAGAGACACCTCTATCTATATTATTGATCCATTAATGTATGTATGTCAGTATGTATGTATCTATCCATCCATCCATCCATCCATGTCCTTGTATCTCATTATTCTTACAAAGTTCATACCCCTTCTATGTCAAAGCATTCTGTCCCTCCTTCCTTTCCTCATCAATCCTGCCCTGAATCTGTCTCTCTCTGAGCAATTTTACATATGTATTACAGCTATTGACATAAATTAGCAATAAGATAATTAAGTTGTGGATAATAACACACTGAGATTTTATAATTCCAAATTAAAGGATTTAGTTAATAGTAAAGTTACAGAGAACAAGAAATCAATCTGTCTGTCTCTGTCTGTCTGTCCCAGCTGAGCAGTTGCTTATCAGAGTGAGGGTTACACAGGTGGGGAGCTGTGTGCATTGGGATATGATCAGATTAGGCATTTCATTTATCATTCCTTTTCTAATCCAGTCTGCACAGTTTGTGTTTCTATCCTTCATTCTCAATTCCTTCCCCACTCCTCTATTCTCTCCTTTCTATCTGTATTGCCTTATTTGCCTCCCATTACCTCCTCTTTCCTATTTCTTTATATCTTTAAACTTTCTGACTATCTCTCGCCTTACTATTCTCTTTCATAGATATAGCATAGGCATACATAGATTACAAAATGTACACACAATGTATTTACACAATATTAGTTAATATTGTGTTGTATATTTAATTACTACTTTATATGTTATTGTAATTTTATGCCTCTATTAACCCTTTCATATTTTCTTTTCTCCAGAGATTGCTTATACTATTTTACATGTGTATATTTTCTACGTATTACAAATTTGGGCATCAAGTGAATTCAAAGGGAATTTCGAATTTAAGGCCAGAATATCCAAAGTGAATATATAGCTGACATAGATGATTTTTCCAGTTTGGCTATTTTCATCTTAAATTCAAAATTTACTTTGAATTATCATTATTTATTAGTGACTAACACCTATTAAGTGGTGTACCTATCCACCCGAAAATATATATATTTTTTTCATGAATATATATTGTGAGTTGATTCCCAGTATAATTATATACATGTTCTGTGTTATTGTACAAGGCCGCTAACTGTAGAATCAGACAGTATTGAGCATGGTTTGGTAAAGTTTGTAAACTACTAGGACAACTTACAAAGATATTACTTGTCAACTGCCCTTTGAAGAATGTTTGGTAACAAAATAGCCTAATGTCAATTCTTTTCAGTTGTGTTGATTTCCATAGGCTGTATTGGGGCATACAGGGAATTTGTACAGACTATTGCAAATGTGAACTGACCGCAGTCACATTGACTACAATGTTACTGGCCTTTAATAAGTGTTAACTAACATATATCACATACATTGTCAGGTTTGTAGAGTAGATAGTCAATATCAAAATTCTCATCACGGTGATAGCAGAAAAAGACTGGCATTGAGCTTCTAATGGAAATGTTCTAAAGCATATTAAAATAAATAGGTAATAATGGTAAAAACCAAACAATAAATGGAGATTTATTTAATACATCTAGACATGTAAGTAGCCATATCTGACACTCCATTCCCAAATCTGTGCCAAATGATCTTGTCCTGAGTTCCTAAGTTTCTACCAAAATACTATGTGGCTTCCACATTCCTGATCACCTAGTGATAGATTGCTTTAACAAAGCCCTCACACACCATGAAAATATTACCCCTACCACTTATCATGCCAAAGAATAGAGAGAAAGGGCAAAAACACTGACTCACTGTATATCAACCCCTCTACCCAACATACTGGGTGAGAAAAAGGGAAATTTACCCAGTAGGCCCTTTACAGATATAAGAGGATCCTGATGAGCCTTGCACAGTGGTTTTAGGCAATAATTTAATTGTCATGCTGATAATAAAGATTAAACTGATATAATCCTTCTTTGTGATGTGAGGCCCTTGGGGTACCAGCTTGACAGTTTGTTTTATTTTTATCAGAGGACCTCTGATTACATTGGGTACTAGTAGATCCTGACCTTTATCTTTTTGTATTCAGGAGAGTTTGTTAAAAGTGCTATGATTTGCCTCTCTTCTACAGTTCTGAAAGCATTGGTTTAGTTGGAATCAGGCTGGTAGCTCAGATTTATTATGTATCTAATGTCTCTTAACTATGTATTTGAAAGGCAGTGGAACTACAGAGCCAGCCATTTACCATTAACATGACAAATTAACAAAGAGCGACCTTTTCCTTTTAGCACCTCTTGTAAGGTAAACTATGCCTTTATTGTACACTATTGGAACAACCTATTTCTCCAATACATGCTTTAAAAAAATACAACAAAAAAAACCCTTAGTACAATCACAAACATAGTGACACACAAAGATATTCACATGCACACAAGACATGCTTGAACAGTCAAATATGCTTTAATCATGTGGAAACACTGGGTGGGATGCAGTAAGAGCTCACAAATACAAACACATATGCTCAAACTCACACATACACATGCTCACGCATGCACAAACATAAACACAGTAAGCATCTGCATACACAAACGCGCACATGCCCACATGTTCAAAGCCACATGCATATACACATATGTGTACATGTACACATGAACTCACATACACAGAGCCACTTGCAGATCAATGTCTAACCTGAGCCCCATCCATGGTCAGCAGGTAGGGGCGCTATAAAAAAAATACTTAGGGAAAAATGTTAAAGTCCACACAGCTCCCACCCATAACATTCTGATCGGAAATTGAATCTGAATGAACACTGAATTAACATATGGTTTATGGAGCTCCAGCTCCATGCACAGAGTGGGCCCATTACAGCCCCAGCTCCCTCTGTTTTCAGCTTACTGAAGTGCTGGTGGCACCCTCTCCATGTGTACTAATGTTTGCTGAGTCAATTATTTCATAGTCTCCCACCTCTAGCCCTACACAGCTACTAAGCAGTGCTGGTAGGCAGGAAGTAATATGTCATATCACTTCCTCCTAGCACACTGTGAAAGGCGCATGGGAGGGAGATCCTGCACTACTCTCCTCTCCTCTGGGCTGAAAGAAAGCCACCCCCATGTAGCAATATCGTAAGCAAAGAGGAGGGTGCTGAAACTAGCGTTCGCTTTGATATATTATTTTGAGTGTGGTTGTCTGGATTAATCTGTATGTCTGAACCTCTGAACGTTTTGATCTGTGTGTCTGAATCTGTGACTATGTGTTAATCTGAGTCTGTGTCTGATTTTGTGTTTGTGTTAAACTGTGTCTAAATCTATATGTCTGAATCTGTTAGTTAGTGTCAATCTATGAATGTGTAAAGCTGTGAGTGTGAATGTGTGTGTCTGAATCTCTGAGTGTGTGTAATTATATGTCTGAATCTGTGCATGAGTGTGAATTTCAGATGGAGTGTGAAACTACATCTAAATCTGTGTGTCTGAATCTGTTAGTGAGTGTGATACTAGAGTGTGTGAAACTTTGAGTGAGTGTGAATAAAAAAATAAATTATACTTAACTTTAAAGGTCGTCTTTCTTAAATCTTCTTTTCTTTAGCCCCACAAAAGGCCCCCCAAAAAAGCCATAACACAACCCTACTATTAGAAATTAAAAAGGAACCAAACTGGGGAAAAAATGTGACTGAAAAAGAAAAAAATGTGATGTAAAAAAAAGAATCCATCTTTAGACTGGGAGGGCTCCCGGTAGACAACTTTTAAGGCAGGAAAAGCTTTTATAAAGGATTTTCCACACTTTGAATTGTCAGTAGATCGCTCTGATTGGTTGTCTTATGGGCCAACCAAGCGCTCTGACAGGAAAATCCCATCTCTCACAAAACCTGTGTGGGAATATTTATTTGTCTAATAAGGGGCTATAGGAAAATAACTTAACAAAAGTGTAAGTTCCACTAAAACTTAAAGGACCACTATAGTGCCAGGAAAACATACTCGTTTTCCTGGCACTGTAGTGCCCTGAGGGTGCCCCCACCCTCAGTGGCCCCCTCCCGCCGGGCTCTAGTGGGTGGAAGGGGTTAAATTTACCTCTTTCTCCAACGCCGGGTGGGGGACTCTCCTCCTCCTCTCCTCTTCCTTCTCGTCGTCATCAGCTGAAGGCACATGCGCGGCACGAGCCGCGTGCACATTCAGCGAGTCCATAGGAAAGCATTATCAATGCTTTCCTATGGACGCTGGCATCTTCTCACTGTGAAAATCTGAAACTGCTATGTTTATAGAAGAAAGGGTTAATCCTAGCTGGACCTGGCACCCAGACCACTTCATTAAGCTGAAGTGGTCTGGGTGCCTATAGTGGTCCTTTAATCTTTTTTTTTTTCCATATATAATTTTTTATTGGTTTTGAAAAGTATTCCGGTGCTGATACATGGTGATGATGGTGATACATAATGATAATAATAATAATGATAATATTTTGCTGACGCAGCAGCTCATTAATCAATTACAGCATTTATAGTTGCAACAGTTTCAACTTTATGATTACAATATTTTCAACTCTATGACATAGCCCTTCTGATACGTGTATTTCGTGTCTTAATGCCGCTCATATTTTGCTTGTTTCAGATTATTTGTTGCCTGTGTAGGAGCTAGTTAGAAGTGACTATGGTCTAGGACAATGGTTTACTGTGCTTTTTGAATTGGTGAGTCTGCTTACTTAGATGTCTCTTTCATATCATGCAACCGGGTACAAAAAGAAAAGGTTAAGGGAGGGGTAACATTCAACTTAAACTGTACCTGTGGCCCACCTGGCCTAGGATTTGTATGTATGCAGTGTGTATAACTTTGGGTCCGTTACGAGGCTGCTTAGTCGCCAGGGGTTGCAATCGCCATGAGTTGCGATCTCTCCTAGTTCTAGCTGCCTTAACTTTAATTGCCCAGGTTAGTGTTTGTCTCTCTGTGCCGGCCCCAGTTCGGGCGTCCAGCCACCCCCCCCAATAGGTGTTGTGTTTCTCAGGTGTTCCCTGCATTTTGTGCGCCATCTGTTCGTATAGACATATACTATCCACTCTGTGTGTTACTTCCTCCTGAGTTGGGGGCGTGTTGTGTTTCCATTTCGATGCTATCGCAATTTTGCCCGTGGTCAGTATGATTATGGCGATTGTGCTTGATGGGTTTCTCGTTGGGTTGGTTGTAGGGAGCATGTGAAGTAGGTAGTGTGCTGGGTTCAATGGAATTGACAGGTTAGTGGTTTCATGTATGATTTTTTGGATCGCGGTCCAAAATGGCATTATGAGTGGGCATTCCCAGAATATATGTAGTAGAGACCCTTGTTTTTGTTTGCATCTGCAGCACAGTGGGGAGGTGTTGGTGAATATCTTAGCCAATCTGAGGGGAACTAAGTACCAGCGCATTGCTATATTGCTATATGCTTCCCATAGAGATAGGCTTTTGGATGCTCGCTTAGTGGCGTGAAAGGCTTCATACCATTGTTGTATAGAGATTGGCTCTCCTATGTCTTCTTCCCATTTTTCCATGTAGGAGTGTTTGTGCATGGATTTTCCTCTTTCTAGTGCATTATAACATAAGGCTAGCAGTTTGATGGAGCGGGATGTCAAGATATACCGGGCTGAGGGTACTTCTGAGTGTGGTGTGGGTGCTGCCGGTTTAACGCGTGTCTGTAGTATATTCTTTACCCTTAGGTATTTGAAAATGTCCCTTGGATTTAGGGAGAATTCACTTTGCAGAGTGGGAAATGCTTTCAGTTTGTTTTGGGTATATAAGTCTCTTATATTATGTATTCCTAGATTTGACCATGTGTGGAGTGAGAGGTCGGGTGAGCTGGTCTGTAGTGCTGTTAGTGGCGCTTCCTTAAGTAATGTTTGTGCGTCTATTACCTCTGAGGCCCAGCATTCCCAAGTGTGTAGTGTGGTTTGCGTGCACCATAGTCCATCTTTTCCTATGGTGTGACCAGAGAACATTTAGGATGGTGAATGGGTGTATGCAGGCATTTTCGAAGGCCAGCCATAGTGGGGTCTGTTCTGCGCCCGAGGTTCAGAGTATACGCAGCCCTTGTGCCAGGAGGGATGCTCGGTAATAGTTGCGAATGTCTGGCACTCCTAGGCCTCCTCTTGTGTATGGTAGGCTGAGTTTTGCAGAAGCCAGTCTGGGTGGTTTCCTTTTTCATATGTGGGCATTAATGATAGTTTGGAATCTTTTTAGCAGTTTGGCTGACAGTGGTATGGGAAGTGTGCGAAATAGGTAGAGCACATGAGGTAGGATCATCATTTTGATGGTGTTGATGCGCCCCAGCCATGATACCTCCAATCCTTCCCATTTATTCATTTGGGACGTTAGTTTATGAATCATAGGTGTATGATTTTCCGTGGTTAGAGAGTGCACATTTTTTGTCAGTTTTATCCCCAAGTATTGGATCGATTTAGTCCGCCAGTCGAATGAGTGTGTCGCCTCCAACGTTTTAATCGTGTTTTTGTTTTTTTTGGGTTTTAGCTACATTATTTTTATAGTATGACACTGAGCCATACATGTTCAGTGTTCGGATGAGGGCTGGGATAGATTGTATCAGTTTTTTCATAAATACTATTATGTCATCCGCGAATAGGGCCAACTTGTGCTCGCCTGTGGGGGTGTTGAGCCCTCGGATTGAGGGGTTGTGCTTTATGTTATAGATCAGGGGTTCCAAGCATAGGATAAAAATGAGTGGGGAGAGTGGGCAGCCCTGGCGCGTGCCGTTGCGTATATGGAAGGCTTTTGAGAGGAATCCGGTGTTATATATTTTTGCTGAAGGACAGCTATATAATGCCAGGATGCTAGTTATGAAGGGTTGGGGAATCCCATGGCTTCAAGCGTTTTTATCATGTATTCCCAATTCAGGCGGTCGAATGCTTTTTCAGCGTCGAGGGCCAGGAGAATTCCTTGTTGGTTTGATTTGTGTGCCCACTCTTTTAGATTAATAAAGTGCATGGTGTTGTCTCCCACCTGCCTTCCGGGGACAAACCCTGCTTGCTCTTTCGAGATTAGTTTGGGTAGGAATGGTTTTAGTCTGTTCGCTAATGGCTTAGCGTAAAGTTTGATATAAGTATTTAGCAATGAGTTAGGTCGGAGATTGGCACATAGTGTGGGGGGTTTGTTGGGTTTCGGAAGAGTCACTATATGGGCTTCCAGCATTTCTGGCGGAACTGTTCCTACTCTTTTTATATGGTTGAAAAGCTTGGTGACGTGTGGGGACAGAGTGTCTCCAAATTTGTGATAGTAGTGATTTGTTAACCCATCCGGGCCTGGCACTTTGCGCTTTGGTAAGGACTTTATCGTGGAGCGAATTTCGTCGTCCGTGAATGGCTTTTCCAAAGAGGCTTTCTGTTCTTGGGTAAGGGTCGGGGGGTGATATTGTTAAAGAAGGCATGTATTTCCCTCTTTGTGGGTTGGTGAGCATTTCGGTCTACGTCTAGTTGGTAAAGCATGGCATAGTAGGAGGCTAATTCCTCCACCATGTCTTGCGGGTTGAAAAGTTTGTCGCCTGTTGCGGACACAATGTATGGCAGTTTGGAGGCTTGATATCTCTTTTTAAGTCTCCTAGCTAGCAATTTCCCTGCTTTGTTACCTTCAACATAATGGGTTTGTTTGAGATATGCCTTTCAGTGGTATTTAGGGCTAACGCATGTAGTTGGAGTCTTATTTGTTCTAATTGTTTCTGGGTGTGTTTTTTGGGTTGTTGCTTGTGTAAGGCCTCTAAGGTTGTGAGTTTCGATATCAGTTCATTTTTATGTGTGCATGCCCGTCTTTTGTTATTAGCTCCCATTTGAATAAGTGCTCCTCTAATGACCACCTTGTGTGTTACCCATTGAGTTGTAATGGCCGTTGTGCAGTCTGCGTGATTTGCAAAGAAGTCGGTGATCTGTTTGTCTAAATTTTTGGAGTTCTCGGGGTTGTCCACCAGAGCTTCGTTCATTTGCCATGTGCCCCTACCCCGAGCCGGATACGGGACGCGAAGCATAACCGTAAGCGGCGCGTGGTCAGACCATGTTATTGGACCTATAGAGACTTCAGCAAGGTGTGTTAGGGTGCTTTTGTCAGTGAGGCATAGGTCTATCCTAGAATATGTCATGTGGGCCGGGGAGTAATACGTGTAATCCCTGTCTGTGGGGTAGAGGCATCTCCATGAGTCATAGAGATCATGTAGCGTGATTAGCTTGGTCAAGTGTTGTCCTAGTGAGATAGATGTGCTTTTAGGGGCTTTGTTCCCCGTTCGTCTTATGTCTGCGGATGGGTCAGTCGTGCAGTTAAAGTCACCTAATAGGATTACATGCCCACATTTATATCTGTCTAGTTTTCTCATTGCTGAGGTGAGAAAGGATTTTTGGTCCTCATTAGGTGCATATAGTGAGGCTATAGTGATTTCTATACCGTTTAAGGATCCCACCAATATGAGTAACCTGCCGTCCCTGTTGGCGTGTTGTTTGCTCATCGTGAATGCCCAGTCATCATGGAAGAATATGGAGACCCCTCTGGATTTTGTTGGGGAAAAGGCATGAAAGGCCTGTGCATATTGTTTTACTGAAAATTTTGGTGGGTTGCATTTACAAAAGTGGGTTTCCTGCAGACAGGCAATTGCTGCTTTGGATGAGCGCAGTTCCTGTGCAGCTAACCTCCGTTTATGGGGGCTGTTGAGGCCTTTAACATTAAGAGAGAGTAATTGCAATGAGTTAGCCATTAGGTTTGGGGTTCGGGGTTATTTTTGCGGCCGGTGCTAGGCATACTGCGCGGGGAGAACCCATTACGCCTTCTCGTAGTGCTGCGGTTGTCGGGCCGCGCTCCTAAGGAGTTGGTCGGGGTACGCATGGTGCAGTTGTGTCTGCATGATTTCAGGTGGTGCGGCCAGGTATTGGACAATGGTAGGTACATGAACATATACTTAAACATTAATAAAAACAAAAACAAATAAACACAAACAAGGTATATACATGATGCCCCTTGGGGTGCAGGCATTTTACGTGGTTGGTCCGCGGGCCGTTCCTGGACCGGGCCGCAGGTTAACCTGGGAGGCGTGATCTGAGGTCAACTGCCGTGTCAACGGCCCTTTAAACAAAGTGTGTGGAATAAGGCGTCTTGTTGTGTAGGAGGTTGTTAGTTTTGCCGTTGTGTGTGTTTTTTTTTATTTATTTTTTTTGTGTTGCCCTGCCAGGGCCTCTGTGTTAACTCCTATGGAGTTGGTATCTGAGGTTTCTGAGATGTGTCATTTCAGTGCTGCTAGGGTGTCAGTGCATACATACATATTGGCATCTCTTCAGTTGAGGGGTTTCACACACAGTCCTGGTCTTTCTTGTGCTGCCTACAGTTAGTCCCGTTACTTGTCTCGTTGTGATTGTTGTGGCTTAGACGAGCCCGCCATATGCCATTCTGTCGGCATTCGTTGGTGCGTCTTTGGTCTTTGTGCAGGGAGGTCTTGGGTCCCGAAAAGTCCCCATTTTCGAAGAAGTTGCAGGCCTTCATCTGGATTGTCGATATTATGGTGCTTGTTGTCCTTCCATAGTAAGATTTTAGTTGGGTAGCCCCAGCGGTATTGTATGTTATGGTTGCGCAGTGTCTTCGTGACTGTAATGAATTCCCGTCTTCTTTCCATGGTGAGTGCCGATAAGTCTGCGTACACTTGGATGTTTTGGTACAGTGCTGGGAGTTGTTGTTGTTTGCACGCTGCAGTCATCAGTGTTTCCTTTGATTTGAAATAGTGAAATCTGACCACCGCGTCTTTTGGTGTGTCATTTGCGAAGCGCGGTGGCCCCGGGATGCGATGGGCCCTGTCCATGAGCCACCTGTCTTTCTCTATGGCCGGTGCCAGCGTGGTGCAGAGGCTTGTTATATAGTCAGGGAGTGCGTCGTGGGTAACGCTGTCTGGGATTCCTCTGAATCTCACGTTATTGCGCCTGGAGCGATCTTCTATGTCTGCCGTTTTTCTTTTCAGTAGTAGTTTTCACGGAGCGCTCGCAATTGTTCTGCAAAATCATTTTGTGTGGCGCATATTTCCTCCAAGCGGTCTGTGCGTTCTCCAATGTCGGCCAATTCCCGCTTAAATTCTGCAGTCATTTGTTTCATGTCCGCATTTAAAGTGGTTCTCAGTTCTTGCAGCATGATAAATAGCCTTTTTTCGCTGGCTGGTGCCTCTGTGTATGAAGAGGATGTTGTGTCAGTGTCTGAGTGCTGATCTGGTGTGGGAGAGTGGCCCATGCTGTCGTCGCCATCTTGCAGAGGCCTACTTCTATCTTTCTTGGCGGGTTTTATCTGGTCCGTCATTTTTAGCTGCTTGGACGGGGCCATGCTGTCGTACCTGTTGGTGGGTAAGTTATTACCGGGTGGTGATCGCCGAATTCGCTTAATTGCAGTGTTTGGGTCCGTTGTGGCCGGGAGCTCCTACTCCATGCGACCGCGCGCGTTGGCTGTCAGACACGCCCCGTGGTCCTTTAATCTTCATAGCAACATCTGAATTATGGACTACCATATTGAATAGCTCATTAGACTTTACCCACATATACAGATCAGCATCAAGTAACAATAAGAAAGAAAAAATATCTTTAAAGGGTTACTCTAAGCTTAGTAACCGCTCTGTGCCTTATAGTGATTATGATGACAGGAGTACCCTGACCTCTTTTCCTGATAATGGGGCAAACCATTTAGCAGCAGTTTGCCCTCTAACCTGGGTCTCTGCTGGGCGCCGAGGGTCCTTCCTTCTTTGATGACTTACATTCTGCTTTTGCAATGCTACAGAAGACGAGTGCCGATCCCACCGCCATTCATAGACTGAAATCGTCAGCTAACCACTCTCAATCAATGCATGCAATTTTGTGCAAACGAATATACACAGAATTGACATTAGCCAACCTGGATCTGTGTCTTGTTCTGGGCTGCAGGGCCGCCATCAGGGATGACAACCATGTGTAGCGGCGGAACTGCCGCCGGTGCAGTTGCACCGGGGCCTGCACGCTAATGGGGCCTATCGGGTGGCCCATGCACTTAGGGCCACCCAATGGGCCCTATATCTTCAGGGGCCCGGTCAGCACTTTGGCCGCGTAATAGCGCGACCGGGCCCCTTTAAAAATAAAAATAAAAAACGCAGCCGCGGCAAGTGACCACTTCCTCCCAGCTCACTCCACGCGGAGGAGCGCGCACCAGTGAAGAGGGAGCCGCGCCGACTCCCATCAGCCCCAGCCACCCTCCTGCAAAAAAAGGTAAGAAACAGGAGAGTGGCTGAGAAATGAGCTGTGTGTGTGTGTATGTCTGTATGTATGTCATTATGTCTGTATATATGTCTGTATGTATGTATGTATGCCAGTAGCAATGTATGTCTGTATGTCATTATGAACATATGTCTGTATGTATGGATGTCAGTATGCATGTATGTATGTATGTCTGTGTATGTATGTATGTATGCATGTATGTATGTGTGTGTGTGTGTGGATGTCAGTGTCTGTATGCATGTATGTCATTATGAATGTATGCATGTATGTCTATATGTATGTATGCCAGTTTCAATGTATGTCTGTATGTCATTATGTATGTCAGTATGTCAGTATGAATGTATGTCTGCATGTCATGAACGTATGTCTGTGTATGGATGTCAGTATGCATGTATGTCAGTATGTAGGAATGTATGTATGTATGTCAATATGAATGTATGTATGTATGTCTGTATGCCATTATGAATGTATGTCTGTGTATGTATGTATGTATGTGTGTATGGATGTCAGTGTCTGTATGTATGTATGTATGTCTGTCAGTATGACTGTATGTATGTATATATGTATGTATGCCAGTATGAATATATGTATGTCTGTATGTCATTATGAATGTATGTCTGTGTGTATGTATGTATGTATGTGTGTATGAATGTTGGTGTCTGTATGTATGTCAGTGTGTGTGTATGTATGTGTCCATATGTCCTCATGCATGTGTGTCTGTATGTATGTTAGTATGTGTCTGTCTGTCACTATGTATGCCTGTGTGTCTGTATATGTGTGTATGTCTCAGTAGGTGTGTGTCAGTATGTATGCCTATATGCGTGTATGTCTGTTTCAATATGTGTGTCTGTTAGTATGTGTGTATCTGTGTCCTTTTGTATCAGTGTGTGTGTTTGTGTGTGTATTCATGTGGGCGGGATTTGGAGGCGGACCCTGTGGGCAGGATTTGGAGGCGGACCCTGTGGGTGGGATTGGAGGCGGGCCCCAGGGGTTAGGATTGGAGTTAGGGGCCCCAAATTTTCTGGTGTCGGCCCTGCTGGGCTGGCTAATAACGCCCCAACTGCTAATAACGCCCCAAAGTGGAGTTACACCTACAGCAGTAGATGGATTAAACTCATGTGCAGTGTTTCAAAGAGAAACGCTGCACATACAGACTCCAGACTTGCTTAAAATCTATGAAGTGGTTATGGTGCACGAGTAACCCTTTAATGCTGCATTAAGTTATTTTACATATTATTTTTCAAAAACTTTTTTTATGCATGCACATTCTCCATTAATGGAAAGACCTCACTGCAGTGATTTTATTTTATCCCAAAACATGACACCTTCCATTGAAGTGAAATTCCACCTTCTACTCCATCCCATTTCATAATTGGCCCACGTTAAAATAAATCACTTCTTTTATGGCAACTTTTGTTTCCAGCATAGTGCTTTTAAACATTAATCCCTCCTCTCTCTTTTAATTTATAGTCACCCAACTTTTGCCAGTGGTAAACCATTTATCTACAGCTGTCACATATACCTTTTCACTAAGTGCCTTTAAACAAGTGTTGTTTAAAATAGAAACCAAATAACTGGAGAACTGTCATCAGAATCTAAACAGCTACACACATATTGGAACAGTCCCATGAAAAATAATAATATATATTTTTAAATTGCTTCTTGTTAAATTGTTGCTAAAAGCTTATCACATTTAATATTACTGCTAGTATTGGGGAAGAAAAGAAATAGTATTCTAAGTATGATTCTACTTGAAATATAAGACTTTTGTTAGTTATCTTTGTGTTAGTGTATGTTAATGTATAGCTAGTTCACAAGGGCACAGCTGGGTGTATAGTTCTGTATAAATGTATACAGCAGTATGTATAAGTATTAAGGTTACTAGAAAAAAAATCTTCAAAGCACCAAACGCTTCATCCGATAAATTAATATATCATTTACTCAAGGTACTACTTATCTGTTTATTTTATTTTAGCATTAACATATTACTTTGTCCAGATCATACTAGTTTGTTCTTTTTTTTAATTTAATTTAGTTATTTTATTATTTTATTTAGTTTATTTTTTTTTTATCTTGATCACATATATCCATTAAATTGAAATTCAAGGCTCACTATAGTGTGAGGAAATCAAACCCATATCCTGGCACTATATACAGTCAGGTCCATAAATATTGGGACATGGACACAATTCTAATCTTTTTGGCTCTATACACCAACACAATGGGTTTGAAATGAAACAAACAAGATGTGCTTTAACTGCAGACTTTCAGCTTTAATTTGAGGGTATTTACATCCAAATCAGGTGAACGGTGTAGGAATTACAACAGTTTGTATATGTGCCTCCCACTTTTCAAGGGACCAAAAGTAATGGGACAGATTAACAGTCATAAATCAAACTTTCACTTATTAATACATGGTTGCAAATCGTTTGCAGTCAATTACAGCCTGAAGTCTGAAACGCATAGACATCACCAGACGTTGGGTTTCATCCCTGGTGATACTCTGCCAGGCCTCTACTGCAACTGTCTTCAGTTCCTGCTTGTTCTTGGGGCATTTTCCCTTCAGTTTTGTCTTCATCAATTGAAATGCATGCTCAATCGGATTCAGGTCAGTTGATTGACTTGGCCATTGCATAACATTCCACTTCTTTCCCTTAAAAAACTCTTTGGTTGCTTTTGCAGTATGCCTTGGGTCATTGTCCATCGGCACTGTGAAGCGCCGTCCAGTGAGTTCTGAAGCATTTGGCTGAATATGAGCAGATAATATTGCCCGAAACACTTCAGAATTCATCCTGCTGCTTTTGTCAGCAGTCACATCATCAAAAAATACAAGAGAACCAGTTCCATTGGCAGCCATACATGCCCATGCCATGACACTACCACCACCATGCTTCACTGATGAGGTGGTATGCTTTGGATCATGAGCAGTTCCTTTCCGTCTCCATACTCTTCTCTTCCCATCACTCTGGTACAAGTTGATCTTGGTCTTATCTGTCCATAGAATGTTGTTGCAGAACTGTGAAGGCTTTTTTAGATGTTGTTTGGCAAACTCTAATCTGGCCTTCCTGTTTTTGAGACTCACTAATAGTTTACATCTTGTGGTGAACCCTCTGTATTCACTCTGGTGAAGTCTTTTCTTGATTGTTGACTTTGACACATATACACCTACCTCCTGGAGAGTATTCTTGATCTGGCCAACTGTTGTGAAGGGTGTTTTCTTCACTAGGGAAAGAAATCTTCGGTCATCCACTACAGTTGTTTTCCTTGGTCTTCCGGATCTTTTGGTGTTGCTAAGCTCACCGGTGCGTTCTTTCTTTTTAAGGATGTTACAAACAGTTGATTTGGCCACACCTAATGTTTTTGCTATATCTCTGATGGATTTGTTTTGTTTTTTCAGCCTAATGATGGCTTGCTTCATTGATAGTGACAACTCTTTGGATCTCATATTGAGAGTTGACAGCAACAGATTCCAAATGCAAATAGCACACTTAAAATGAACTCTGGACCTTTTATCTGCTCCTTGTAAATGGGATAATGAGGGAATAACACACACCTGGCCATGGAACAGCTGAGCAGCCAATTGTCCCATTACTTTCGGTCCTTTGAAAAGTGGGAGGCACATATACAAAATGTTGTAATTCCTACACCATTCACCTGATTTGGATGTAAATACCCTCAAATTAAAGCTGAAAATCTTCATTTCATTTCAAATCCATTGTGGTGGTGTATAGAGCCAAAAAGATTAGAATTGTGTCGATGTCCCAATATTTATGGACCTGAATGTAATCCTAGGGTCCCCCCTCCCGCTGGGCTGAAGGGGTTGAAACCCCTTCAGCCACTTACCTTAATCCAGCACCGGGTTCCCTCGGCCCGGTGACCTCTCCTCCCCCTCTGATGTCAGCTCCCGAGTGGAGCCAAATGCGCATGTGCGGTCAGAGCCACGCGCACATTAAAAACGCCCATAGGAAAGCATTTCTCAATGCTTTCCTATGGACATTCTACATGCTTAATGCGATTTTCGCATTGAGTGTCGGGGAAACGCCTCTAGCGGCTGTCCGGAAGACAGCCACTAGAGGTTGGATTAACCCTGCAATGTAAACATGGCAGTTTCTTTGAAACTGCTATGTTTACATCTGAAGGCTTAAAACATGGGGGACCTGGCATCCAGACTACTTAATTGAGCTGAAGTGGTCTGGGTGACTATAGTGGTCCTTTAAGCAATTCATAATGTGAATTCGAAGATTATGGGGAGTACAATAAATGGTACAACGATACATGCATGGTGGTTGCAGAAGTGCCATTTATGGACTACCATATTAAATAGCCTTTAGACTTTCTGTGCTGTTCCCACAGGTTTATGTATCTTGTACATATTTATAGGTCCTGGCATATGGCTACAGCGATGATCTTCCAGTGCTAACTGGAACAGCTCCTGCCATTGTCTTCTTATTTCCAGTGTAACCAACACATGCCAGGGAGTGTTACTCAGCAGTCTAACCACATAAAAATTGATTAGGACACTAGAGACTTTGTTCACTACATGTTCCGATAATAACGAACTATAAGGTTCTGACAGCATATGCACCTAGGCCACGAGGGACAGCACAAACCCGTGCTATGTTACCTAATGGGGAATGTCTGCTGTCTTCCTTATTTCAATTACCCCTATTTGAGGGTTCAAGCATACTTCATGGACACTGACAGTGAAAGTACGAATGTGGACCTCACTGAGAGGCAGCCCTCTGGTCAACCCACACTTCAGTTGCCATAATCACTCAAGCTGATGGCATATTAGTCATGTCACTGGTGAGACTTACTACAATCCCAAGGGAGCTACGATGAGACACTATGGAGCCATAGGCCTGTGAAAAAGCCACAAAGACACAGAGCTTCTAGATTTTTTTTGTCAGGCATTAAAACCCATAATGTACTCAGGAGCTCAGTCAAGCACTGGGACTGCAACACTATGTGGCCTAGTTATGGAGATAGAAATATCTCCTATTCTGGACTATATTTACCAGCTACAATGGACTGGAACAGCTAAACTGTTCCCTTATGTGACATTGCATATACAAATTCCTGGATCCAAAAGTATGCTTAACATTAAGCTGTAATAGAAATAGGTCAGGACCATAATGATAATAGTATGGAGCTGTGTAGCTGCTGATTGGTCAGAGTGCCCACGATGAACCCTGTCAACTGAGGAAAAGTGCTTTCTATATGGACATGAGCATCAGAACTCGACCAAGGAACAATGGAAGAAGGTTGTTTGGTCTGATGAATGAGGTTTTCTTTTACATAACAAAAATTGTAAGGTGTCGTCTTGGCCTACAAATTCCCAAGACATCAATTTGGAATTCAGCATCTGTGGGGTGTGCTGGCACAACTCTATGTACTGCCATTCAGCATCTGGAATAATCTTTTCCTGCCCAATAATATCGGTTTGTGCAACGTTTGTCTCTGGTGTCAGAACAAACAATATACACAGCATGTTCATCCCAGACATCCGGGACAGGAGACCCATGGCTAGGTGAATAGACACACAGGGTCAAAGCTCCTGATGTCTGGCTCTCAGACAATTTAACCCTATAATTAATTCATAAAGAAAAAACATAAATTAGTCCTGGTTTTTTAACCTCTGCACTTCCTAATTGCTGAGTTGAGACAAAAGTGAGTCCTCCACTGCAAGTAGTCAAACAATTTTAGATTGTTTTCACTTCTTACCTATGGTTGCGCTGAATGATGCTTTCTTCCTCGACTACTATAGACAAGGAGCTGGAAGCTCTCTGATTGGTTCATAAGCTGATGCTCTCGGACAATGAGCTAGCATGGCATTGCAGGCCAGGAGAGCTAACAGAAGCTCCTGATTAGGTGTTTTGGTTCTCTGACCGTAGTAGTGGATGTGGGGAGCAGCTCCCTGTGGATGCTAGTTATGAAGTAAAACCATGCTAGTTGTCACATAAACACAGATGTGCATACTAGAAAGTAGTAATTTTTTATGTTTTTTTCCTTTTACTTAAAGAGGAACTGTGACTTCGCTAGAAATTAGTGAATTTAATAGAACATTGAAATTCACCTAGTTTTTGGATTAACTTTTTCATGAAATTTCTCTATTTTCATTTCAATTTATATTAAACATTTAGCAAATTATATCATAATCCAATAAAGACATGGAAAAACATCGCAAACGGCAAATACAAAAGGGAAATAGATATATTGTTTTATTTAGCTCCTTCCCTGCATGCTCTCCCTACGCTGACTGCCAGGTCCAAAGGACCAAACTTATAACAATGATTGTCTAGGGCAGTGGTTCCCAAACTTTTTAGGTTCAAGGCGCCCTTAATATTTCAATATTTTTCCAAGGCACCCCAAGTCAAAAAAAAATTCTATGTTGTATACATGTACATCGCTGCGGCACATACTGAGTCCCTGTTCAGCAGAAATGTTTCCCTGTCAGGGCCAGATCCACAACCTAATCTTGGGAGGGGCACTGGTAGATTATTTAAAGAAACAATCCAGGCACAATAACCACTACAGCAATATGTAGTGGTTATGGTACCAGGATTGCCATAGTCCCTCTCAGGGTAAGCAGTCAAACTGTTTTAAAACAGTTTGACAATTTACATGGGGTCTGCCGGGATAGGTGCTATAGTAGGGGATAGGGGCACTAGTGTGTGTGTGAGGGGATCAGTGTGTGTACGGGGGTGCATTATGTTTGTGAAGGATGTGGTGTGTGTGTGTGTGTGAGGGGTGCAGTGTGTGAGGGGTACAGTGTGTGTGTGTGAGGGGTGCAGTGTGTGTACGGGGGTGCATTGTGCTTGTGAAGGATGGAGTGTGTGCGAGTGTGTGTGAGGGGTACCAGTGGCAACGCCACTAACCCGCGAGAGGAGAACCCGGCAGAGCTGCAGGTTAGAGCTCCCTCGGGTCCTCTCTCACTTTCCTGCCGGCCTCCGCATTACACTGCTAGCGGGCCGGTGAGGGAGATCTCTGATCTCCCCTCAGGTCCTGCAGAACCAGCAGGAGAAACAGAGGCATAGAATTTATCCTATCACTGATTAAAAAATGTGGACAGACTCTGATAAAGCCACATCTTCAGGCAGAGAATTCGACATCTCTGTTATTCATACTGCAAAAGAACCCTTCCTTTTGCCTTAGACTAAATCTAATTTCTTCCAGTCTAAATTTGCTCTATGTGTTATTACTATTACTATTATTATTATTATTATTATTATTATAGCACCAACAAATTCTGCAGCGCTTTACAATGGGGTGTATAGTGCTGTTTATGAATAGATTTCCAGATATATATTGTTTAATGTATTTCCACTGAGTCGCCATTTTTCTAAACTAAACTGATTTCAATTTGTTAGCCTTTTTCTAGTGTCATTTTGTCCATCTTTAGAGCAGATGCCCAACATTGCATGGCATATTCAAGTTGTGGTCTTACCATTGATTTATCAAATTATATTTTCATCCCAAGAATTAATGCCCTTTTTAATGCATGACAAAACTTTAGAGGCCTTAGCAACTGCTGATTGACATTGCGTATTGTTGCCTAGTTTATTGTCTATAACAATTCCCAAATCCTTCTCGTGTGTAGTTTTTCCTAACTCACTACCATTTATGGTGTAAGTTGCTTGTACAGTCCTCACTCAGAAGTGCATAGCTTTGCATTTATCAAAATTAAATGTAATCTGCCATTTGAATGCCCAGAACCCTAATATCCAGTCCCAAGTAATATCCTGCCCATACTGTATTACCTTTCTTACTTTTGTGTCATCTGCAAACACTGACACATGACTTTCAACACTTATTTAAAGATCACTTATGAATAGGTTGACTAGAAGTGGTCCTTTCAAATTGGGTACAAAAATGTGCCTTGTTGTGGTTATGATGCCAGGAGTGCCCTGTGGTTTCCCATTGTCTACAAACAAGAATTTTCATTGAACCAATATTTTGTCACTAACCTATTCTGTTGAACAGTATTGAACGCTTTGACAAAATCCAAGTAGATCACCTCCACTTCTTACTTCTTCAAAGAATGGACTTAATTTAATTTGACATGATCTATATTTCATAAACCTATGCTGATTTTCCAACAAATTCCTGAATATTACCTCTTAATAACCCTTCAAATACTTTCCCAGCCACAGAAGCTAAGTTCACAAGTCTATAATTTCTAGGCAGATATTATGAACCCTCCGGTACGATTTAGAATTGAATTTTTAACACCTCACAAATATATAATTGTTATATGTAGAGCATACATAAACAAATTAGAAAAACAAAAAATCTGCATTAACATTACAGTATATAGCTGTGGTCTTTTGTGTTTTCCGGTCCATTTAATTGTTTATAGATATTTTTCTTAAAAGTTAGGGACTATTTCAACCCAGCACAGTTGAGTTCAGTGACATGAAGGACAAGACCTGCACAATGAATGACTCTCTGTCCTGAAATTATTTAATTTTTAAAGGAAATTTGCTTTAAGTGCTATAATTTACAACAGCTGGAGATATGTGGTATGTTTGAAAGTGTTTCTATGTGTACTGCAGTCATCTTATTTTGCATACATGGAACGGTTATAAAATAAAATTACTAAACCATTCAATGCATAAAATTTGCTTCACTATATTAGTTCTTGTAATACTGGGAGATTTATTGTGTGAATAGATACATTCACCTGTCATTAAAATGCATTCGTAACCTCACTATCTATCAGTAATACAATAAAACTTAGTAATACAAATGACTTAAAGCCAAGTATTAAGGAAATTGTATTTGATGACCATGTGGAAGGGGGATACACTAAATGTTACAAACCATGAAATATAAAAAATTTGGAAGATTAGCTAGAATCACAAAGCAAAAAATAAAATAAAAAATATATACAGTATCTCACAAAAGTGAGTACACCCCTCACATTTTTGTAAATATTTTATTATATTTTTTCATGTGACAACACTGAAGAAATGACACTGCTACAATGTAAAGTAGTAAGTGTACTGCCTATATAATAGTGTAAATTTGCTGTCCTCTCAAAATAACAACACACAGCCATTAATGTCTAAACCATTGTCAACAAAAGTGAATACACCCCTAAGTGGAAATGTCCAAATTGGGCCCAATGAGCCATTTTCCCTCCCCAGTGTCATGTGACTCGTTAGTGTTACAAGGTCTCGGGTGTGAATGCGGAGCAGGTGTGTTAAATTTCATACTGGTCACTAGAAGTTCAACATGGCACTTTATGGCAAAGAACTGAGGATCTAAAAAAAAGAATTTTTGCTCTTCATAAAGATTGCCCTATAACTGAGCTGCTGCACGGTAGACAAGACCATACAGCGGTTTCACAGGACAGGTTCCACTCAGAATAGGCCTGACAGTCATTGCGGCCTACAAACTACACTGAGGCGGAGGACGCAGCCGATCTCCCGCCTTGCCTACTGTCACGTATTCATCCGCTTATAAAAATGTGGTTAATGACATTTACTGTCCACACAGGAAAAGTTGTGCCGAGCAGCAACCAAATCCACAGAAAGGTTAATGCTGAACAGCAATTATGCAAATGGAAACCTGGTAACTGCTTTGGGATCAAAGGCCGGTTACAGCCTATCAGATCTAGAGGAGGGGTATTTAGGCCCAGTTCTCATCCTGCTCAGTGCCCTGTCGTGGTTTCCCTTGTGGTTGTTCGAGAGCGCGTTATTGATTCTCGCAATTCTGGTTATTTGACTTTGGCATTGTTTTTGACTTCCCTGTTTTCTGGCATCCCTGACTCCTGGCTTTTCCTTATCGTTGTGTCTCTTTCTGTTTCCCTTGTCCTAACTATTCTTTGGTACGTTAGTCCGGCCATTCTAAGGTCCGTTATACGTTACCTATCAGCCCTCTGTGTTTTACAATTCTACGTGCTGGATTGCATTCTGTAATCCTGACACCTACAAATCGACGACGGTCTTGGCCATGCTTCCCCCCTATGGGCTGGTGGGGGTTATCCCGGCCCCCACGAAGCAACAGGACACGAGCAAGTGTTTAAAAGCACCAAGCAACTGAAAACACAAACCGGCACGCTAGCTGCAAAGATGGCCGCCACACGAAACCCAGATCTCTGGGCTCCCCACGAGGACAGCATAACAAGGGCATTTGATCACTTTTGGGTGCAACTCTGGGAGAAACTCGCCGAACAGGCACAAGGACCGGCAACCGCAGACCCAATACAAAAGCTAGCGGCGACAAAAGCACCACAGCCTGCACCACTTGATGTTAGCAGTGGGGGGAGCCCGGAGAAAGAAGCATGTCAGTTTTGACAGTAGTTAATGGCTTGTTGTGTTATTGTGTTATTATCTTAGATAAGTCTACTCAGCATGGAATGATTGAGCCTAAACGAAGTATGACATACACTGAGGCATGATGTAATTCCCGCTGCATTTATCCAGCCAGTACATTCACCTTTTGAAAACTCTAGATAGCATGATATACGTTTCCCTTCATTGGTTACCAAACACAACAGACCTAGCATTGTTAATTATTATAATTTTTCACTTTCATCATTTTAAGTTAACCTCATCAGTACCCAGCAGCATATCTCGATACACAACCTAACCACGATGCTTAGACTATGACTAACAGAAACACACACATGAACAGCCCTGTTCATCATCACATCATAATAGTACAAGACTTGAGTATGTTACCTAGATTGTTTAATATTATATGTACCTAGACTCACTGTTATAGGCACACGGCCTGTCTTCACAATGCCAATTTGTTAGACGCAACCTGCGCTATAACCATAACTGTTTATAGCCTAAAAACAAAAATGTGCTTGTTCTATCATGTACCTATATATTTAACTACTGTTTTAGTGCGCTGGAGGATTGCCTTTGGGGTACCTCACAAGCGAGTATTATAAATCCTACGCACAACAAAAAAAAAGAATTAAAAAAAAAAAGAATAGGCCTCGCCATGGTCGACCAAAGAAGTTGAGTGCACGTGCTCAGTGTCATATCCAGAGGTTGTCTTTGGGAAATAGACGTATGAGTGCTGCAGGCATTGCTGCAGAAGTTGAAGGGGTGGGGTTCAGCCAGTCAGTGCTCAGACTATACATTGCATTAAATTGGTCTGCATGGCTGTCGTCCCAGAAGGAAGCCTCTTCTAAAAATGATGTACAAGAAAGCCAGCAAACAGTTTGCTGAAGACAAGCAGACTAAGGACAATGATTACTGGAACCATGTCCTGTGGTCCGATGAGACCAAGATAAAGTTATGTGGTTCAGATGGTGTCAAGCGTGTGTGGTGGCAACCAGGTGAGAAGTACAAGCTGTGTCTTGCCTAGTCTTGTGTCTTGCCTACAGTCAAGCATGGTGGTGGGAGTGTCATGGTCTGGCCCTGCATGAGTGCTGCCGGCACTGGAGAACTACAGTTCATTGAGTGAACCATGGATGCCAACATGTACTGTGACTGTCAAGATACTGGTTGATCCAGCACCCAGAACTGTATTACACCTAGGACTAAAGGTAACGGGCCTTAGAATGGCCAGACATAACGTACCAGAGAATAGTCAGAATACTTGCTGAGGTCAGGGACACAGAGTGAGACACAACGATGAGGGTAAGCCAAAAGTCAAGGGTACCAGAATACAGGAAAGTCAAACAAAGCCAAAGTCAATAACCAGAAATAAACGCTCATGAAATACTCTCGGACAACCACTAAGGGAAACCACGACAGTACAATGAGGGAAGGTAAGAAAGGAGTTTAACCCCTTAAGGACACATGACATGTGTGACATGTCATGATTCCTTTTTATTCCAGAAGTTTGGTCCTTAAGGCGTTAAAAACGTCTCTCTTAAATTCGATTGGCCATACCTGGCCTCTGTCCCCAGAACGTGCGTGCGCGTCCTTTGTGTGACGTCATACGCATGTCGACATCGTCAACACCGCGGGTGGATGTGAGACTACAAATTGGCATGGGTCCGCAGTGGCCGGCATTTTTCACCATGTCGCAGGAGTCAGACATTATGGCACAGGACTGCCAACCAGCATCTCCACCAATGTCTGGAAGATAGTTATCAGAAACACCATGAGGTTGGCATTGTTCCTAGCAAATTTGGTCCAGGGTAGTAATGCGGACCAAGTATCTTGAGTGCTATTAACAAACCAATTACAATTCTAATGACTGGTTAGCCCTTTCAGCCGTGCCATTGGTTTGGGTATGATAAGAGGAAGAAAATGACAATTCAATGCCCAAATGTTTATTAAAATCCCTCCAAAACCGAGACACAAACTGAGAACCTCTGTCAACACAATATTGTGAGGAATTCCATGTAGTAGGACAATTTCTCATATAAAAATAAGAACCAGGTCTTGAGAGGATGGCAATTTTTTAAGTGGGACAAAATGAGCCATCTTGGAAAAGTGGTCAACCACCATAAGGATGCTGGTATAGCCATTAGAACTTGGACGTTCTAATGAAATCCATGGACAAATGGGACCATGGAACACTAGGTATGGGAAGTGGATGCAACAATCCACATGGAAGTTTATGAGGTACTTTAGAACTGCACAAACTGATCAGGCCTGCACATATTCCTTAACATCTTTCCTGAGAGAATAACACCAAAATTATCTCAGGATCACGGATATGGATTTATTAATGGCTGGATGTCCAGTGGTAATGTTGTTGTGGAACACCCTTATGACATTCTCTCTTTCAACCAACGAACAAATAATTTATCTAGTGGTTTATTACATGGTACCTGAGACTGAGCCCCTATGATAGTGCCAAACCCGAAGTGGCGAATTTTGGAATGCCGAATTGCCGAAGTTCTCAATTGCCAAATTTTGGAGGTGCCAAAGTGCTTTGGATTTCTGAAAAGTGGCAAAACAGGAGAGGGTTGGGGTTAGGGGTTGGGGTAGGGTTAGTGGTTGGGGTAGGGTTAGTGGTTGGGGTAGAGGTAGGGTTAGTGGTAGAGTTAGGTTTTGGGGTAGAGTTAGGGGTATGGTTAAGGGTTGGGGTAGGGTTAGTGGTTGGGGTAGGGTTATGGTAGGGTAACCCTAACTCTATTCCTAACCCAACCCCTAAACCAGCCCTAACCCTACCCCTAACCTAACCCAGCCTTAACCCTACTGAACCCTACCCTAAACCAATGCTAACCCTACCCCTATCCTAGTGTTACCCTACCCCTAATCCTACCTCTAAACCTCCCCCAACCCCTAACCCTACCATAACCCTACCTCTAACCCTAAACCAACCCTAACCATACCCCTAACCTAACCCTACCCCTACCCTAACCCTACACTTACCCAAAGTCTTGAAGTTCCAAAGTCCCGAAGTGCCAAAGTTCCAAAGTGCCGAACAGAACAGAAGTGACGAAGTTCCGAATTTCGGAATGCCGAACTGAACCAAATATTTTTCCAAATGCACATCCCTAATCAAGGTCTTGCTAGTGTCAGGATGTACCAAAATGTCAGCTGAAGCAACAAAGAGTTTAAAAAACGTCTCTAGCGTCCTTCGACCATACCGTACAACTAGCCCCCTTACGTGTCATATTGGTGATGGGGGCTATCACAATAGAGAACCCTTTGATAAATCTCCTGTAATAATTAGAAAACCCAATAAACCTTTGGATGGCTTTTAGTCCAATGGGCAATGGCCAATGTAGAACAGCCTCTAATTAATGAGGATACATATGAAATCCAGAGGCAGAAATGTCATACCCCAAGAACTGTACTTCAGTCTGGTTAAAGATGTATTTTTCAAGTTTGCAATAAAGTTTATTTTTGAGTAAAGTTTGCAACACTTGTTTGACATATTTGTGGTGAGTCTGAAGGTCAGAGAATAAATAAGGATATCATCCAGGTATACTAGGACAAATTATTAAATATAGTCCCTGAATACATCATTAATAAAGTCCTGGAACACAGCCGGAGCATTGCATAACCTGAAGGGCATGACCAGGTACTCATAATGCTCACTTCTAGTGTTAAATGCCATTTTCCACTCATGATTTTCCTTAATCCTAACCAAATTGTATGCACTCCTGAGGTCAAGTTTAGTAAAGATTTTAGCAACCTGGAGTCTGACAAACAATTCAGAGATGAGTGGAATGGGATAGGCATTTAAAAAAAAATATATATCTTTATTTTTTGAGCATGAAATAACAGGAATATGCTTGCAGTGCTACAACAGCAGTCACAGGCAAGATGAAAAACATGCATAATTAAACAGTTGATAGGCATTCTTAGAAAAGCACAATTTAATATAGGATTTTGGACAAGCTGTATACAGGCTGAATTTATATGTCTATCGTGGTGGGTCGTGTTGGGTTTATCAAGCCTGGGACAATAGACTTATTGATTTTCAGGTATGTAAGGGTAAGTAGAGGCTTTCAAACATTATCTAACAAGCTGGGCATCTCTTTTTGAGTTGCTTAAAACTGTACTTCATTAAGAGTATTTAATTAAGAGATATGGTGTTGAGGAAGTAATGAAAGACTTATTAGTCATAGATAGCCCCAGCTGCCTTAGTTCGAAAAGTATTGCCCTGCTGGAGTTCGCAATCAACAAACCTACAAGATGTGCACGGGGGGCACAGTATTGGTAGTGCTGCTCATGTTGTATGGATTATGTCCTTAGAGGTGCTTAAAGTGTTTGGTTTTGGTTGCTTCGTAGTGTTGCTACGTGGGTGGTGAGTGTACCCTATACCGTAAGTGTAATTACTCCTGACCATGGGAGTTGCGGGTGGGGGGTAGGAGGGGTGTGTATGTTGCTATACTAAGTTTTAAGTGGACTTTGTGGTCCAGGTATGAGTTTGTGTGTATGACTACTGCCATCCCCCGACTGTTCGAGGTGTACATACAGTGACATATAGTACTAAGTATTTATGAATTCAAACAGGGAGAAAGATTAAGAGAGGGGCAACATGTAAGCCAAAACATCAAATAAGGTAAGCAAGAACATTTTAGCAGTCCTTAGACTTGCAAAGACTGTGCCTGGGTCCGAGGTATGTTTCCACCGGAGGGTTCAGGTGCCTTGCATCAAGCTGGTCCCCAGAGGCTTTCTTCATTCCGTGGTCTGGGTTTGGGAGCTCCTGGCCCTTGGGACAAATGGAGCAATGTGTTCTGGGTCCCAATTGTCCGCGGTTGGTCTCAGGGGTGGATTTGCAGCATTCAAAGTCACCAGTCCCAGTGTCTCCAGGAACATGGATGCGTCCTCCATCGAGGTAAATGTATGCTGGGCGTCATCCTCTCTGCCTAATGATTCAAATGTTCATTTGAATTCCGCAAGGAAACCCTGGTAATTATATGCAATACTCCTATTACCCTCCCATAACTGATTGGCCCAAGCTAATGCTTTACCTTTGAGTTGGTTAGGTAACCAATCTTAGATCTACCTGAGGGAAAAGATCCCGGTGAGGCCTCAAAGTGGTTCTCAATTTGATTCAGAAATCCCCTGCATTCTTGAATTACCATCAAAATGCGGGGGAGGAGATAGAGGGATAGTAGGTGCCTTAAATACTATAGGTGGAGGTACTTTAGGCAGAGGTGACACAGTCGGAGAAACCTCAGGCTGTAGATGCGCTGTTCAAGTAAGAAGCATACTGAAAGCCTGGGCAAATTGATCCATATGTTGATCATTCTCGCAAGCTGCTATGTGTTAACACAGTTCTGCAGGATCTATGGCAATGCCGTAATGTCAGGATACTGGTTGATCCAGCACGCAGAACTGTATTACACCTAGGACTAAAGGTAACGTCTTACCGGGCCTTAGAATGGCCGGACTTAACGTACCAGAAAATAGTCAGAATACTTGCCGAGGTCGGGGACACAGAGTGAGACACAACAATGAGGGAAAGCAAAAAGTCAAGAGTACCAGAATACAGGGAAGTCAAATGAAGCCAAAGTCAATAACCAGAAATAAACGCTCAGGAAACACACTCTCGGACAACCACTAAGGGAAACCATGACAGAGCAATGAGGGAAGGTAAGAAAGGAGTTTAAATAAGTCTCCTTTAAACCTGGCCTCTGACACCAGAACATGCGTGCGCGTCCTTAGTGTGACGTCATACGCACGTCGACATCGTCAATACTGCAGGTGGACGTGGGGCTACAATTTGGAGGAGTCAGACATCATGGCACAGGGCTGCCGACCAGCATCTCCACCAATGCCCGGAAGGTAGTTATCAGAGACACCACAAGGTGAGGATGAATGTGTTACAGTGACATACTGAAGCAGAACATGATTCCCTCCCTTTCGGAGACTGGGCCGCAAGGCAGTATTCCAACATGATAATGACCCCAAACACACCTCCAAGACGACCACTGCCTTGCTAAAGAAGCTGAAGGTAAAGATGATGGACTCGCTAACCAGGTCTCCAGAACTAAACCCTATCAAGCATCTGTGGGGCATCCTCAAACGGAAGGTGGGGTAGCGCAAGGTCTGTAACATCCACCAGCTTTGTGATGTCGTCATTATGGAGTGGAAGAGGACTCCAGTGGCAACCTGTGAAGCTCTGGTGAACTCCATGCCAATGAGGGTTAAGGCAGTGCTGGAAAATAATGGTGGCCACACAAAATATTGACACTTTGGGACAATTTGGACATTTCCATATAGTGGACATTTTACATTAATGGCTGCGTGTTGAGTTATTTTGAGGGGACAGTAAATTTACACTGTTATACAGGCTGTACACTTACTACTTTACATTTTAGCAGTGTCATTTCTTCAGTGTTGTGACATGAAAAGATACAACAAAATATTTACAAAAAGGTGAGGGGTGTACTCACATTTGTGAGATACTGTGTATATATATATATATATATATATATATATATATATATATATTTTTTTTAACAATTTCATTGATTGCAATGCCTGTTTGATACTTTAATATGTTAAGTTAATGGAACTGTGTATATATTTAGTTTGAATATGCATATAACTTTCTATCAGAACATGTACAAAATGGCTACAAACTTTTATTCATCAAAGAAAATCACAACCCAATACATCTCAGTACACCAGCATAATTAAAGTGTTACAGGGACACTCCACTGCCCAAATCCAAACAAAATTAAAATCTCATTTTAGTAGATAAACCCCACAACAGAAACATATATGCATTTAATTATGCATTTTTTCGTTGGCAGTACATCTGTAGATCTCTTGTCAGCTGCCAATGCAAGTCCTCCTCTTCTAAACCCACCCAGATTTTCTGTGGCTGTCCAATCACAGACTTCCCAATGCAATTTAATGACAAGTCTTTGCAAGGCAAGTGCTCTGGACAATTTCTGCCTCTTGAGTTTTGTGGCAAACCTAGCCACTTGGACAATAACTAGAGACTGTGCCTTTAAGGGTTGCCTACAGGTCTGGGGAGATATGCGGTTTATTCGTATGTACGTGCTTGATGTATTTCTGTGGAGACTAATTACCTGTTCCGCCGAATGCCAATGGCGGTTTGTATGGGGATTCTCGTTCGTTTCGCGAACGGCACTTTGGAGGGCCGTTCGTGAAGCGAACGCGATACCCCCTAATAGCCCACACACTAAGAGGCGTGTGGCGCTAGTTAACCGATTGCAACAATGTTGCAATCAGTAATTAGAGGCTCTCCTGGGTGGCCGTCGTTCGACTACCGACCATGCGGCGGTCGGCCATCTTGGATCCCTTGTTCTTCAGCGGGTCCGTGTTGTCGAACGCATAGCATTACCAATAGTTAGTCGACGGCACGAACACCGCTGAGCCTCCAGGACGTTCGGGAGTTTCAGGACCAGGTTCACTAAAAGTAGTCGGTTCTTTTCGTGTGTTTTGAAAGAAATATGTTTTCTGTGCGGCGTTCGGTTATTTTAGCTGGGATCTGAGCGGCAATCTCACGAATGATGCGCCCAGACCCCAGCTATCTACCGAACGTCCATTCGTGTAAATCCACCGTGTATTGTAAAAGTTGTAGATTTTTGTGTGAATTGCCGGTTCTGCTGCACGAGGGGATAATCCCCTTAACGGTGCATTCTGGGAGGATGATCCCTCTCGTGCAGCAGTGCCTGATGGGAGAAATATGTTGTACTGTAAGTCCCCCATGTAGTCCCCTCTGGGAGTGCCCCTGGGGAGGGACTCAGGAAACCCCTTGCATGGGGACTTGTATAAATTGTCGTGCCGATTAAAGGATTTCAGTTGACTCCCAAAACTGTGTCTCGTCCGGTTATTGGGAGGTTGGGGATATTGCCTTGGTGTTTTCAGCGCTTGACTGTGGATTCGTTTCTGGACCAGCGGAATTCGTGGATTTAATATTGGCATTCCGCTACAATTGGTGGCAAGCGACGGGATCCAACTCTACAGCCGAATACAGCGCATTCGAATGAAAGGAACAACCGAACGGAAAGGCAATTCGTATGAAACAAGCAGACGAAAGCGATCAGTGAATGGGGACTGATTACACGGCGTTAAAGAGACAGACGCTAAAGGAACTGCTGGAGGCTAGAGGGAAAATCGCTAGCAACAAATCGAAGGCAGTACTGATTGCAGAGCTAATGGAGGGCGACCAGGCACACAGCAGTCCACCCCCACCTGCCAGAGAGGAAACACCATACCAGAGGGAACTGAGAACCCGGCTGGAATTTGTACCACAGCCAGTAACCCTGGACATCTTAACCGTGCTAATGGCCGACGTCCAGGACTACATTATGGCACAGCAACCCCAGAGGTCACCATCCAGGGCGGAATCCATCGTCAACTCATTCTGCCCTCCAACAAAGCAGAAAATACCGTACCAGGCATTTAAAGCATTCTGCGAGGAGAAGGATGAGATAGACGGATATCTGCAAGATTTCGAGAGGCTATGCGACCTGCACGATCTGGAACCGGCAATGTGGGTACCCTTACTGGCAGGCAAGTTGGCGGGATGAGCAGCAGAGGCTTACCGCGCTGTGCCCAGAGAGGACAGCAAAGACTACTTTAAAGTAAAAAGAGCAATCCTAGAAAGATATGCCATAACCCCAGAGGCATACCGACGGAAATTTCGGGGATTGAAAAAGCCCGAAAGAGATTCCCACGCAGAATGGGCGCATAAGCTGGACCAAGCTTCACAAGGGTGGATTCAGGCAAGTCAAGCCACCACCATGGAGGAACTGCGCCAACTCATCTTGCTGGAGCAATTCTTCAACGGTCTGTCACCAGAGGCACAGGAGTGGGTAAGGGACCGAAAACCTCTCAACCTCACAGCAGCCGCCCGATTGGCAGACGAACACTTTGATGCCCGGAGACACCATGGGCTCACCAACAGGGGTCCCCTAAGACCGCCAATACAACACCACCCAGCCAGCTCCACACCCGCCAACCCTACCCCATTCAGGCCACCACCAGGAAACCCCCCACCGCCAGCCCGCTACAATGGCAGGGCCAACATACAATGCCATACCTGCCGGCAGTGGGGGCATATGTCCCGGGAGTGCACCCAGAATCGTAGCAGGCAGGCGTGGAACCAGGTACGGCAGAATTCCGTTCCCAGGGCGGCGGCCCATTTCTACCACGCAGAACCTGACCATTCGGAGCTGACAAGTATACCAACCGAGGAACCATTGGGGGTTCTGTACGAGGTGATGTCTGTGCAAGCCACGGACAACCGGCAGCATCACCGCCAAGTTGTGTTTGTGGGAGGGAAAGAAGTGCAGGGGCTGCGGGACTCGGGAGCCACCTTAACCTTAGTGGCCCCCCATTTAATTCCAGATACGGCCCACACTGGCGGATCAGTGGCAGTCCGGGTAGCAGGGGGAGCCATGTACCGGTTACCCACGGCCAAGGTGCATTTGAATTGGGGTGCTGGGGAGGGGGTTGTGGAAGTGGCCATAATGAAAAAACTACCGGCCGATGTTGTTTTGGGGAATGACTTGGGCCAGATGACGTCTGCTTTTCTACCCCAGGCCCCGTCACAAGAGGCGCATCCGGTAACCACCCGGCAACAGGCTCGCACCACGGCATTCCCCGCACACTCTGAGGCTCAGGTAAGAAATCATGACCCCCCCTTGACAGACATGACTTGGGACACCCCGTCCACGTTTGAAGTAGAGGTGCAGACAGACCCCACACTGCAGGTATACCGAGATAGGGTAGATACGGACCAGGTGGGGCGGGAGGGAGAACAGTACAGGTGGGAGAAGAAGTTACTATACCGGGTGGCGGAAAGGGCAGTAGGCAACTCGGTGACGCTCCAAACCAAGCAGTTAGTAGTGCCCCAGAAGTATAGGCAGGAGTTACTAAGAATCGCCCATGATATCCCTCTGTCCGGCCATCTAGGGATGACCCGGACCCGGTATCGCTTAACGCACGCATTCTTTTGGCCCGGGATTTCTAAAGACGTGAGGCAATATTGTACCTCCTGTGATGTGTGCCAGAGGGTAGGCAAGAGGGGGGACCGCCACAAGGCAAAACTGTGTCCCCTACCTATCATTGAGGAACCATTCAGCCGTGTGGCAGTGGATATAGTAGGGCCACTACCAAAACCCAGCCCTTCTGGGAAACGATATATCCTGACCGTGGTGGATTACGCCACCCGGTACCCCGAGGCGATTGCCCTAACTAATATACACGCCGAGACCGTAGCCGAAGCCTTGATGAAAATATTCTCCCGAGTAGGGTTCCCACAGGAAATGGTCTCCGATAGGGGGACGCAATTCACGGCTGAGGTTACTCAGCAGTTATGGAGGATATGTGGCATTAAGCCGATCATTAACTCCGCCTACCACCCGCAATCCAATGGATTATGTGAGAGATTCAACGGCACCCTAAAACAGATGCTCCGGACATTCGGAGAGACCCATAAGGACTGGGAACGATTCCTTCCCCATCTGTTGTTTGCATACAGAGAGGTGCCCCAAGAGTCCACAGGTTTCTCCCCATTTGAGCTATTGTTTGGGAGAAGGGTCCGGGGGCCGTTGGATCTCATTAGAGAGCATTGGGAGGGGGAGAGTAGCGCAGATGGGACCCCAATTGTACCCTACGTGCTGGCGTTCCGGGATCGCCTGGAGGAATTGACCCAGGCAGTGCGCACCAACCTCCAGGCCGCCCAACAACGACAGCGTCGTTGGTATGACAGGGGGGCCAGAGACCGTAGTTTTCAAGTGGGACAGAAGGTGCTAATCCTTAAACCTGTCCGCACCGATAAACTGCAGGCCGTCTGGCAGGGCCCATACCAGGTGGTAGAGCAGAGATGCGATACCACCTATGTGATCGGCCCATGCTCCGGAGTAGGGAAGAGACGCATGCTCCATGTGAACATGCTCAAACCCTACCACGAGCGGACGGAGGACGTGGCAGCTATTTGCACGCCCGCCTCCGAAGATCAGGAGAACCTGCCCCTTCCAGATCTGTTAGAGCAGGAGGAGCAGAAGGAACCCTCCCAGGGGGTTCAACTGGGGGAGCGGCTAAGTCCTCAAGAGCGTATCCAGGTACAAGAACTGATAGCAACCAAGGGCGCCGCCTTTTCTAACCTACCTGGGTACACTCCACTAGCCACCCACCGAGTAGAAACCCCGGGACAGCTTCCCATGCGACAGACTCCCTATCGGATTCCCGAATCCGTGCGGGAACATATGAGAAAAGAAATTGAAGAGATGTTGCAGTTGGGGGTTATTGAGCACTCCGATAGCCCCTGGGCATCGCCGGTAGTCCTGGTTCCCAAGAAAGATGGTACCACCCGGTTCTGCGTGGACTACCGGAGGTTGAACGACAAAACTGTGTCGGACGCCTACCCGATGCCTCGGATAGACGAACTGCTGATAAGATGGCCAGGGGTCAGTATCTCACTACCATAGATTTGTGTAAGGGATACTGGCAAATTCCACTAGCCGAGGACGCCATCCCTAAGTCGGCGTTTGTCACCCCGTTTGGCTTGTACCAATTTCGAGTCATGCCATTCGGGATGAAGAACGCCCCCGCGACCTTCCAGCGGATGGTGGATCGGCTACTGGACGGGTTCCAGGACTATGCGTGTGCATATCTGGACGATATTGCCATATACAGTCAGACCTGGTCGGAGCACCTACAACACATAGGGGCTGTAATAGATCGGATCCGAGAGGCAGGGCTTACCTTGAAACCCAGCAAATGCCACATAGGGATGGCAGAGGTCCAGTACTTAGGACACCGGGTTGGTAGCGGGCAGCAGAAGCCTGAGCCCGCAAAGATTGAAGCTGTAGCCCAGTGGCCTACCCCTAGGACCAAAACCCAAGTCCTGGCTTTCCTAGGTACCGCAGGGTACTACAGAAAATTTGTACCCAACTACAGTGCCCTGGCCAAACCCCTGACTGATTTGATGAAGAAAAACCTGCCCCGGCAGGTCGTCTGGGCCCCAGAGTGTGAACAGGCATTCAATCAGCTGAAGACGGCTCTGACCAATGCCCCTGTACTGGCTGCTCCTGATCCAACTAAACGTTTTCTTGTTCACACAGACGCCTCAATGTTTGGATTGGGAGCAGTACTGAGCCAGGTCGGAGCCGATGGCGGAGAACACCCCGTAGCATACTTGAGTCGGAAACTGTTACCCCGAGAGGTGAGCTACGCCGCCATAGAAAAGGAATGCCTGGCCGTGGTGTGGGCCCTGAAAAAGCTACAGCCGTATCTCTATGGGCAACCCTTTTCTTTGCTCACAGATCACAACCCGTTGGTGTGGCTAAACCGTGTGGCTGGAGACAATGCCAGGCTGCTGCGCTGGAGTTTGGCGCTGCAGCCCTTTGACTTTACAATTCACTACCGCCCAGGGAAACAAAACGGTAATGCCGACGGGTTGTCCAGACAAACAGACCTTGAGAAATGATCTGTGAGCACTCCTCCGGACATCCCCAAGCCGATCCGTTGGGATCAGACTGTGTATGCCGGCTTGGTTCTGGGGGAGCATTGTGGCAAACCTAGCCACTTGGACAATAACTAGAGACTGTGCCTTTAAGGGTTGCCTACAGGTCTGGGGAGATATGCGGTTTATTCTTATGTGCGTGCTTGATGTATTTCTGTGGAGACTGTAATTACCTGTTCCGCCGAATGCCAATGGCGGTTTGTATGGGGATTCTCGTTCGTTTCGCGAACGGCACTTTGAGGGGCCGTTCGTGAAGCGAACGCGATACCCCCTAATAGCCCACACACTTAGAGGCGTGTGGCGCTAGTTAACCGATTGCAACAATGTTGCAATCGGTAATTAGAGGCTCTCCTGGGTGGCCGTCGTTCGACTACCGACCATGCGGCGGTCGGCCATCTTGGATCCCTTGTTCTTCAGCGGGTCCGTGTTGTCGAACGCATAGCATTACCAATAGTTAGTCGACGGCACGAACACCGCTGAGCCTCCAGGACGTTCGGGAGTTTCAGGACCAGGTTCACTAAAAGTAGTCGGTTCTTTTCGTGTGTTTTGAAAGAAATATGTTTTCTGTGCGGCGTTCGGTTATTTTAGCTGGGATCTGAGCGGCAATCATACGAATGATGCGCCCAGACCCCAGCTATCTACCGAACGTCCATTCATGTAAATCCACCGTGTATTGTAAAAGTTGTAGATTTTTGTGTGAATTGCCGGTTCTGCTGCACGAGGGGATAATCCCCTTAACGGTGCATTCTGGGAGGATGATCCCTCTCGTGCAGCAGTGCCTGATGGGAGAAATATGTTGTACTGTAAGTCCCCCATGTAGTCCCCTCTGGGAGTGCCCCTGGGGAGGAACTCAGGAAACCCCTTGCCTGGGGACTTGTATAAATTGTCGTGCCGATTAAAGGATTTCAGTTGACTCCCAAAACTGTGTCTCGTCCGGTTATTGGGAGGTTGGGGATATTGCCTTGGTGTTTTCAGCGCTTGACTGTGGATTCGTTTCTGGACCAGCGGAATTCGTGGATTTAATATTGGCATTCCGCTACAAGTTTAACTCTACTGAGCTAACCAAACCAGGGTGTAATCAGGCTAATTTATAAAAGTGCTTTTTTTTTACTGAAATCTGATGTTTTTGTAAAATGAAACAAAAGGGGACTGTAACAAACCACAGGGGACGTGTTCAGTCCTGGAACTCAGGTGCAGTAACAGCTCTTCCTTACAAGCACGATCTTCAGAGATCCTGAAGTTGATAGCAAGATTCTATCGGATCAGTAATGGCACGGGGGCTTTAATAAAAATAACAGAAAAATCCAAGGCAAAGATATCTGAAGAAAGGGTCAAGCAGAAATTAGAGTCAGATAGTCCAGGGTCAGGCCAATCAACAATCAGCAAAATTCACAAGTCAGGAAACCAGCAAGGACAGGAAACACAGGGAAACAAACGCACGGAGTTCTGAGCCAGGCAGCAAAACAACCAAGCACTGACTGAAAGGTGTGCACTGCTTATGAAGGAGTAGCTCAATCACATAACCAGGTCTCACCTGTAGGAGGGGTTACCTGAGGTCAATGTGAGTTACTGTGGGACTCAGCCCCATCTTGGATGCATCATTATCCTGGCTCTGCCCTCAGCTCTGCCCTCCTCCACCCTGTGACATGCAGACTAGTCTCTTCATGAAGCGGCTGCCATCTTGGAATGCTGGAACAATCACTCCGAGTTCCCTGGCTGGGAATTGAGGTTCAGAGGATGCAGACTGGGGTGCGACAGCCACAGGCACTATGGCTGCTGAAGACTGACCTCCAGGCCGTTGCAGGTGCCCTGGGGCAGGTGAATAGCATCGACAAATGTGACAAAAACACACTCTTCACACATAAGCAATCTGAAAATTCTCACTTGAATCTCTCTCAGTCCTGCCCTCGCTATCCTCCCGCACACTTGACTCAGAGCACAGGGAAAGGGGCGGGATTGATCGCAATATGCACCCGTGCGCTGCCAGCATATAAGTATGGGTGGGGGGGGGGGTGGCGGCTCTCTGTTATTTTTGCATGTGAAGGTTGATGGCACCAGGCGCTAGTCTGCAGCTCTGTAAGTGCTCCCTAGCGCCCAGTGCCATCAACCAGCGGCACACAATAAACATAATTAGTCCTACATAGAGGGGAGGCACAAACCTCAGTAAAGCTTCTGCCGTCGCCCCCCTTATGCAGCGCCCCAAGCGGATGCCTAATCGGCCAATAGGACGCGCTGGCCCTGCCAATAGGTGGATCTCAGATGTAAACCTACAACTCCCATGGAAGCTGTAGTTCTACAACATCTTGGAATCTACCTTTTTGGTACCCTTGCTCTAGACAGTGACAGGAAGGCGGCCATTAGAGGTGGATAAACCCTGCAATGCAAATTTAGCATTTTCTAAAAAAGTGCAATGTTTTACATTACAGGATTAAAAGGACAAGGGCACTTGTGAAGTGGTCTGGGCGACTTTAGTGTCCCATTAAATAAGAACGGCCACTTAGGACTTGTTGTTTTATATTTACGTATTGCTATATTTATTTACAAGTGTGAGGTGTGTGGCGGCTACCCCGAGAGGATGAAGGGTTTTGCCACTTGAGACGTTCTTTTCCCCCTGTCCAGAGTGATGCTTTCTGATTTCCAAGGATAGGATAGCTCTTACAAGAGCTAGGTGATTATAGCATATATAGCTGGTCCCTACAATCATGAGATGAGACTCTATGATGAGGGTCAGCAGGAACTGAATTTTAATGGTGCCACACTGGCCTTTTATGACAATCCCCATGCAAGGGGTACGCCCACATGGACCTTGTTGGGTACTCCAACGCAAAGACGCAGACCAATTAGAACAGTGATTAAATGCACGACACTCCCATAACAAACATACAAACCCTCCCCACTGCCTGGGAAATAATTGAGTCAGATACTGTATCAATTCAATTATGTCGAGGCAGAAAAAAACACATATTTCTAAAATGTCCCAAGAGTACCCCAAAACACATAATATCCCCACCAACATATCCAAAAATCACCCAGATCAGTTCAAAGGTTCAGAAATTCTATGGAAGTCATTTATTTGACCGACCGCAGGCATGGTCCCATAGCCGAAAATAGTTGCAGAGAATCGCGGCTAAGTGCCGTTGGAGTACTGACTGCGAACCGTGAAGTCTTAAGGCAGAAAATAGTTCTATAGAATAGCGACCAAGTGCTGCTGGGAAACCGACTGGGAACCGCAAAGTTTTCATGCCGAAAATAGTTCCAGGGCATTCGCGGCTAAGTCCCCCTGAAGTCTATTCGCAGTTTTGGTCCATGCGAACAAGATGGCTGCCACCATGTGGTCGAATGGCACTTCGAATGGCTTTGGGAGTTCGAAGTGCCACTTCAAAAGTTCGAATTGTTCCAGTTAGAAGTCCAAGAGGCACAAACAGTGTCAGTAAGCAAGGCAGTGCAAAAATTAACAGTAAAAGCGCTAGGTGTAATCCATGAAGGAGGCATCCGTCACAAGGTGTAAAAATAAAATTAAATGTAGTAATCCATACTTCTTTATCCTGCTACTGGGTTCTTCTATTGTTGCTCACTGTCAATAATTAATATATGCTCTGTCCTTACAACCTGGCATTAGCATAAAGAAAGCAAAGCAAAAACATTTTTAGAAATTAAACAATATTTTTTTTTTTGTCTTCTTTAAGTTTTTGCCCTGGCCATGCCTTGTCTGAACTGGATTTTAATATAATTTTCAAAATCTTTAATAGAAATGTGAAAGAAAACAGATCATCAAGATCATTTAAACAAGATTTATACAAGTAGTAGGTGACTTTCCATGTTTTATTCAATGGTATAAATTTCCCTTTAAAATAATGTTACCACTAGGGGCAAAATAGGTACTGCTCTGTTTATATCTAGTTCTTGAAAGACTAATTAATTAGTTGTATTTTAGTTTCAATTGGGATTCTTAGTGACTGGTCAGGAAGGAAAATAAAGTGTGAGCAGGAGTTTCCTGTAATCATTCCTTTGCGATGACAATTGAATCCCTTTGGAACACAGAATGCTTTCCACACTTGCTTCTAATGGTGGCATCTACCTGCTGAACCGAGCATTTGTTTTTTTAAGGATACTGGAAAATTCCATTGACCTCTTCTATATAATATTTTAGTAAATAAGTGACATTTACATTATAGCAATATTTTTGCTAACATTGTTGTATATAAGATGTTTGCTGCTCTAGACCCAGCCATGATGACCGTCTCATCAGATACATTAGATGGTATATTTATTGATTAAAGTATGTATTAAAGGAATCACATATACACAAATATCACACACATGTATAATACTTTCATAAGTCCCCTAAAATAACATTAATTAATATAGTTTTGTTTTTTTAAATCAAAATGCTTAACATAGCCCTTTAAAAATTAAATTATATACCTGCGCATATCAATTATACCCTTCTTTGGACAGACTTCATTGGTTGAGAGTGTCATCTGGAACTCTTAGCCAATGAATCCCATCTAATCAGGGAAGAAGTTGACAATGCTCTTTCAGAATGAGGACTACCACTTCAGAAAAGGGTGTAACACCAATTCAATTCCTGGAGAACCAGCCTTATTTATTGAGTTCCCTGAATAGTGGTGATTCAATAGACCTCTACTAGAAGTACTAGATAGAACCTATACGGGGCTGTAACCTAGACGATAACTCACTAAAAGTTTGAATTCCTATATTTTGAGAATCTTTTTAACCCACAAAATGAAGGTAGGGTTTGTAGTTGTCCTCCACAGGGCTCGTAAAATGGCATCAGCTTTCTTATAATCTGTAGGCATCAAGCACTTTTTTTAAAAGAAGGAACTCCTCTGTGAGTCATACAAACTATTTAGCACTCTTACCTCCCTGAAAAATGAGAATTTCATAAACATAGAATCTTTATTTAAAAAAAATACTCATTTTGACTGTGTTGGAATTTCATTAAAATGTCAATCAAGATACACAGAGATAATGTAGGGACTACTTTGCCTTTGTATATTTCCTCTGCCTGATTTTCTAAGAGACTGGGCGGAGCTACAGTGTCGATCCCGACAGCTGTCACCAGTGACGGCTGCAGAAAACTGGCTCTGTCTATGGAGGATATTGTGGTCTTGCGGGATCCTCCTTGGACGTCAATACAGTACTATCACGCATGCTTAAGAGTTCTGTAGTGATGTTGGTGACTTGAAGTGGACTGGCTGGAGAAAGATCTCACCTTTACCATCATAATTTTACCAGACCACCAGTGGCAATGTCACCCTTGGGGGTCTCTGCAAATTCTACAAAGTCCCTAGATGGTGGCAGTGCCACTTTAAAACATTCTGCAACTCCCAGATAACTGAGTTCTATAATACAATCACCTGGAGCTCCACCACAACTGCAGAAACCTACCATCCAGCATCACCTTGGGACTCTACGGAATATTTGATGTAAGCGGTGAGAATTTGTATAATCGAGTGAGCAGCGTTTTTGGTGTCAGCCACAAGTAAATGATTATTTTTACCACTTTTAGTAAATGATATACAAGCCTTACCTTCTCCACCCCCAATTTCTTCTGATCCTTGGGGTTCCATTGGCAAATGGAAACTACAGCAGTCTCTGCACTCATGCCGGTATAGCTCCCTCCTTTCATATTAAGAAAGAAAGAAACGTGCACACTCTCACACTTTCAATCTAATTGGCTGTGAAATATATTTTATGCCAAAAATAAGATCTGAACTTGTACTTGCGGACAACTGATTTGAATGTCTAATGGTTTAAGTAACCGAATCGACTCCCTCCCAGGTGACATTCCAGTGATAAGCTTTGAATAGTATAAAATACTGTATGGAGAATATAACAAGGGAAGACAAAGGAGAATTTAAACTCATATACTAAAATGAAGACATTTAAAGTTGTGATTTAATGATATTGTGAAATCTTGTGGGATAACAAGCAATTTGTGTACTGGCCAAGATATGTGTAACTAAGCTTTAGTACAGATTGAATTAGAAAAAAGTATTATAAACTGGTGATGTAAAATATAAAAGAGGTATATATTTGTGTTTTAGTTAACATAGTATACTACAACAAAAAATACTATATCCCTCTATTATTATTATTTATAAAGCGCCATCAAATTCCGCAGCGTTTTACAGTGGGTGGACTAACAAACATATAATTGTTGGACGTACAGGAATAGGATAGAATTCATACATCAGGACTGACATATGCTAACATAAGTAATGGGAACAAGGTAGACTAGTTCCAAACTTGGGATCCAGACCTCATTAGCTACGTTGTCTGTCCCTTCCCCACTGGCACCAGTGACCACCACTACGATTCTTCAGGGTAAGGTCTTGTCCTCTACCCATTAAACAAGCAGATATTACCTCTTCTAACTACTTCTTCTTGTAGGATATAATCAATGCATCTGCAATATTAAATATTTAGCCTCTGAAACTTTGGTCCAAATTTAATATTGTTGGTTAAGCTTTCCAAATGATTTAATATATTTGGATAAATGATAGTTTTTGATATAATGATAGTGCTTAAAGAGGGCAAGTGCTTAAAGTGGATGGCATACAGCAGGTGTAAAGCAAATAACAGAAACAAAAAGGAGAAACCATAGCGAACATGCATGGCATCTTGTGTATGAGGCCCATGAGTAGAGGGTTTTATTTATATGGTGTTCTAGTATTAAAACTGGTGGGAACTTGCAGGAAACCAGCCTTGGGGTTGGTTACTGTGGAGCACGGCTACTGGCTATAGATATTGCCTAAGGTTGCGACAAGACTTGTATGTGTCAAATAATTGCTGGAGGGTCGGATATATTGATATATTTTTTACATACCATATATATTTTTGTATTTTAATATTTTGAAAAAATCATTTAAAATTTTTATCCAAAAAATATAAAATCATTTGGAAAGCTTATCCAACAATATTAAATCAAGGTCTTTGTTAGCTCCCCAATGTAACTTTCAACACTTACATGTGCTAGAAGTTAAATAGACTCTATATAGTGTTTTTCCATTATTTTCTTTACCCACTGTATACTTTATATCAGAGAGAGTATTGGCAGGTTAAAAATGCAGGTCATACATTGTTGTCAGAACAAAGCCCTGTTACAAATGTTGAAAAATGTCAGCACAGCTCAACAAAGGCTTGGACCTGGTCAATTTCACTGCTCCAAGTATGTCAGTTATTCATCAAAGACCATAACACTCTAGTGGTTATGGTTCTTGGAATGTTCCTTTAATGCAATAAAATGGTGCATTTACCTGCAGGTCCCCAAAAGTGCAGATGTGCTAGATGTGGTCCATGATGTATTTCTGCTACTGGCTGGAATCACATAGGATGTTCAATGCTTAATGCAAATAATGCTTACATTACATTGTCCGTACACTCTATGTGGATATTAATAATATTAGGTGCTTATGTGAGTGTTAAATCATGGTTAACAAAACAAAACCTTAACTGTATGTATCTGTCATACTGCTTGCCTATATAATAATTTATAATATATAAGAATAAAGTAAAGCTAACTGAAAAAAACTTTTTTTCTCTCAATTACTCTAATCGACTTCCCTGCAGCCTATCTGATTGTAAGACAATCTTTATTTTTCATGTGAGTAAATATTGTGCCTGGCTTACTCCTTTAATATTACTGATTTACAAAAACATGTTTTTTGCTGTCAGGCACGCTCTGCTCTTTAGTTCAATGAACTCAAATATCTATAAAGATGTTTTGAGCAATATGACCCCAATTTCTGACTGCAGAGCACATTAAAAATATTTTCATAATTAGCTTCTCTGCTACATTAAAAAGCTATGATGACCTCCTATTGTAAGTAAATCACAATAAGTACAGTTTGGAAACGTTTATGTTTAGCAAGAATGCATCGATGACTTACCTTTAAATGTATTTTACCACCTAGGCTAAGCGAGATCTGATAACCAGTCTCTTTTACCCCCTTGTTTATGTGCAGAGAGGGGGGAGTTAATATATGAAAGAGATGTGCAGTCTACCTTTCCTCATCTGCCCTTTCCCCATATATTGTTGAGGGGCTGTCTGGCTCCCTGTCATTAAGTGCCTCTCTAGAGCTAGGTCACAGTCATGAGAGTGATCTATGAAGCTCCAAACTTATCTCAGTTGTGCAACACTTGGAAAAAACCCATCACAAAAAAACCCAAACCATCACATTCTTGTGTATTTACTGATATAATTAATCCATTACAATTTGCCTCCCATCTACTGGGTTTTTAATATTATATTTCTGTTAGCGTGTAGTTTGATTTAAAAGCAAATTTCCCCTATGATACGAATATATGAGCAAAATTAAAAACTCCCTCTGAAATTAATGCACATTTACAATATAATAATAATAATAATTATATATATAATATATACACACAAACAGCTCAATTAAAGGGGATCTGTTATTTAGTTTAGCACAATCCAGTGACTAAATACAACTTAGTTATAGGTTATACTGTTTTCAAGAGTCAAATCTCCACTAGCATGAAATGCTGCATACACAGGCTCCTTGCGCCAAAACCACATTTAAATACTGAAGTGGTCATAGTGCTTGGAGTAACAATTTTAATGATACAGCTAGGGGGAACATCATTTTGATGACAAACGTTATAAGGTGTACAAAAGAGATGAACACAGTGGGCGGGGCCTGACAGCCAAGATGGCCAGACGTGTCTTGAGAGCTCTGGCATGGATGATCAAAATTTCAGCATTTACTACCTTTAATCGTGATATTTCCAGCCTTGTAAGAAGATGGTCTGTTGCTGAAACAAGAGGGAGTTGGGATCTACAAATTGTAGTCGAGCAGTACCAATATTGGAGAATGAGGCCTGGTGTGGATTGCGGCCTGGTGACCGGGAGAGGCGGCCGATCTCCTGACAGAGTGCCCGATCTAACCAGCAGCTCGTCTACAGCCCCGCTGCCCCCCCCTTTGGACCACTGGGGAAACATACTCACCTGCAGCACTGATCTTCCCTCAGAAGTCAAAATCCGCATGGCGACTTTAAGATGGCGACCGTGCCACAAACTCTACAGTATCGGGAAGACTCAGAGATCCAGCGGTGGAGAGAGCATTTCACGGCACAATTTTACCGGATCTGCCAGGCGTTTTAGAGGCGCATACAACGTAGACCTCCAATTCAAGCTTTGCCTGCTAAGATGGAGGAGGTGCCTGTTCCCTGTTCCAGCTCTGGACCGGGGCCCCATCTGAACGTGCGCTAAACTCGCCGACCACGCTTTGGGGCAAAGCTCTGTGACAGGAGACCTATCTCCACTTCGAGTGGCTGAACTGAGGCTGTTCTGTGAGCCGCCGCAGCCTGCGTCCACGCTTTCAACATCTCCCCAAAGGAACACAGTAGAAGGGACGGCACAAACAGCTGTGGAGAAAAAAATATCTCCGCTCCCAGCACAGCCTGCCTGCAGCAAGCATCGAGGTGCTGCATCATCGAGCCTCGCTTACCGTTGCAATCAAACGCACACTGAACTGCCTGGTGCCCATGCTCGTTCAGAGAAGCCTCTTTGACTTATTACCTTCTAGACCAGCCTTGCCACTGATAGGGATTGGCTGATTTAGGTTCTGGGACCATCGCTTAGGCTGTGCATATTTCAGCTACTTACTGTGGACAGCCGCCACTTGATCTCTATAACAGATGCACAACGAGCCATTATTTCTGCTTTATAACATGCCTTATATTCCTCTCCATACCTAATGCCTCAACTGTTGTAGTGCAGTAGCAGATAGAGTTTAGGAGCCTCATTGGTAATTTTTAGGCAACCTGTTTTAAACAAACTTCATTAACCAATGCATAGCGAATGTCTGTTTAATCTGCTAGTGTAACTTAGAAGCAAAATCCAAATAGGTTATGGTGGGGAAAAATTGTGATTGAAAACCCCTTCCACCTGAAGTCTGTGGATAGTTAATACAATGTTAAACAAAAATCTGCACACCAGTCAAGCCATAAGACTTGCTTTTCCTACAGAAATCCCAAATGGATTTTGCTTCCCAAGCACTACCAAGCCTCAATAAGCAAACCAGTAACCAACCTCATGCTGAAGAGTTGATTAACAACGAAACAGCTGTCCATGAGTGGTTCACTGGTTTTGCATCTTTTCCTAAATTGTGTTCCAAGCAGTTGTATACTGCAAACACAGATTAAAAAGAATACATGTTTAAAATGGAATGAGGCAAAAATTTGATTCTTTGTTAAACTGATTTGCATATGCCCACCCAGAATCCTTTGCGGTTTTAACATCACTGCAGATTTGGGATTTCTGTGGGAAAAGCAAGTCTTATGGCTTGACTGGTGTGCAGATTTTTGTTTAACATTGTATTAACTATCCACATTGTAACTTAGACATATCTGTTCTACTAGTGTTCTTTCTATTCTTGATTTTCCTTTAGAATGAGGGTCCAATGTTATATCCGCGACATAAATTATGCACTGATTCACCACTTGTTTAACAATAGAGCAATACCACTTACTCTAAGGGCATATATTTTTTTTCTCCTTTTGTTTTTCCTCAAATTATCTCACTAGAAATGCACTAGTCTCCTCATTTATGTTCTTTTACTTTTAAAAAATGTGTAGTATTATAGCATGCCCTGTAACTGATCTGATATGTCTTTGGAATGCTTGAAAATGCTATTGGGGCATTGCATGCCCGATTTTACTATTATGCACGCCAAAAATAAAGAATTAAAAAACAAAAAAAAAGAAATGAACAGAAAAATCTTTGTAATAAAATAACAGTAAAGTGGATAGTGTCCACTAGACTATTCAGTCTGCAAAGAATATGGGTAATGTCCAAAAAGTAGGTCCTTCACATAAAATATTTCAGGCAGTTGACAGCACATATGAGTCCGGAGAATTAACAATCTATACAAAGGGAGTAATTTTGGCAGGGTCCCAGTTACATGAAGAAATGTCTTCACCAAGAACCCACCAGGTTTTGGAGATGGCCTTGATATGTCTAAAGGTTTCTCCTCAGATTATGCGTAAATTCTAAATTCTGTGCCACCAGTTGGTGCATTTAAATTGTGGGTAGAAGTAAAGCAGAAGCATAAAGGGGAATAGAAGGAAGGTGCTCTTTCGCTGAGCGTGGTCAACGGACACACTCGGCCAATGAGCTGGTCCCGCACGGCAAAGCTTAGCTCAGTAGAACTGAAACTTTCTTGTAGGAGTTTTTGGCTCTACAAGAGGTAGCACCAGCATATGAAACTGTTGAACTGCTTACACTTGGAGGTGTCAGGCCACACCAAAACAGATAACTCCCAGTCCTGGGGAGGGAAAAAGAAATGTGTCACTCAGGGCTTATAGCACCTTTGTGGTCAATACTTGATCTGTGTTATCTGTTTTTTTCCCTCTCAATCAGCAAACAAAACAAAAGCTAAAATAACTGTAAACTAACATATGTAGAAATTAACAGTTAGGAATTAGCAAAGTGCTTGGACTGGTATGAGGGTCCACATTCGATCCTCATTTACTTCTAGGGATGAAAGGTGCTGTTCTCTCTGGGTCCCAGGTGTGTGCAGCTGTCGATGATGAGAACGTTTCTCTGAAAACCCAGGGCCTGGAGAAAAGTGTCAGCTTCCGACATAGAAGTCAGTCGCACAAGGGAGCCATCTTTCACTACCGCAAAACTCCTGCGCTTCTCAGATGACTGGTGATGGGGCTCACAGTCCTTCTCCATTGTAGTGTGTTTCTTGATAAATCCTGATAGAACATTAGTTGATCAGTCTCGAAGCTGATGGGAGTTTTGTCTGTCAGGGATTGGCATATGACAACTGAGTCCCGAGTGGCTGAGGTGGGGGCCCGTGAGGATTTGTTGATCCCCAAAAATTGTCAGTCTGATTTTCCTAGCTTGGATAGCCGGCGGTAGTAATGTGGTAGCTTACCTGAGTCGACAGTGTCGGGGATACCATGTTTTTTGAGGTTAGTTTGCTGGCTTCGGTCATCCAGACTGTGTTAATGTCAGCCTGAAACATCTGCTGCATGTTGTGTAGAAGGTCTTGAATGTCCTGTTTTGTAGCCAGCGATTTTACCTCTTTGGCTGAAGGAGTTTTTGATGGACCTGAGGGTTCTTTTGTGTGAGTATCTGAGCAGGTGGATCCCGCCTTGTGGTCAGACTCATTGGCCATTTTGGGGGCCGCAGGGTGCTGCAACATGGTGCCGATGTCTTAGGTGTTTCGCTCACGTTTGCCTGTGTTCACTGTGTTCTGCGACCCATTGCAGTGGATTCACTGACCTGGTGGTATTTAGGCGGATGGTAAGTGTCTGACATGTCAGAAAGGCCACACAGCACTCTGGAACAGGGCTCCTGAGTTGAGAAGGCCCGAGTAGGCCCTGATTTTGCGGTGCACTTTTCTGCCGTTTGGCTGAATAGGAACAGCATTGGCTGGTGGCTGAGGGTAAGTAGAACACCTACGGGTGATTTCTGGGACTTGAGGCTGTAATTTGGTCAGGAATTTTGTATTTATTGTGTATTAATATTGGTTTTGTATTTTATTGTACCCTAATGTAACAACGCAATGATTTGTGGACCCAGGACATACTTGAAAACGAGAGAAATCTCAATGTATCTTTCCTGGTAAAATATTTTATAAATAAATAAATATTGGCGTTTGTTTGCTGATATTATCGGAGCTCAAGCGAGGTGCATCCTGTCACCTCCACTGTTGTGTCCTGGCCCCCTCTTTAAAATTAATTTTACTGACGAATTAAGTACTTACACCTGGACTGATATATTAAATCTATCAAAGGCAGCCAGGCAGATGGTGTCAAGCTATACTATATGACATCATATTATTTCAGTTGTGTCCTTCATGATCATATGGGGCACTGCAAGTAATTTAAGCATTTATTATGAGAACTGTGCAGAATTATTATTATTATTCATAAAATGACAAAAAAAAATCACCAGTGCTGTACAACAGGTGCACTAACAAATAAGTATTTGCAACAATTCAAGTTGGACGCATTAGAGCAGTGTGTGGACCATGCTCAAACAAGCTTACCTAATCACTGATATCATGAAACTGAGGTTCTGCAAATGTAGTCTACAGTAATCTATAATGAATGCATAGACCTCAACACTTGGTAAAGGTCTTTGGACTACAAAACATGAAATTATAGTGAAATGAAAGCCAAATTGCAAACTTCAACCAAAGGTGTTCATTTTGAAAAATTCTCCAATTGTGCTAAAGTCACAACTTGGCAATTTTAATTTGTAATTTTACTTTTAATTCATTACAATTGAAACACTACTCTGTGTTTAGTGAATAAACCGTATAGTCTGTGTAGATAGTTTGTGAGAAAGCATCCTTTGAAGTTGCAAAGCATGTTCACATAATTTGGTATGTGGCTATGTCTCGCTCTCTCTCCCTATCACCTCCCAATATGCACAGTTAGCACTTTGAATATTTTACTTCTTTTTCTACCTCTATGTATTGTTAGTACTTGGATACTAATATGGATACTCAGTAAAGTGAAAAAATACTTGTTGTTAGTACTTTAATTATTTTGTTTTTTGGGGGGGCTACCATAATATGCATCCCTTAGAAACTATATTAGTGACTTTGTTAATGTGTGCTGCCTTTATGGCAAATCAGTGCTATTGCAGCATGTAATGGGGAAGCAGTGGTACATCCGAAGTTTTCCAGAGCACTTACAGTCTGTCTACATGGTACAGAAAGGCCGTTTATGACCCACTAGTTGGAGTGCTGAGATTTCCACTGTTCATTGAGAGATAACAATTAGGAAACTGCAAACTAGCAAGTGATAAATGAGTGGGGTGCATGAGTTGTTTTACTTCTATCTCAAGACAGATGATGAGATCCTTATCTCCCACTCCACTGGTTTCCAGCAAGACAAATAGCCTCTTCAGATAGCCTCATCTCAACAAAATTGAACACTTCCCTTCGAAAGTTTTCTCTTACAGAGATATTCAATATACTTTGAATGGCATCAAACTGGAATCCGAATGGCATAATTGAGGCTAAAATAATCAAGCAGTGACTATATCTGAGTTGGGTATACTTGCATATTCAAAGTTTAGTGAACAGCATGGTTACTGGACAAATCTATATATGTGTGTGTAGACTGTAAGCTCGGTTGGGCAGGGTCCTCATCTACACACTCATACACTGACCAACACACTCAACAATAAATGAGACAATTATCATTTTGTAATTGTGTCATTTATTGTTAAATTTCCCCACTTTCATATTATTGTACAGTGCTGCAGAATAAATAAAAACAACACGTTTTGGCTAGAAAACCTTCTTTAAGTACTAATTCCAAGTTCTCACTTAAATACCTAACAAACAAAAAAGTCCATCTGATCAGATGATGTCACATCCTCCCGGGTACTATACGGCGCAATCATACAGTATGGTAGTACATTGCGGCACCACTCTGATACCCAATGTGACGCCATGTTCACTGTCATTCTCCCAACCTTCAGCTTTTGTGGGGCGTGTGGGGGGGTGGGTGACCTGACTTCTCACAGAGATGGACGCGTTAGCGTTAATCACAGCGATTAAACGAGCGGATCTGGATAAATTCATGCACAAAGTTGCTTACAGAAGTGCCCTTCATTATGGCACAACGATCAACAAAAAAACTAAAACCAAAGACCGCATCTCCACAAATTACAGCCTTATCGTCACCGCCAATCCGCGCACAAGATGATGCCGACAAGCCTACATCCCCAGAATCCAGCTCTGATAGGAGTGACGATACCTCTATCTCAACGAAAGCCCAAGTACCAACAACGGACTCATTGGTCCAAAAAATGCTATGGAGACTGCAAACATCACTGCAAGTAGAATTTGACAAATTGTTAGAGCAGATATCCAAGCTCACGGAGAGCGCACGGTACAGTTTGAAAACATTAGATGTGCCATGGTGGCTGATTAGGTGCAAAGCATTAGGGAAACATTCACCCACTCAGCTAATAGTTTTAAGCTCTGCCACCAAATGGTTGAAATTCATACCAAATGCTGCAAATCTGGGCCAAAAGGCTTCAAATCAATGCCCAGATTTTTTAAAGCAGCCAGCAGGCAAAAGCCCCTCGGCGGCACAAGGATTAATTATGTGGACAACCACTAATCAGAGCACTCTGACAGGCAAGTCTTGAGAGAAGAATCACTTCTCTCCAGATTTCCCTGTCAGAGAACTCTGATTGGTTCGCTTACTAGTCAACCATTTAGAGTACTCCTACTGATTACATAACTTTAGACATTTTCCCACACAATTTGCCACTATCGGAGCCTACGTAAAGCCCTCCATAGATAAGAGACTGATTTTATTGTGGCATGTTTTAACATTTCTTCATCATTTTTATTTTTTTTGTGAATTTTTGACATTCACAAAACAAACATTGACATTTATGAATTTTTATTTGCACTTTTTTAGGGCAGAAGATAAGTTAGAAAAAAGACATTAGATGGGTAAGTATAACTTTTATTTTTAAAAGTATTGGATGTATTCCCCCACTCACTATAATTAGAGTGAGGGCTTTGGGGACTATAGCATGTCTACCCCATCTTCTTTAATTAATTACAGCGCCCACCCACCGCTATTCTGACACACTAGATCCTTTACTGGGCAGAGGTAAGGGCAGGGGGTGGACAGTGATTTGTTCAATCCCAATTACATATTTTAAAGTCTGTCAAATTTTGTCTGTGGGTGTGAGTACAAGGGGAACTATCCCCCCATTATTTCTCAGGCTCCATCCGCCATGGTTGGGGCTAATTTAAGACATCTAGCAGACATGCTGCCACCTGCCGTATGGCTGGTGGGGGGATAGGGAGGTGTTAAAACTATGGGTGTCTTATTGAGCGCCATAAGCTATTTATTTATTTATTAGGAATTTTCTTTTTTTAAAGGAACACTATAGGGTCAGGAACACAAACATGTATTCCTGACCCTACAGTGCTTAACCCACCATTTAGGTGGCTTGCCACCCTTAGCCCCCCTATAAAAGTTTAAAACTCACCTTATTTTCATCATCAAAATGGCAGAGTTTTAGCCAATCTAATGCTTTCCTATAGGGAATAAAAGTATTTTTGATGTTACAATCTCCCTTAAAGTAGCACTGTCACGTCATACTTACCTTTTTCCAGTCGCTTCCTCTTCTCTTCCTCTTCCATGCTCTGTCTTTGTTTTCTTCTTTTTTCATCTATTTCTAAACAAAACCAAATGGCAAAGCAGGGACTTTGTCTACCCCTGTCAAGAAGTGTCAACCTCACAACCATCACCAGTGATGGATGCAGGAATTTGACAAGGATGCTGAGTTCAGCAGTGACATTGGAACATGGTGCGCAGAAGAGGAACCGTCGGAAGATGAATGTGGCGTCTGCGAGATATAGGTTCGGGTAAGTATTACGCACATTTAGCTGCCCTGGCCACAGGACCAACAGCGGTGATGTCACCCTCGGGGGTCTTTGCAAAGTATGCTTAGACAATGACAGTGGTGCTTTAAACTTTGTACAACATGTAAAAACATGGATATATTTACTAAACAGAAAATTGTAGAAGTGTCAAAATGCTAATTTTAGGATAGAATAGTCAAGCTATGATGACTATAGCTGAGATAGCTTTGGAAAAATTCTCCAAAGCAAATCAAAATCTATTTGTCACTGAAGTTTAACCCCAGGAAAATCAAGAGTTACTCTTATTTAAGAAATCTAAATAACCTTTTAATGAACTTTGCATTGAATTCTCTGTGTCATATTTGGACTGCATTTGATCTTAAATTACTGCAGTAAATGCTGTGTGATGAATTCCTAAGTATTTTCATTTCTTGACTGTACTGAGGCCAATATGCCACTTTGTAAACAACTCCTAAAGAGACATTAAACGTTTTTCAAAATTATTTTTGTTACAAAACATTTTAGATTAAAAAAAAAGAATGTAATTAAAATGGTCTACAGGTCTCAAAGGTTACACTTTCCCACAGGGCCACCACCAGAAATTTTGGGGCCCCTAACTGAGCTCAGGGTCTGGGCCCCTGGGGGGCCTGCCTCCAAAACCGCCCACAGAGACCGCCTCCAAATCCCGCCCACAGGAATACACACACAGACACAAACACATTCACTGATACAAAAGGACACAGATACACACACATACACACTGATACATACTAACAGACACACATACTGATATGCATATAGGCATACATACTGACACACACATACTGAGACATACACACATGACAGACACATATTAACATACATACAGGCACACATGCATAAGGACATACAGACACATTCATAATGACATACATACAGACATTCATACTGGCATACATACATTCAGACAGACAGACAGACATACACACATTCATAATGACATGCAGACATACACACATAATAACATGCATACAGACATACAGACATGCATAAAGACATACAGACACTGACATCCATACATACATAATGACATACATACACACAGACATAGACATACATACAGACAGACATTCATACTGGCATACATACTTTCATACAGACAGACAGACATACACACATTCATAATGACATACAGACATACATACATACATACAGACATGCATACATACATACAGACATGCATACATACAGACATACATACAGACAGACATACATACATACAGACATGCATACAGACAGACAGACATACATACATACATACAGACATACAGACATGCATACAGACAGACATGCATACAGACATACATACATACAGACAGACAGACAAACATACATACAGACATGCATACATACAGACATGCATACAGACAGACATACACACACACACAGCTCATTTTCCAGCCACCCTCCTGTCTCTTACCTTGTCTTTGCAGGAGGGTGGCTGGGGCTGATGGGACTGGGAGTCGGCTGGGTCTCCCTCTTCATTGCCGGGCGCCCCCGCCCCTCCGCGCGGCAGCATTTTTTTTTTTTTAAAGGGGCCCAGTCACGCTATACCACGGCCACAGCGCTGACCGGGCCCCTGAAGATATGGGGCCCATCGGGTGGCCCTAAGTGCACAGACCCAGTTGCTGAAGCTTGACTAGGGTCTCTGAGGACTTCTTCGACCGGATCAGGCTGCAGTGATTATAGGTCAGGAGACCTACTCTCATGTAAAGCAGATACTATAGTTTTCCCCCTACTCATTAGAGGAGTCTGAATGTAGGGAGAAGAATAGTCTTTATTGCACACCACACAGTTCTTTACACATTTCACTCCCCAGTGCCACTCTGTCTGGGAAATTAATTATATTATCCCCAGCTAACACAATCAGCTCCATTTTGTGCTCTCACCGTCCTGCAGGCACAGCACACAAAATAAAAAGATAAAAAATGACTGCGCCAATAGACAATATAAAAAATAAAAATAAATAGATATTTGGAACAAACAAGAAATAAGTCAATGTAATAGTCCTCACATATAATAGCCTCTTGATAGTAGACGTTTTAGTCTTTAGTACAGCAAGGACTTTTCTTTGGGTAGGGCAGCTGTCTTCATTTTCGTGTTGATGTATATAGAAAGGCAAAAGCTGTAAGGGCGGAAATAATGTAATACGTAAGATCTAGTTATCACACTCACATTTTATAGAGCCTTAGCCAGCTCTAGCGTATATGTCATGCAATGGTATAATCCCCACTTATAAGATGTATTGGAGGTGTCCGTTTGGTTAACAATGACAGGAACCCAGGGAGAAATAGATAAGGCGACAGATAGTGCTCTCAATATAACAAGTGATGTATATGATAAAACTAGTTAAAATATACTCACAAATATAGAGCAGACTAACTGCTCTATGATGACAGCATTAGTGGTTTGATCCTCATCTAGGATTGCTTTGGAGTAGAGATAAAAGATGCCAGGAAGTATGAAAACAGTATTCAAACTAAATAAAAAAGGTAATTGGCACAGTACACAAGTGTAGTGACCAAAATCCTTTACTAGTTAAAATATAAAGTAGTAACATCCATTAACGCATTTTTACAAGTATGGCTTTTTCAAATAGAGTTTTTTACTCCATTTGAAAAAGCCATACTAATGAAAATGCGTTAATGGATGTAACTACTTTTTTATTGATTGTCATAGCCCTTTTTTATCTTTTGATTTATGTATATTCTCTAAAGGGTTTAGAGGGATTCCCCTTTTAGGGTTGCTGCCCTTTTCTGTTGATTGGAGCTAAACCATATTTTGTATTCACAGCACACAAAACAGCTGGCAGATTCTTTTTCCTTGTACCGTATCCCCACACAATATATATCAATAGAAAGCTCGTAACCAAGCACCTTCACTGTCCAAATAGCTCCCTGATGGAAGAATCCACAAAAGCTAAAGCGTGTTGAAGTATTACTAGGTCCCGGCTATTCTCTAATCTGGCAATGAGTTTCAGGAGTGCAGTGGCTTAGTCCCAATCTCCAGGTATCCTCTGATGTCACCACGACCTCCCCTCCAAATAGCACTCTATTTGGAGGTTGGGGGACCTAGCAGTACCCACCTAAAGATTTACTTGACTTTAACAGTTCCAGAGTGTTCCAGAGGGTATTTCCTGGTCAGGCATTTAAAGTATAAAACAAGTCCTGGTGATCCCCAGAGGTCCTCAAGTCTGGCTTGGAAGCACAGTAGTGCCTCATTTCCACTGAGCGGATCAGTTCTGGTAGGTACAGTTTGGAAGGTTTAGAATGGACCAGCCCATTCTGGTGAGCGTTTCCACTGCAAGTCAGACCTTTCAGGGCCATGCAGGGTTTAAAAAAAATGCTCTTCCTGTCCACCAATCAATGGATTGTATAGTAGCTCTGCCCTAACCGTTCCATTTCCTATGGCCCTACATCTGAAGCAGGACCCTGAATGGATCGGTACGGTTCGCTTGTATGGACTACTTTCATAATGGAAAATAGCAAACCGTACCAAACCGAACCGATCCGCTCAGTGGAAACGAGGCATAAGTATCCACAGTGACAATAGCGCTTTATATGGGCTCTTGGTACAAGGCCCATAGTCTGTGGGCAGGAGGCTGAACTTCAAGCTTCTCTAAAAGTAAATGGCTTGGGAGCTTCCATCACATATCTCCCCAAAGGGTAGACTAACCAGGTACAAGACCTCCAATCAGTGACCAGACCCAAAAAGTCCATCCACCCTGGCATCCTCCTGGACAAAGCTTTACTGTATAGCTCTGCTATGCAGTTGGAGAGTGAGGCTAATTGCTAACTGAAATTCCTCTGGCCACTAGGGAGAGCAGCTGGCGACCTCTACCTCCTCTCCCTGGAGTTTATTCTTGCTGCTAGGGAACATGTATGGCTCCCTGGAGCCCAATCTGCCAATTTTTTGAAGGAGTGGAGACTGGGTGAGCATCTAATGGAGGAGGGAAGTGAGTTCACAGGAACGGTGCAACCCTCGAGAAGTCTTGAAGGCGAGCATCAGAGGTGGGAGTACGGACAGAAGAATTATGTGAAGACAATGACAGTGTTGCTTAAAACTCTGTACAACATGTAGAAACAAGGGAATATTCACTAAACAGAAAATTGTAGGAACCTGAGTATCAAAATGCTAATTTTAGGATGAAATAGTTAATTTATTATTATAGATGAGATAGCTTTTGGAAAAAAATCTAAGTTAACTATGTGAGCTGAAACTTTGCTGTTTGAAGATTATTTTATTTTGCTTTACTCATTGATATTCATGTTTAGTTAATAAACCACATTATTAAAAGACTTCTAAATCTATTTGTCACTGACGTTTAACCCCAGGAAAATCTGCAAGAGTTACTCTTATTTGAGCAATCTAAATAACCTTTTAATGAACTTTGCATTGAATTCTCTAGGGTCATATTTGAGTTGCATTTGATCTTAAATTACTGCAGTGAATGCTGTGAGATGAAAATACTTAAGTATTTTTATTTCTTGACTGTTCTGAGTCCAATATGCCACTTTCTAAACAACTCTTAAAGAGATATCGCTTGGAGGAAAGACAAGACGGAGGGTGGGGGGTATGATAGAAACATTTTAATACATTAAGGGAATCAACACAGTAAAGGAGGGAAGTATATTCAAAAGAAGAACTAGCACAACAAGAGGACATAATCTTAAATTAAAGGGACAAGGGTTTAAAAATAATATCAGGAAGTATTACTTTACTTAGAGGGTAGTGAATATATGGAATAGCCTTCTAGCTGATGTGGTAGAGCAGGGATAGGCAACCACTCCAGGTGTTATGGACTACATCCCAAATAACGCTCTTGCACCCATAATGCTGGCAAAGCATCATGGGAGGTGTAGTCCAAAACATCTGCAGTGCCGAAGGTTGCCTATGCCTGTGGTAGAGGTTACTACAGTGAAAGAGTTTAACCCCTTAAGGACCAAACTTCTGAAATAAAAGGGAATCATGACATGTCACACATGTCATGTGTCCTTAAGGGGTTAAGCATGCATAGAATAGGGATAAGGCTATCCTAGATATAAGATAAGGCCAGGGACTAATGAGAGCATTAGTAAATTGGGTTGAATGGTCTTATCTGCCCTCACATTCTATGTTTCTATGACATTAGAGGAACACTATAGTCACCTAAATTACTTTAGCTAAATAAAGCAGTTTTAGTATATAGATCATTCCCCTGCAATTTCACTGCTCAATTCACTGCCATTTAGGAGTTAAATCACTTTGTTTCTGTTTATGCAGCCCTAGCCACACCTCCCCTGCCTATGATTGACAGAGCCTTCATGAAAAAAAAAAACTGGTTTCACTTTCAAACAGATGTAATTTACCTTAAATAATTGAAGATTATGCTAGCGCTAGTGTACTTATAATCTTAATTTTAGTAATGACAGGAGGCGAGTATTTTGCATATAACTCTCTTTACTAACTCCACATAGCAGTAAAGAAAAGTGAAAACATTAACCAATCAAAATGCAGTAGGAGGTATAGTATTCACAGTGATGAGGCTCCTCCCCCTCTTTCGAAAGCGACATCAAAGACAAATATAGAAAACGGATAAAGTCTTGAAACATAAAGTCTTGAAACATGCACCAACGGGTGACTTTCCACATACGAAGTCCTAGTGGCTGAAGGACGGTCCAAACGTGTCCATCCTGAGCATGAGATGTAATGTCCCAAAGTTATGCTGAAAAAGAACGTGGAGAAGGTTAGGTACCGATCTGGCAACTGTTTGCAGTAATGTAATAAACCCAACACAATTTCCACCGAACTGATGTAAAACTAGATGAAAAAACTAGTATAAATATGACAGTAAACGATAACAATGATCTAACTAAACAAGGTACAAGCCTGAGTCATACAAGATGAGTAGGAAGATAGAAGAAGTAAGGAATACACGGAGTAAGTATACTTACTTGGATCCTTATCCCCCAAGGGTGTGGAGGGTGGGAAAATACTCGCCTCCTGTCATTACTAAAATTAAGATTATAAGTACACTAGCGCTAGCATAATCTTCAATTTTACCACATGACAGGAGGCTTCATATTTTGCATTTTTAACGCTGAAGCAGGAGAGACGTGGCTGCCCCCGCATTCGGTCGGAAGTAGAAGGTCCGAAAGGTCGATTCTCGTGACCAATCTGCAGCTCGTAGGATGTCTGCCAGGGATGCGCCTGCGGTGAAAGCCGAAGAAGCTGCCGCCCCGCGGACGGAGTGGGCTCCGAAGGTTTCCTCTACGCCTGCCAGGGACAGAATCCATCTTACCCATCTGGCCAGGGTGGTGGTAGAGACGGGAACGTGTGGTCTAACGTAGGACACCAAGAGTTGGCCCGTAGGGGAGTCCCGCAAACGGGTTGTGACCTCTACGTACCGATGTAGGGTAGATACCACGCAGAGAAGCGGTTCTGTAGGAAAAAAGGGGTAGAAGACCGATGTGGAGTCGGATTTCGTACGGCGTGAAACTTGGAAGGTAACTCCCTCCGGGGAGACCGAAAAGGCATCGATGTCGAATGCTCGAACGTCCGAAACTCTGCGGAACGAGACCAAACAAAGTAGGAGCGTCAGTTTGGCTGATAGTTGTCGGAGTGAAAGTCTGTCATTGTCTGGCCAGTCCCTCAGGAACTGTAGGACGTTTTTGACGTCCCATAGTCGGGAATATTTAGGTTTCGGAGGCCTCTGAAGTCTGATGCCCCTGAGGAGACGGCATACCAACGGGTCTTTCCCGACGGGGATCCCCTGGGCTGGAACGTGGGCCGCCGAAATTGCGGAGCGCACTACGTTGAGGGATCGGTAAGATCGGCCCTTGGAGAAGAGATGCGAGAGAAAATTCATGATGGCTGTTATAGGTGCAGTAAAGGAATCAAAATTCCGCTCACTGCACCAAGTAGACCAGGAGCTCCATGCTGATAAGTAACATCGTCTGGTTCCTGGTGCCCATGAGTCCCATAGGAGATCTAGAGATGTTTGCGATAACTCTTCGGTTTGCCAGGCTCCCCTGAAAGCGTCCAAGCCACCAGCGTGAGACGGTCTTCCAGGATGAGCGGGTGTTGATTCCCTCTTGGGTCCGTAAGGAGCGTCGGATAGGACGGTATGAGGAGGGGATCTCTGTAGGATGACGCTATAAGATCCGGAAACCATGGTTGACCCTGCCATAGGGGTGAGATGAGGAGCAGGGATCCGCGTTGGGTCTTCAGGTATTGCATCGTCCTGGCTACCATGGCGAATGGGGGAAAGGCGTACGCCCCCAAGGGTGGCCAAGGTTGGAGAAACGCATCTACCGCCTTGCTCTCTGGGTCTGGGAGCCAGCTGAAGTACTCGTCTGTCTGCCTGTTGTTGCGTGACGCAAAGAGGTCCAGGTGGAGGGGACCCCTTCTGACCGAAAGGCGCTGGAAGATCGCTGGGTCCAGTTTGCAGTCGCTGCTGTCCCGCCAGTGGCGTGAAAACCAGTCCGCTGTCAGGTTCGTTTCTCCCGGGAGGTATTCTGCCATGAGGGAGATTTTCCGGGGTAGACAAAAGTCGAAAATTTCCTTCGTGATCTCTGAGAGGAGCCTGGATCGGGCTCCTCCCAGACGATTGATGTAGCGGACCGCTGAGATGTTGTCCATCCGGAGGAGGATGCAGCAGTCTGTCCGGTCTCTCGCTAGGCTGCGGATCGCAAACGACCCCGCTAGGAGTTCTAGGCAGTTTATGTGAAGGTTGGATTCTTGGGAAGTCCAAGTGCCTCCTGTCGATCTGCCCTCGCTTGTGGCGCCCCAGCCCCACAGGCTGGCGTCCGATTCCAGAACTATGTCGGGTGCATTCCCGAAGATGGCTCGGCCGTTCCAAGCTTCCATGCTGTCCAACCACCATCCGAGTTCTTCCCTGACTTCTTCCGTTACCGGAATGTTTTGGTTGTAGGAAGGGTTCTGACGGAGGAAGGAGGCCTTCAGGCGTTGCATCGCCCTGTAGTGTAGTGGGCCCGGGAAGATTGCCTGTATAGATGCGGACAGTAGTCCCACGATTCGAGCCAGGCTGCGGAGTGGAATGGTGTTGCAGCGGATGACTCTGCGTAGTTCCTTTTTGATGGCTGTGATCTTTGAGATCGGGAGCCGTAAGGTGCTGGTCTTGGAATCTATCTTGAAGCCCAGGAAATATATCGTCTGGGCTGGGAGCAGCTCCGATTTTTGGTAGTTCACCACGAAGCCTAGGGACGTCAGGAGTTGAATGGTATATCGTGTGTGTTGTGTTAGACTGTACCTGTCTGAGGAAAATAGTAGCAGGTCGTCCAGGTAGATAATGCAACGAATTCCTTGAGTTCGTAGTTGTGACACTACCGGCTTGAGGAGCTTGGTGAAGCACCACGGTGCTGAGCTGAGGCCGAAGGGGAGACATGTGAACTGCCAGGGTTGGTCTTGCCATAGGAATCTGAGAAATTGGTGGCAAGACCCATGGACGGGGACCGACAGGTAAGCGTCTTTGAGGTCCAGTCTCGTAAACCAGTCCCTGTCTTGGAGTAGATCTCTCAGCAGGTGAATGCCTTCCATTTTGAAGTGCCTGTACGTTACAAAAGCGTTGAGTCCCTTCAAGTTTATAACCGGACGGAATTCTCCTGATTTCTTTTTTACTAGAAAAATGTTGCTGAAGAAGCCCATGCTGTCGTGAGCCGGTTCTATCGCTCCTTTCGCCTTGAGCTCCCGTAGTTCGCCGTCGATTAGGCGGCGGTCCTCCTCGGAGCATTGAATGGGATGCGGGTGCGCAAGCTGGTAAGGGGGTTCTACGAAGTCGATGACGTAGCCCCGAACCGTCTGGAGGATCCATGCGTCCGTGGAGATGGTCGTCCAGTTCTGAAAAGACAGAGCAATACGACCTGCAGTGTAAGGGGTAAGCGAAACTAGAGATACTAGATTGCTTACCTGTGGGGAAGCGTGCTCTGCCACGGTTACGAGGTCCTCTGCCTCGGTCTGCTCCTCGGGTATAGGAGAAGGGTTGCCTGGAACCCACTTCCAGGTAGAATGGCTGTGGTCTGTGTGACCGGGGGCCAGAAGGCCAGAATCGGCTGGCTGCTCGTCCCCTGTAGCGGCCAGCCCGTCCAAAAACACCCCGACTGGGGTAGCCTCTGAAGACTCGTTTCATAGACGTCTGAGCCTTATTGAGGGACGTAAAGATATTAACATGCTTGTTCAGTTCTTTTAAGAAAGGTTCTCCGAACAATTTGCCCTGTGCCAACGGTCCCAATTCTTTGGTGCCCAAATCCACCAGTTTTCCATCAATACGGAGTAAAGCTGCCTTGCGCCTCTCAGAGGAGAGGGCTACGTTGGTGTTACCAACAAAACAGAAGCACCGTTGTGCCCATTCCCTAATGTCATGTGCCCACTCTTTGACCATGCTAGAGTCAAATTGATCGGCCCTAGTGAACGCATCATCCGCCAGGTACAATATGCGAGAGAGTGGGCCGATTGAGTCCAGCAGTTTATCCTGGACCCCGTGGAATCCTTTCTCCACGCTCCGCCGAGGGTCGCGGCCACCTCGGGACATAAAGGTGTTCATCACCTGATCAAACTCCGGGGTCTGTGTTACGTGGTCGGGGAGCGAGGGGCGCGGGCATTCAGAGCGTAGACGGTTGCGCACCGTTTTATCAAGTGGTTTGCGTAGCCAGCGGTGCATAAATCTGGAGAGGTGGTCGGGGGGGGTCCAGTCTCCAGAGCGTGGATGGCGGATATTACGAGGGTCAAAGAGACGTTGCCCCGTGTGGTCTAGGATGGTATCCCCTTCTTGAGCGGGCGCGAGGTCGTCAGGCAACTGGATGTCGTCCACGTACAGAAGCCTCGTAAGAAGCCAGAATGGGACCCGGAGTCCGAGTCCCAATTGTCATCGTGCAAATCAGAGTCCGCGGCTTGCCACTCGTCTAACACGGCCATAGAGCGCGTGTGCTCGTCCCCCTCATCCGATGAGTAGTGGGCAGGAGTAGGTGGGGTTGGTCTGTGGCGTTTGGCGGGTGCCTTACCCTTGCCAGGGGTATCGCCCGCTTTCTCACCTTTCCAGTGACGTTTGGTGGGGCGTGGATCCGCCTGTATGTGTGACTCAGAGGCCTCAGAGTCTTCATCCTGAGGTTGGGCCAGCGTGGCTTTTTTAGATTTGTCGGTAGATGCCGACATAATCTTGGACAGCGCTTTCTCCATAGAAGCGGAGATGGTGTCCGCAATCAGTGACAGGAAGTCTGCAGGGGTTTGGGATGCTTCCATAGTGATTTTGTTGGCACAGGGCAGATGGGCTAGGGGTCAGGTAGTAGAGTATGGATTCAGTATTAATAATGACAACACCCCAGCAGGATGTGTGGTAGCACAGGTACAAGAAGCACCAGAGACCCCAGCAGGGTAAATTGGGTTTTCTTGCTGGGCCTCACCCAGAAATGTATATGACAGTGCGGGTGGCACAAAATCCACTCAATCTGGTGTTAAGATGGGGTTGGGATGCCCCTTACCATATACATATATATAGGTGGCACAAAATCCACCTGATGGCAGCAGTGAAATAAGGGCCTCACCCTGTTAGAACTGTAGGTGGCACAAAATCCACCTAGTAAATAAATAATAATAGTGGACTCACCACTCAATAGGGCCAGCAGTCTCTGAATCCTTATAATAAAAACGCCAGTGACCCCTGCCAGCTGTACTTCTTGAAGGTTGCAAGCAGAAGCCTAGAACAATACAATACACCCCAGACGGCTGGGAGGTGTCTGTGGATGAGCGGGTTGCGGTCGGCGGCCGGCACTGCGCAGCCCGCGGGACTCCCAAAAAGGCGGCCGAGAATCTCGCGAGACGCGAGATCCAAGATGGCCGCCGGGGAGCCGGGAAAGAGGTTTCCCGGCGTGCCGGCGATGTAGAATGCGGCTGGGGAGCCGCAAGGGAGTACTAGGGGCAGGGTGAGCGTTACCCTGAGAGGAAAATAAGCTGGGAGACCAGCGGAAAAAACAGGGGAAAACGGAGGAGAAAAAGGGAGAAACACAGAAAGCCCATAAAAGGAACAAAGATACCATAAAATGGAACATATAGTGAGGCATAACAATAACTGAATAAAAAACCCCAGGACAGGAGGGAGAAGTCCCCCAGAAGAAAAACAATACAAAATAAAGTAAATATAACATATAATATATGAATACAGTATATAAAAGGGAAGAGCCTGAAACTCTGACCTGTCTGCTGATGGAGCAGTAAAGAAAGAGGGGGAGGAGCCTCATCACTGTGAATACTATACCTCCTACTGCATTTTGATTGGTTAATATTTTCACTTTTCTTTACTGCTATGTGGAGTTAGTAAAGAGAGTTATATGCAAAATATGAAGCCTCCTGTCATGTGGTAAAATTGTATCTCAATCTCTAAATTGAACTTTAATCACATACAGGAGGCTCTTGCAGGGTCTAGCAAGCTATTAACATAGCACCGGATAAGAAAATCTTAATTAAACAGAACTTGCAATAAAGAAAGCCTAAATAGGGCTCTCTTTACAGGAAGTGTTTATGGAAGGCTGTGCAAGTCACATGCAGGGAGGTGTGACTAGGGTTCATAAACAAATGGATTTAACTCCTAAATATTGATAACGCCGTGTTGGCGAAACGTGTTTATGGAAATTACATTTTTTTTATATATTAAAGTATATTTGGTTACTTTTTATCTGTGTCATTTATCTTTTTATACACACTTATTTGTTTTTTACCTGGCATCTTCTCAACATCCTGGACTCCCAAGTAATCTTAGGTGGGGATTATACCACCAGCGCTAACGTTAAGGAGCAGTTGGCCTGCTCCTGTCTTGTAAGTACCCATTTTATTTATTTTATCATCAATATTTTACTCAGTGTACACTATTGGCTGTTTCTTTCTACCCGAGTGCTGAATATACTACTGACGGAGGAAGCTCATCTTATATCCCATAAGCGGGGATCAAACCGCTGTACACCTCTCATACTAGAGCGAGTGTAAGCTCTTATAAATGTGAGTTTTATTTCAGCCTTTTGTTATTTTTATCTTTTTATCATCAAGCATATTGCACTATTTGGTTCTCTACTTTTTTATCTCTTACATATGAGCGGATCCATACGGAAGAGAATAGTAAGGACAATTGTTCTGGACCAAGCACGGATAGACTCTACGACCTCAATAAGAATATTTTAGATAAGACTTTTTAATTTCTTTTTATTTATTCATTTTATTCTGACTATTTGTTATTTTTCATATCAAGTTTTCTTTGGCGCAGCCTTTATCTTTTATTTTTTCTCCTTTTCAGTGTCACTTTTAAGGGTTTTTGAGGGATTGCCTTATAGGGTTGCTGCCCACATATTAGTTAGCGCTTACTCTCTGTCTTGTCTTTATACAATAATGTTGACTCTCCATGCAGGGAGTTTTCCATACAAGGCAACATACATTACAATTGTCCCTCCCTGGCGCCACTCTGTCTGGGAACTTAATCACATTATCCTGGGCTCAGACAATCGGCACCGTTTTGTGCCCTCACATTTCTAGAGGCACAGCAATCAAAATATCTGCCAGAACTCACTTTCCCTGGACCACACAATATGTATCCATCGAAAGCTCGTCACTGAATGCCCTCACTGTACAAATAGCTCTTGATTGAAGAATCTGCACCAGAGTTACAGCATTTTAAAGTTTAACCAGGTAAGGGCTATTCTCTGATATGGCAAGGAGTTCCAGACATGTGGCGGCTAAGTCCCAGTGTCAGAAAAGGCGTTCACGGACCTCTGGGGAAGGGAGCACTGTTAATCCCCATGTATCCTCTGAAGCCTCCTTGCCTCCATGACCTCCCTTTGCAAATAGCGCTCTATTTGGAGTTCAGGGGACTGAACGATACCCACTTAAGATTTACTAGACCTTGGCACCATCCCGATGCGAGGACCAGGCTCCCAAGAGTCTGTGAGCAGGAGGCTGGCCTTCAAACCTCTACAAAAGTCCATGACATGAGAGTTTCCATCACAGTGAGCATGGGTGTGCGCAGCACATTTCAATAGGCTGTACATCTGACAATTGTTTATGTTATTTTTTACATTTTATATAAGGTGAATATTTAAAGGAACACTTCAAGCATCATAATCCATATGGCCCGCTATAGTGGTTATGGAGCCACTAGTTCCCTGACGTATTCAAAGAGTAAGTGGTCAAACCATTTAATAACAAAACGCTGCTTGTGGCTAAATGTAGGACAAAAGTACATAAACATGACGGTAGCATTGCCGAATGTAGGCTGAATGTACTGAAACACAGTGAATATGTAGCGTGGCCCAATGTACTGAACCACAGTGAATATGTGACGTGCCTGAACAAAGGCCGAACATACTGAAACACAGAGAAAATATACATTGGCCGAATGTAGGCCAAAATACATAAACACAGTGAATATGTAGCCTGGCCCAACAGAGGCCGAATATACTGAAATACAGAATACCTGTAACGGATCCTATTATCCTTGTAGGAAAGAGCTTCGTAGCTTCTCCCGAAATCCCAGCAGAAGTAGAGCAGAATAGTGATTATAAAATCTAAAACACTCCCACATAAACAGTGAAATCCCTCCTCTCTATCCTGGAGATAATTGGATTAAGTGTCTGTAGTAAACTCAATTATCTCCAGGTAGAGAAAATATTTCTATTTTACAAAAGTAACAAAATACATTAAAATATATAACTTTTATTTTACCGAACGGAACCCACATATTCGACATATCCCCAGATAGACAAAATATACAATATACCAGAATGTATACAAAACCCAGTGCAGATAATTAATGAATTAATACCACCGTATATTCAGATATAGCAGGATAATACCTAAAACATAAAATACAACATAGTGTGAACTGTATAAAAATATAAAATAGTGATAAAACTCAGGACTACCACTCACATTTCCAGAGCCGTACCAGGCTCTGTATAGTAGGCTCAGGGGGGCCAATACTGACTAACGATCCAAATATGAATGATGTAAGGTGGACTTGGAATAGGTTAAAAAAACAATTTATTATATAGAAAAATATATATTTAAAAGGGTGCTATGGTGGTGGATCCCAGTATAAGACACAATCAGGTAACACAACCAGAGATCCACTCACCCCTTGTCACGACACTCCTTAGTTGATTTGCCCTCGTGCAGTACTCACACTCACCACTGTTTCTGTTTGGCACTGTTCCTGATTTCTTTTCATTAAGCACTTCACATGGTCCTTATTTAGCACCTATTTAGTTTGGGTTCTCCCCTCACTCCTTGCCAGATCATTGCCTTTTGTTTCCTGTTTCCCTGGTCTCCTGTGTTCCTGGCTCCTGCATACTGTGACTTGGTCCTGTGTTCTCCTGATCCTGTGACCTCCTGGTCCTTCGTTGCTGTGTCCTCCGATCCTGTGCTCTGGTTCCGTGGTCTCTGCTTTACTCCTGTCCCTGCAGCCTTGCTCATTTATTCGACTTCTGGTCTTGCTTCTTGATGTCACTACATTAGTCTTGTGACTCTGGATCTGTGCCCTACCTGATACTCGTGGTAGCTGCACAATCCTGCCCTTATACCAAAGGACTGTTACAGTATTTGTTGCCTGCACGATTCGTGCTTATTTTGATTTACTGTATATATTTTGTGTGTGTGTGTGTGTGTGTGTGTGTGTGTGTATATGTATGTGTGTATATATATATATATATATATATATATATATATATATATATATATATATATATATATATGTTTTGCTTTCTCCTTTGGTTCCCTGTAAATATAGATATATTTCTTGATTTATTTAATTTTTTTCCCTATTCATTTGTGTCTTTGCATTTATTTCTTTGCTATAGTGGTTCCCACATTTAAAGTGACAGTGCTGCTCCAGGGCAGCACCCCTTCATGTCATTACACCCCTATAATAAGTCACCCACAGATAAATGTTAAAGGACCACTCTACGCACCCAGACCACTTCAGCTTAATGAAGTGGTCTGGGTGCCAGGTCCCTCTAGGATTAACCCTTTTTTAAAATAAACATAGCAGTTTCTCTGAAACTGCTATGTTTATAATGGGGTTAATCCAGCCTCCAAAGCCTCTAGTGCAGGTGTTCTCAACGTTAGTCCTCAGGACCCCGTACCTGTCCAGGGTTTAGGGATTACCTGGGTGTGTCTAAGGTGTTTTTTCTAAACACCTGAGACACACCCAGGTAATCCCCAAATCCTGGACTGGTAGGGGGTCCTGAGGACTGGGTTGAGAACCCCTGCTCTAGTGGCTGTCTCATTGACAGCCGCTAGAGGCGTTTGCGTGCTTCTCACTGTGAAAATCACAGTGAGAAGACGCCAGCGTCCATAGGAAAGCATTGTAAATGCTTTCCTATGAGACCGGCTGAATGAGCGCGCAGCTCCTGCCGTGCATGCGCATTCAGCTGAGGAGGAGGAGCTGGGAAAAAAAGGTAAGTTTAACCCCTTTCCTATCTCCAGAGCCCGGCGGGAGGGGGTCCCTGAGGGTGGGGGCACCCTCAGGGCACTACAGTGCCAGGAAAACAAGTGTTTTCCTGACACTATAGTGGTCCTTTAAAGAACAAACAAAGGATAAAACTTATGACAGCAGACGCGTTGCGGAAATCAGCCTTCTTCAAGTGCTGTTTTCCAAGTCCTCTCGTCCCTCTTTTAAATGTTGCCGCTTCCTCAAACATCTGTGAATAGTTTTTTGATTGCCGATACGTCACTTACAGTTTGCGCGAGTGAAGTCACTTCCGTTTTCGATGCGCTGGAACGCAATCCCCTGTATGTAGATCCGGCCGTTCATACTCTTGCAGATAAGTCCACTTATATCTCAGTCTCTACAGACCCAGAGAGACTGAGTTAGTCCGTTTATAATAAGAGAAAAGTGTGGGCAATCTTAGATCTAAGTGATCTCATTTGAAAAGAGGGAGGATAAAAATTATAAAACAAGATAAAAGAATACTCATCAAATTAAGAGTCTAAAGTGGACAGGATATAGACATATTATGTAAAAAAGTAATATCTCAGTATTAGGACATGAGTACGTTATAACTATATTTTTCAATATATAATTAAAAGACCATGTCATTTCATGCATATACCTAAAGACTCAAAGAGCTGGTATAAAGGAAGAGATAGGCAAATACAAGGGGAAAAAAAACTTATCTACCAAAAAAACTAATATTATCATTAAAAAAAAACATAAAAGTATTAAAAAAAGTATACTTTTTATAAAAAAAGGTTTTTATATCACCAGGGATCCCTCTCTGCACAAAAAAAAGGTAAACAGGAGGGGAGCACAAAAAATATATATTTTTTTACATTTATTTCAGAAATGCAAAATTAAATGGAGAGGCTGGAGTTTCAACATACAGATAAAGCCACCTCACCAATACCTCACACAGACCACAAATCCATCACACACATACATATTACACTCAGGAATCACACACACAACACATTTAGCCATTACACACAGCACATCAGCCACCACACACCCACATACATATTACACGCAGGAATCACACACAGCTATCACAAACAGTACACTCAGCCACCACACACTCACATACATATTACACTCAGGAATCACAAACAGCACACTCAGCCACCACACACCCACATACATATTACATGCAGGAATCACACACAACTATCACAAACAGTACACTCAGCCACCACACACCCACATACATATTACACGCAGGAATCACACACAACTTTCACAAACAGTACACTCAGCCACCACACACCCACATACATATTACATGCAGGAATCACACACAACTATCACAAACAGTACACTCAGCCACCACACACCCACATACATATTACACTCAGGAATCACACACAGTTATGTATTCTTCCATGCAGTAAGGGACCCTTTTAATGCATTAAAATAGACAAAAATAAACAATGCCTTTAAAGGGACACTATACTTAATGTAGTTGCTCTTGTGAGTATAGTATGCCCCTGTAGGCATGTTCATGTAAACACTGCTTTTCAGAAGAAAAGTAGTGTATACATTACTGCCTAGGGACACCTCAGTCACTCAGACGCTTCCTGGGTCAGCATCTCCACACTATGCATTGAGGCCTTTGAATTGAGGTTGATAACAGATTTTCCTGGGAAAGCATTGTATGTGCACTAGCAGATGGAAGGGTTTGTAGGAGTTCTCTTTGCACTAATTTAAATTGAGGGGAGTGCTTTGACTGGTAGGATTCTGTTCCTAAGAAACAGGAGCTTTTAATTCCTTTTTTTTTTTTAATGGGACAGGGAGGATAAGAAAATAAAATATAATGCTAGATCTGTTTCTTTAGCTTTCATTTACATGGTGGAGCACTTATATAAAATTCATGCTATGTGAAAGAGCACCTGTAAAATGGGGCGGGCAGAGGAGGAAGGGCGCCGATACAGCTTCTCGCCAATGGCTCAAGAGACCCTAGGTACGCCTCTGGTCATATGGTCTCAAAGGCAACATAGGCCCAGCAAACCAATCTGACAAACTGAAATGGGAAGCCCAACATTTGACCCTGCAAGTTTCTATTACCCCATAAAACCTGTACATGGGGGGCATTGTTGTACTTGAGAGACATTGCTGAACACAAATATGAGTGTTTTAGAGCAGTACAATGCATAGTGATGATGATATCCTCAGTGAAAGTGCAGTTGTTGTGTGAAAAATGCAAAAAACAAATATGAACACTAACTTTGACCAGGGTTTGTGACTAAGTACTTACTAAAAAAGACTGGATAGACCCCTTTTTGAATACCTTGGGTTGTCTACTTTTGCAAATGGCATGCCAAGCTGGAGGTAATTCTCATTCCAGGCCTGCCATGTGGTCTCAAAGGCAACTTAGTCCCAGCAAACAAATCTGCCAAAGTGTAAAAACTGAAATGGGCAAGTTCTTTATTTGACACTGCAAATATTCAAAACTTTATTTGACCCTGTAAATTTTTATTTTCAAATTAAAACCTGGACATAGGGGGCATCGTTGTACTTGTAGGAAATCACAGCATACAAATATGTGTATTTTTTTTGGGCCGTAAAAGCTAACAGTATTATGAAATTTACAGTTAAAATGCCACACAGAACTTGGAAAATAACATTTCTTAATTTCTCACACTTTATTTTACATTGTATTCATATTAAATCATGTTTCATAAATAAATGTTTGATGTGAAATGAAAGCCTTGTTTCTCCAGAATAAAATGATATATAATAACTGTGGGTGCA